>UESW01002281.1:19020-144367 GCA_900491605.1 Calamus simplicifolius
CTTGATAACTTCTCTGGTAGTCGGAGTTCCAATGCCTGCTTCCTTCTGTTTATATTGCTTTCAACTGTCTTCTTTCCTTCTTCTTTGGTGTCCGTTATCTCTCTCTGTTTTGCATTACATGATCCAATCTTCTTGTATTGGTGATGCGCTACCTCTTTTGTCTCGATATTTCTTCTGATTGTTATTTTTCTTTCGTGCATTTTCTCTTTTAGAAGTTTCGCTGCATTTTATTTTTTGCCCAGTTCGATCAGATTGTCCTCTGCCTTTTTGTTTTGTGTCTCCCTTCTCTATATTATCTCGATTACATCCGGTGGCTTCAGTTGTTGTTTCTACCAATCGATTTACTTCCACTTTTTCTCCCTTGAACGATAGCGTCGCATATTCCAACTTTCCTCTGCTTTTTGTTACTCAAATTTCCTTTGTTCTCACCAAATTTCTTGAGTGCCTTTCGTCAATGATTGCTCTTTTGTCTGGCAGGCGCATGCAATCTTCTCTACTTGTCAATATGTTTCAGATCGCATTTGTTTTGCTCCAATTCGGCTATCATGTTTTTGGACTGGTTTCATGCATTTTTTAACACCATTTATCATATAACTTTGTCCTCCTCCTCCTCCTCCTCCTCCTCTTGTTGTAGCATTTCACATCTTGTTTTATTTCAAAAGTCTACTTAATGTATCCGTTTTCATTACCTTGAGCTCTGTCTGTTTCGTGTGCTTCGGCTTCTCTCCCTGTTTCAGAGTGGAGGATTCTGCTTAATATTGAATTTATTTGAGTATTCTGCTTCCATAATTATGAAGTCCTGCTAGATGTATAGTTATGTTGTCGAGCTTTATGTTTGAGCTAGCCATTCTTTGATGGAACCCATGTGTATTTCATTTAATGTTGACTAATGATGGATTGTTTAAGATGACTACATCCCAGGGACTTTCAGTTACAACACTCTTGGCTTTCAAGTTTGTTATCTCTAATGGCAGTGTGTTGATTATTGGCTACAAGAATAAGCGAAAAGGTGGATTACTTGCTTGAAAATATGAAACTTGAATACCTAAAAGGTTAAAATTAGCATACTGGAATATGGTTCTGATCAATTGCTTCTTCTATCTTCCTTCTTAGCATGGTAAATCTTACGGGCCAAACAAAATAAAGACAATGGAAAGGAAGAAGAAACATAATAGATATAATGGCAGGATGGCATATGGATTTGGATTACATAACTTTTCATGCCTATTTGAGAGACAAGAAATAAGCTGGGTTATAAACTAGGTGGAGATGATGACAGTTATGTTAGTCCGGATTATGGAAAACTAATTGAAATGGAACAAAATGGTAAGTCAAAAGCACTTTCTTGATCCATAGCAAATAGGAGAGTATGTTTAGGAAAGACAGTTAAAAAATGCTGAGAAATCAGGTGACTTTGTTTAGGACAATTCTCATAGAGACTTCGAAAAGAAGTCAGGTGGTGATAGGTCAGTGAAGGGGAGGATGGTTCCCTTGATGGGAAGGTGTAAGGGAGAAAAATAAAGGCTGAGGGAAAGCTCAAACAGGGAATGCTTCCTCATACTTAGTTCTGTCATTTTATGGGATTAACTGAACTTTACTTAATGATTGTTTGGAATACCACTTTTGACAGGGATTAACTCTTTTTAATATACTACGGATAATGTGTTAGAATAGGTAATCAAACATATAGATGAACTTAATGATTGTTCTGTCATTTGAGTCTCGTAGTTCAGTTACTCTGTTGAACCTGAACTGCACTGATAGTGCACAGGGCTGCACTTGAATTACTTAATAGATGGAACAAAGTTTGCCATTTATGTTAGCAAGATAATTTTGTAAAAGTTATTCTGTACAAGCAGAATCGAAAAGCATATTACTTAATACTAACTCAACCTTCTTTCTTTGGCTGCTTGGATCACTTCATTTGCCTATTTCTTTGCTACTCAGATTTAATAGTCAATTTGCTATTGTTGTTTTTTGGTATTAGCAACTGCAAATTACTTTCAGCTGGTAGCTAACTTTTTCTTTTTTGACGTACAACAGCTGGTAGCAAATTATTTTCAGTGGCTATTATCCGGAGGTCAGTGGGGGTCCATTCCATTAAAGGACAGCAGCTATATCATCCCTCGGTTCAATGTAAGTTTCATTCGTAATTTGAGTATATATGTCAATGTTCTTCTAGATGGATCGATGCTTTGATGGTATATATTGCTAGATGGAGTGTAGAAAGGTCTAGGAAAAATCTGGGTGCCCCCTTTTGTTTGTTGTGCAGGGGAGGGGATTGGATTCCAAAGAATCAAATGGAGCAATGAAAACTGACAATCAGCTTAGTGAATTGCCCTCACATTGTAGGGCTTTTCAATGAGAGTAAGAAGGGAATAAATGTAGGAGAGAGGGGATTTGTTAAATTGCTATGTTTTTTATGCCTTTGATTTTAAGAAAATTTAGCATACTTACTGTTTGGATTCATGATGTTATAGTAGGACAATTCACTAACATAATCTTGCAACAAACAGCTGTTGTACGTCACCAACGATGCCGATTGATAAGAGTTGGATACATAAGAAACGAAATTGTCCAGAATATGATGCCGGTATTAAGAAGTTCATAGAAAAGGCAAGGCTTCATGTTAATGAAGAAGGGAAGATACGTTGTCCTTGTGTGCGGTGTTATAATGGCAAATGGCATAAGCCTGATTTAGTTAAATTACACTGTATGTTAAAGGGTTTCTCGAAGACGTATCAGACGTGGTATTTTCATGGAGAACAGTTTGGAAGCAATGTCTCAGATGAAAATGAGAATGAAGATGATGACCCAGAAAGGGAACAAGATGAGATGGTCGAAGCATTGCAGGACATCGCTGGCCCAAGTGGTGCTCACACTGAGGTTGGCAATGATGATGACAATCCGATGATGTCTGACCATGGAAGGACCGATCACAGTAAGAAATTGGATGATCTTTTCAATGAGGTGGAATCCGAGCTTTATCCTGGATGTGAAAAGTTTTCTTCTTTGACATTCTTAGTGAAGTTAATGCACATTAAGGTCCTCAATCGGTGGACAAATAAGTCTTTCAATATGTTGCTTGAACTATTAAAAGAGGCATTTCCGAATGGTACTAGAATACCATCTTCGCACTATGAGGCCAAAAAGAAGATGAATGAGTTGGGTTTAGGCTACGAGAACATACATGTATGCAAGCATGATTGTGCTATCTTTTGGAAGGAGAATGCCTATTTAGAAAAATGTCCGGTATGCAACGAGCCTAGGTACCAAGTGGTTAAAGACAAAGGTAAGAAGATACCTTATAAAGTTATGCGGTATTTTCACTCACACCTCGTTTGAAACGTCTATATGCCTCAAGATATACAGCTGAAGATATGAGGTGGCACTATGATAAGCGACCGATCACAGATGGGGTGTTACGGCATCCAGCAGATGGAGAAGCATGGAAAGATTTTGATCAAAAGTATCCTAATTTTGCCAGTGAACCAAGAAATGTAAGGTTAGGTCTTGCTTCAGACGGATTCAATCCATTTGGGAACATGAGTAATGCATACAGTATGTGGCCCGTCATTTTAGTACCTTATAACTTGCCTCCATGGAAATATATGAAAGAGACATTCTTTATGATGTCGTTGCTTATCCCCGGTCCTAAATCTCCAGGAAGGGATATGGATATATTTTTAAGGCCAATAGTGGATGAACTTAAACATTTATGGACCGAAGGTGTTGATGTATATGATGCATCTACCAAAGAGAGTTTTCGGATGCACGTAGCTGTTTTATGGACTATAAATGATTTTCCAGCATACTCGTTGGAGCACAGGGTTATAAGGCATGTCCAGTTTGTAATGAGCAAACCTCATCCAAAAAGCTGAAAGACAAGATTTGCTATATGGGACATCGCCGTTACTTGCCTATTTATCACAAGTGGCGAAATAGTAGACTCCATGATGGAAGTAGAGAGCATGGAGTCAAACCAAAAATGTTGACCGGAGAAGAAATTTTAATGCAATTAGAACACATAGCTGCTGAACAGTCCGGAAAGCATCCAAACAATAAACATCGAAAGCGAAAGCGTGCACCAAATGAGTTGAATTGGTATAAGAAGAGCATTTTCTTCGAGTTGGAGTATTGGTCATCATTAAAATTGAGACATAACTTAGATGTAATGCATATTGAGAAGAATATTGTGACAATGTCGTGGGAACTTTATTAAGCATCGAAGGTAAGACAAAAGACACATATAAAGCAAGAGAGGACCTGGCTTCAATGGGGATCCGAAGGGAGTTGTGGTTACAAACTCAAGGTAATAGAGTTTATAAGCCTCCTGCATCTTACACCTTAACATTAGATGAAAGAAGACAATTCTGTAAGTGGCTAAAATCTGTGAAGGTGCCCGATGGATATTCTTCCAATATTTCAAGGTGCGTAAATGAAGGTGATGGAAAGATATCCGGCTTGAAGACACATGATTGTCATGTACTACTTCAAAGATTGTTACCTATTGGCATTCAACCATTCTTGCAGAAACATGAGAGTAGTACTTTAATTGAGCTTTCTAATTTCTTCCAACAACTTTGTTCAAGGACATTGTATGTTAGGGATTTGGAGTTGTTACAAGAGCAGATTGTGGTGATCTTATGTAAGCTTGAACGAATTTTCCCACCAGCATTTTTTGACGTTATGGTGCACTTATCAATTCATTTGCCTTACGAGGCCTTACTTGCCGGACCTGTTCAAAGTAGATGGATGTATCCTTTTGAAAGGGCACTTGGTACGTATAAACAATACGTACGTAATAAGGCTCGTCCGGAAGGTTCAATTGCAGAAGCTTATGTTGTCAACGAGTCTCTAACATTTTGTTCAATGTATCTTCGAGGCATAGAAACAAAATTCAATCGTCCGGAACGAAATTTTGATTCGGATAGCCATTTGGACAAGCAATTAAATATATTTGCAACTCGTTGGCGGCCTCTTGGAAAAGGAAGAATGGTGCATTTAGATGATAAAACTTTAAAACAAGTACATTGGTACCTCATCAATAATTGTCCAGAGGTGCAACCATTTCTCAAGTAAGTATACTTGTAAAATTATTTCTTCATATCATGCAATTTTCTATAGTGCTCATTAGCGTAATGTTCTCTATAGCCAACACATTGATCAGCTAAATCCAACTAGACCGGAACAACTGGACCAATTACAAAAGGAAAGATTTTTGGAGTGGTTTAAAAATGAAGTAAGCCCGTACATTCATTTATATTGTCAATTAATATATCATGTCTTTATTTCAAATGACGTTGATGTTTGGTTTATCCAGATGTTAAATAAGCATTTTGCTGGGGCATCTGAAGCTACTGATGAGCTTTATTCATTGGCTATTGGTCCCGACAGTCGTGTGTTCTCGTATACTGGCTGTGTGGTGAACGGCGTTAAATTTATCACTGTTACTCGGGATGTCGGCCATAAAACACAGAATAGTGGCATTTGTGTTCCCTCTACTCATCTAGGAGAAGAAATTAACTTTTATGGTATATTATTAGAGGTCCTTGAATTTCATTTGTTAAAGGTTGTAAGGCGATAATGTTCAAGTGCAAATGGTTTGAAACTGAACCAAAGCACAGGAGAATGCAACAACATTATAATATTACAAGTATAAATATTAGTTCGGAATGGTACAAACATGAGCCATTCATTTTAGCATCACAAGCTGAAAAGGTTTTCTACTTGGATGATTTGAAGAACAATTCTAATTGGAAAGTGGTATACAAGGTTAGTCATCGTCATTTGTGGGATATTCCAAAAAAAGATGATGATGTTCAGGAAGAAGTATATCAAGAAGATGATTCAGCAGCCCTTCGATTCACATGTGAGCAACCTAACATGGACTTAATAACATCTCGGCGTACGGACACTGATGCTGAAATAGTTGCAACTCAAGAAAACATTAGAGGTCATAGTGATGTCGGTCAAGATGACTTTATATGCGAAGATGTTGAGGAGGACGACACACTAGCTGATTATGACAGTGAGGGATCTATACATAGTTCTGATATGGAGGATGATGAAGAAAATGAGCATATTAGTGATGACAGTGATTAATTTGGTAGCATTCATTTTTTTTTACTTATTATAACTATATGTTCTTATACTTTCTTATTTGTTAATTCTAGTTTGTATGTTTGTTTGCAGATGTCTTGGAGAGATACTCCTGCTACATCGAGGCGAGATGATTCTCCTAACATTCCAGCTCTGACAGAGGGGTCATCTGTCGGCGCATCAGGTAATAACTCTATTTTAAACTTATATTATTTGGCTATGTTTCTTTATGTTATTTTGCACTAATTTAGTTCATTATGTTTTGCAGCTACATCATCAAAGAAGAAGGGACGAGGTCCTGCTCGCGGATACAAGTCCGCACATCTGATTGATACGCGTCGTGGACAGAAGTTGCCTATTCTTCTGCCACCTGAGGTTGGACGACCATTGGGTGAGTTTCGCTCTGAGTTTCTGACCGAGATAGGAGTGGTTGTACGTGACATGGCACCACTTGCGGTCAGAAAGTGGAGTGAGATCACTGATGCACAGAAAGCACCTATGATCGATCGACTTCAGGTCAGTATAATTGTATTAGATTACTTTAGATTACGTTTAATGTACTTAATATACCTTATAACTTTTATAATTTATATATATATATATATATACTTGCAGGAGAAGTTCGATCTTGATATGAATTTAGATCATATTAAAAAAGGTATTGAGTTTCAAATGAATAAAGTTTATCGAGAATTTAGATATCGGCTTCATATCCACTTCATTAGTCACGGTGGGGACAGAAGTGTGAGCTTAGCAAAACAAAATAAGCCATCTCGTGTCTCGCAGAGTGACTGGGACTTTCTATGTGATTACTTTTATTCAGATGATTATAAGGTAAATACATCCATACAAATATTTTAATAGTTTATATTTTTTATAAACTCATATAACCATTTTCATTAATTCTTTGATGTAGAAAAAATCTGAAACAAATAAATCTAATCGGGAATTGCAGCCATATGCTGCTCTCACTGGATCGAAGTCTATACCGGCTCACTCTTATGATATGGTAAGGAATACTGTGAATCTAGTGCTTTTATATTCTAAGCATGAACCTAGGTATTCGATGCATGGGTCTAGTTGGTCTGAATTTGTCATCGTGTTGTAATGCCTGCGTATCTTATTGATTGAGAATGGTTGTTTTATGTTGGTTGTAGGTTTGTTTCTTTATGTTTGAATATGCCATGAATTGGTTTAGATTACGTGGAAATTTTATTTTTGTTTCTCACTGATATTCTTGGATCTGCTTGTGTGTGAGTTTTGAGCAAACTTCACTCAAAATTTTTAAGAAGATAGATGATAACACTAGAATCATGGCAACAGATAATTACCTTGTAAACTAAACTAATTCTTTAGCATCATATGTGTCTCCTATCAGTAATCATGCATATATGATAGCATGCCTTTGAACCTCGGTTAGGTTACCCTGCAAAGCCTAAATGGCCATTTTGACAATCATAGACCAGAGCTTAATCCATGCAAGATTTGCCCCTCCTAATCTCAAAGAAAAAAAATAAGCGCTGCAAGATGTGTATAAAACTGGTTAAATTTCTATTCTAGAATTGGCACTTGCCTATAACAATTCAAGGACCATCATTTAAAAATCTCAACAAAAAGCTCTCAAGAGAAAGAAGCCATTAAATAATAATTTCATAACAAAAAGGGAAAAAAAATACTCCTCTGTGGCTTTTTAATGTTCGAACAAATCACTGAAAATATGCTCCAAAGAACTCTAAGAAAAAGGAAAACTTCCTCTCTTTCCTGCTTACTTGAGTTTGTTTTGTCAGAGATCACGGCTCAATTTAAATTTCACTGGAGGAGCTCAACTGCTATGGGATGCCAGCTTCAAGTTTCAATTGTCCTTGTATAACTAGATTCTGATCATTGAATTCCTGTTTTTGCATTCTGTCTGAGTCTTTTTTTTGTGGCTAAAATCCACTCTTGATTTTATCTTATATATCTGCTGTATCGAAGCATTGGACAACAGAACGTGCAGTACGGTTTCAATTAGTTGTGTTCAATGAAAATGTTAAGCTGTAATCTACAAGGACTCTAACATGCTACCTAAATTGTCCTAGCATTCAGATAGAGAAAGAGAGAATGATGTAGTGCTAAATACAGCTGCAATAGTAATGATCAATTGGACCATGCCAGAACTCATTGGAGCTGGCTGATTTGTTGCCAGAGACTCCAAAATCCTATCATACTTGATTTAATTTTATCAAAAATATTATAATTATATTAGATTATTCCATTGATACATTGATAATTGTATTAGATTATTATCTTAAATTATTGTTTTAAATTATTATTGTTTTTTTTCAGAGAGATCCTGTTACTGGAGAGGAGCCATCAAGACTTCATCTGTGGAATACTCTTCATTTTGATAAAAAGAAGAATCAATGGATAAATGAAAAAGCTGAAGAAACCCATGTAAGTTTATCAATTAAAAATACAATATTATTGAATGTAATGTTTTATACTAAACATATTGAATTTGTTTTCTTTTCATTGCAGGCACAGTTAATAGAGCGACTTTCCTCACAGGACTCTACAGAAGAACCAATCAATGAGGATGTCATTTTGGAGGAGGTTTTAGGCTCTAGATCTGGTTATAAAAGAGGATGGGGTCCATTACCGAAGGGTACATCGAGAATTAGAGGTAGTTCTTCATCTTCTGAAAGCTCACAATTAAAGGGTGAATTACAAGAGTGCCGAGAGCTCATCGCTCAGCAAGAGAAGACTATCCAGGAACTACAGGCGACGACTGCTGAGCTCGCTGCTTTCATGCGACAGTTTGTGCCTGGATATCATCCTAGTGGATCCCAGCAGACTTCACCTCCATAGTACATGTACTTTTTTTTCAAATTATGTATTTTTTGAAACATTGTATATGATGATTTTATTGAAATGAATGAAAACTTTTATTAAATTATTTTGTGAAACTTTTATATTAGAAAATTATTTATAGTATCGTTGCTTTAATTATTGTAACAGGTGCAATACAAAAAAAATATTAAAATAAAATTTTAATATTTTTTAAAATATTAAATATTTATTACGGCGACTTATTTTCGCCGTAATATCAACCTATTACGGCGAAAAAAGTCGCCGTAATAGGTATTTAATTAATTTTTAAATTTAAATAAAAACCTATTACGACGACTTATTTTCGCCGTAATAGGTTGATATTACGGCAAAAATAAGTCGCCGTAATAAATTTTTAATATTTTAAAATTTAAATAAAAACATATTACGATGACTTATTTTCGCCGTAATATGATATTACGGCGAAAATAAGTTGCCGTAATAAATTTTTAATATTTTTTAAATTTAAATAAAAACCTATTACGGCGACTTATTTTCGTCGTAATAGGTTGATATTACGGCGACTTATTTTCGTCGTAATAGGTTATTACGACAATATATTACTACGACGATTTGTAATGTATTACGACGAAGTTTTTATCATCGTAATAAGTTATTACGACGACATTTGTACCTATTGCGACGAATTAATTCGTCATAATAAATCATTTTTTTTGTAGTGCTAGAAATGGGCACTGTAGTGTGTTTAGGAGATCACATTTTTAATTCTGCCTAAATAAACCATTATTGTAAAGACAAGCTGGGCACCTGCCATAGGCCATTTGGGCCTCCAAGTGCCTCATGTAAGCTTGGGCAGCCAGCTTGAAGTACATGCTTAAGCAGCTGCTCATGCCACACATGTTCTTAAAACAAACAGAGAACACAAGTGTCATGGCTTCAGATTTAATGGGTGAAGCACCCAATAATCTAAAATCCGACCAGTTTAGTTATATATTTTAACACTTTCCCTTTACACATTTGTATGATATCATGCCTTAACTCTAATTTTTAGTATCAAAACATAAAAGAGGGAAGATGACGACAGTCTGGATGGCAGATTGTATGCTGCCGATGGAGTTTCGATGGTAGGCAATGAAAGGTAGTAACGGAAGTGAGTTTTGGAGAGATGAAATCTGAGAATTTTTTCATTCATCCTTTTGAATTATAGGCTCCAAAATTTTTATATAAGTGGTTGGCATACTAGCCCAGTGAAATAGGAAGAAATCCCCACCTTATTCCATAAGACAAGAAAGATTAAAAGGTAAGATTATTAAAAGATACAGTATAATCACAGTTGCAAATAGTCATATAAGAACTTATTTCATTTACACTAAATGGTTGACATGGGTATTTCTTAAAAGTAAAAAGAATGTCAATTTAAAGAATGATGTCAAACTATTACAACAGAGCAAATTGTTATTAAGCTTTTCCTTCCATATATTTCTAAATGTAAGTTAATCTCCAATTAATTTTCATCTTTCTCACTACACTTTTTCTATATGCTGCCATTGTTGGATTTTATATTTGGGAATTGCCAAGATCATTTTAACAATTATTTTTAAAATGGCATTCCAAGAGAAAAGTTTACTATACTATGATGTACTAGAGTTGCAGAATTTATCGAGAGAACATGATAAAACAACTATAATCTTTGGATTCATTTCCAAATCTTTACTTTCTATATCACATCCTTTCCCTCCAACAATCTTGAGCATCCCCTAATCCTTCTCCCTCATAACTGCTCCATTAAAATTCCCACCCGGTATTCCATCATAATCAAGATCCACAAGACCTTTCACCCTCTAGCTTTTGCTTAACAACTTAACAAATTTCCCACCAAATTAGCTTTAAACTACCACCAACACCACATCATTTTGCCCCGATTGGACCAGAGATTAGGACGAAAAGCTTAGTTTACCCTAAGCATGTTACAAAATAAGAAATAAGAAACAAAACATGATCTATGTTACCGTAACATCAACCAGCATTACATCAAGAATTAAAGATCATCTTCTTTTTACTGCAAACATTGTATTGTTTTCACCAGAAATCCCCTCACATCTCCTCTCAAAAAAGATAAAAACAACTCATCAAGACAATCTTTCATTTCTTTTCTTTTATTTTCTTTTCTTTTTGGCATGGAAGGCTAGAACAAGAATAAAGAAATAGAAAAGCGTATAAGATAAAAGCTTCAAACATCGATCAGCAAGAAACGATGATTTCACTGAAATACGGGAATCGCAACAAGAAGCAAAACCCTAACTCCTTGGCATACGATCAAAACCCTAAGCAAAAACAAGAAGCAAAACCCTAACTCCCCGGCATACGATCAAAACCCTAAGCAAAAGACAGAGAGATAGAAACAAAAAAAAAAAGAGAGAGAGAGAGGAAGAACGGGTGAGAGGAGCACCGGAAGCATTGTGAAGGCCATCCAAAGTTGTGGCTGGTGAACCAGGATCACCTCCTTCCACCGGGCGTGCTTTTCGTCGACCTCTCGGGCAGTAACCACGGCCTTCTTTCTCTTTCCTTCATCTCACCCACCCGCACTCTTCCTCGTCCTCTTCCCTCCCCCATGGTCATGCACTCATGGGGCTAAAAGCGAGTACAGGAGGGCGAGAGCCGAGCGGGGGCATTTATAAAGGGCGGCGGTGGGTTCTCCATGGTTGCATGTGAGCCAACTTGCTTTTGCACGCGCGCATAACATTACCCTTTACGCTGAGTCAGTCCGTTTGGCCCAACTAAATGATCTAATCCGTTCTTTCACGAAGTCACAGCTAGGGCATTAGTTCAGCGTACATGATGAGTGGACAGGATTTGAGATTCATGGGTTTCGCGTGATGGTATCTCCCTACGGACGGAGGCAAACAAGAAAACCGTCCCTTGGAGGGGGATAAGTGGCCATGGGCTGATAGGCTATGTAGGCTACGTAGGCTAGGCTTAACTGAAACGGTGGTTATACAAATTATTATTATCTTGCCATTATTACTACGAATAAATATTTTAAAACGATCGATAGCATGATTCCGAATCGGCAACACATTATTTTCCTCAAAAATAAATAACACCACGCGTATTCTCTACGTACCATTTATTTAGGTATAATTATATATTTTAAATTGAATCATGGACGCTGTTTGAAAATACATTCCTACGTCATTATTGTTCATCAATTTATATTATTACAATGATTAATATGACCATTGTTAATTGCCATCCTTCCACTGCTTCTTATCCAAAACTTAAAAAAAGGCAAGGGTTTTAGCCCCGCCGAAGTATTGAAGGATAATTTTAACCCTATTGATGGATGCACGCCAATCTTCATCCATATATCTGTATGAACTCGCTTTTCCTTAAAAAACTTCCAATTAAGTGTGTTGGTATGTATTGGAGAAATGTCACATTAAATTATTAATAGAATTTCTGAAAAACTCATCCTTCATGAATTATTTGATAGTATAATATCGCACAAAATTCATTGTTAAAGCTCTCTATCTTACCTTCATGTTGTTAAATTTTCTTATACATATTAATCACATGCAATAATTTTCTTAACTTAGCATATTATTTTGGAGCTATTATGTAATTATTGGGGCACTACAAGAAAATATTGAAATAGCGATGCAAATTTAGCGACGCAATGATGTGTCGCTAAATTGCGATCACATTGGAATGCCTCCGCGACAACAAAATATTGCGACGCAATAAGCGACGCATTAGCGACTCAATAAACTAGAAAATTAAAAAAATAATAATTTTTTTATTTAGCGACGCAAGTAATGCATCGCAATATTTTTAAATTTAGTTTTTATAAAATATTAATATGAAAAAAATATTGCCATGCAACTCAGTGCATCGCAATGATTTTAAAAAAATTAATTATGTTAAATAGCGACGCATTAGCGACGCAATAAACCAAAAATTAGAAAAATTATTTTTAATTTAGTGACGCACTAATTGCGTCGTAATTATTTTAAATAAAATTAATTTTTATAAAATATAATTATGAAATAAAAAAATTACGATGCAACCCAGTGCGTCGCAATGTTTTAAAAAAAATTAATTATGTTAAATAGCGATGCAATAGCAACGCAATAAAATAGTAAATTAATAAAAATAATTTTTTATTTAGCGACGCAAGTATTGTGTTGCAATATTTTTTAAAAAATAAATTTTATAAAAATATTAAAAAGAATTATGAAATAAAAATTTGCGACGCACATCAGTGTGTCGCAATATTTTTAAAAAATATTATTTAAGAAAATCTGAATATTCTTTTTAATATATATATATGTGTATGTGTGTGTTAAACTCTAATCATATGAGAACTGGAGCGAGATAAGATACAAGAAGAACGAAAGTTAAATGACTAGCATCTAAAGAAAGACTTGGATCCAAACAGATAAACAGGGGCAAAAAGAACAAAGAAACGATCCAAAACGGGGGTAAAAAAAGCCCTAGAAAGGTAGACAACAAACCTTTAAAAACCGTGTCTAAGACAAACTCCAAAACCCTAGTATCCTTAGCTCTAATCGATCACTCAGGAGCGGCAACACGAACAAGACGAAACACGCTGACAATAGGAAAGATCTCTCTCTTGAAACCCTAGGAAAAGCTCGTCGTTGCCCCCTTACGTGGATCAGATGGAGGTAGAGGGATCGGTTTCCTGAGAAACCCTAGTATTAGGCTTTTGGGGAACGAGGAAAAGAAGCCCTCCTCCACGGTGAGCTCTCGGCGTCTCTCCCCTCGCTCTCTTCGCGACTCATGCTCCCCCCACCCTTTTAAAGTTTCCCAAACGGGACTGCGAGCAGCCAAGCACCATCTAGAAGCGAAGCGGAAGGGCCGCGTCACTGTGCCCGTGAAACTATCTTGGTTTACTGGCTTCGATCAATCGCAACCATCGGATCATCGCCGATCGGATCGATCGCAACAGCCCGAGATCGGTTGTCGCCGACCGGGATCGATCATGGCTTCGATCGATCGCAACCATTGGGTTGACGTCGATCGAATCGATCGCGATGATCCGAGATCGGTCGTCGCCGACCGGGATAAATCATGGCTTCAATCGATCTCAACCATCGGGTCATCGCCGATTGGATCGATCGTAATGGTCCAAGATCGGTCGTCGTCGATCGGGATCGATCATGGCTTCGATCGATCGTAACCGTCGGATCGTCACCGATCGGGATCGATCATGGCTTCGATCGATCGCAACCGTTGGATCGTCGCCGATCAGATCGATCACAACGGTCCGAGATCGGTCGTCACCGACCGGGATTGATCATAGCTTCGATCAATCGTAACCGTCGGATCTTCATCGATCAGATCGATCGCGACGGTTCTAGATCGGTCGTCGCCGACCGAGATCGATCATGGCTTCAATTGATCGCAACCATCGGATCATCACCGATCGGGATCGATCATGGCTTCGATCGATCGCAACCGTCGGATCGTCGCCGATCGAATCGATCGCGATGGTCCGAGATCGATCGCTGTCGATCGGGATCGATCATGGCTTTGATCGATCGCAACCGTCAGATCGTCGCCGATCGGATCGATCATGACGGTCCGAGATTGGTCGTCGCCGATCGGGATTGATCATGGCTTCGATCAATCACAACCATCGGATTGTCGCCAATCAGATTGATCGCGACGGTTCAAGATCGGTTGCCACCGATCGGGATCGATCATGGCTTCGATCGATCGCAACCGTCAGATCGTCGCCGATCAGATCGATCACAACGGTCCGAGATTGGTCGTCGTCGATCGAGATCGATCATGGCTTCGATCGATCACAACCGTCAGATTTTCATCGATCGGATCGATCGCAACAGTCCAAGATCGGTCGNATTAGTGACACAATAAACCAAAAAATTAAAAAAAAATTTTAATTTTGCGACGCATATTTTGTGTTGCAATATTTTAAAAAAAATTATAAAAAAATTTAAAATAAAACATTGCGACGCAACCATATGCGTCGCAATGATTTTAAGAAAAAGTAATTTTTATCAAATATAATTATCAAATAGAAATATTGCGATGCAAATCTGTGCGTTGCAAATATTTTTTAAAAAAAATTATGTTAAATAGTGATGCATTAGCGATGCAATAAATCAGAAAATTAAAAAAATAAATTTTAATTTTGCGATGCATCTATTGCGTCGCAATATTTTTTTTAAAAATAAATGTTATAAAAAATTTAAAAATAAAACATTGCGACGCAACCATATGCATCGCAATTATTTTAGAAAAAATAATTTTTATCAAATATAATTATGAAATAAAAATATTGCGACGCAAATCATTGCATCGCAAAGTTTTAAAAAAATTAAATTACGTTAAATAGTGACGCATTAGCGATGCAATAAACTAGAAAATAAAAAAAATAATTATTAACTTTGCGACGCATCTATTGGGTTGCAAAGTTTTTTTTTTAAAATAAATGTTATACAAAATTTAAAAATAAAATATTGCGACGCAACCATATGCATCACAATTATTTTCAGAAAAATAATTTTTATCAAATATAATTATCAAATAAAAAAATTGCGTCGCATGAGCGATGCATTTTTCCTAAAAATAAAAAAAAATTTCCGCCGATCATTGCCGCCAAATTAGCGACTCATTAGCGATGCAATTATTTGCGCCGCTAAGTTTCCCAGAAAATAATAAAAAAGATAAATTAGCGACAGATTAGCGACACATAATTGCGTCGCTAATCCATAATAAATTAAAAAAAATAGCGAGGGTTTAGTGATGCATAATCTGAGTCGCGCCTAGCCCCCCCGGCCTCTTCTTCTTCCTCTTCTAACCCTAATCCGCACCGTCCCCCTCCTCTGCCTCCCCCCGCCCTCTCCTCCGGCGTTAGGAGCCACCGGCGGCAGCCCCCCCTCCCCCGGCGAGGTAAGCCCGCCTCCCCCAATCCCCTCCCCCACCCCCCCGCCCTCCCGTTTCTGTGAGGCCACGGCCACGGCGGCGGCTGTGGCCATCGTCTTAGGCCACGGCCAGTGTGGCCGTAGACGACGGCCACGGCCGCCGCCATGGCCGGTGGTGGCCTACCCACGGTGGCCAGGCCACTGTTAAAAAAAAAATTTTTTTTTGGGATGGTGGGGTTTTTCTCCCACCCCCCACCCTCCCGTTTCCGTGAGGCCACGGCCACGGCGGCGGCCGTGGCCGTCGTCTTAGGCCACGACCGCCACCGTGGCCGGTGGTGGCCTGGCCACGGTGGCCAAGCCACCGTTAAAAAAAAATTTTTTTTTGGGGTGGTGGGGTTTTTCCCCCACCCCCCGCCCTCCCGTTTTCGTGAGGCCACGGCCACGGCGGCGGCCGTGGCCATCGTCTCAGGCCATGGCCGGCCGTGAACATAGACGACGGCCACGGCCGCCGCCGTGGCCGGTGGTGGCCGTAGATGACGGCCATGGTGGCCAGGCCACAGTTTTAAAAAAAATTTGTTGGGGTGGTGGGGTTTTTCCCCCACCCCTAAGGCGCCGGCCACATCGGTGGTCGTGGCCGGCGGTTGCCTGTTAAAAAAAAAAATTATTGGGGTGGGGTTTTTCCCCAACCCCTGAGGCGCTGGCCACGGCGGCGGCCATGGCCGGTGGTGGCCTGCCACGGTGGCCATGCCACCGTTTAAAAAAAATGAAAATAGGGTGGAGTTTTTCCCCCACCCCTGAGGCGCCGGCCACGTTGGCGGCCGTGGTCGACGGTGGCCTGACCACCGTGGCCTGGCCACCGTTTAAAAAAAAAAGTAATTACATAATAATGGTTTTGCATTCATGTTTTAAACCATTAGATGTAGAATTTGAATTAAAATGTTCACCTTATGCATCAAGTTGGAAAAATTGATGTTATTAATTTAAGCAATCCATTTTTTGATCACTTAATGTGGTTAAAAGTATCTAAATCTTATAATTTTTTTATGTATAAATGTTTAGAAATAGTAACATCATATTCAATGATTTAGATTATTAATGATCATCGTTATTTAATTAAAAAATATTATTATGTTTTTGTTTCATATCCAATAACATGTTTTAGACTAGTATTGTCACTCTTAGTTAAGGGTTAAAAAAGACCTAATTCTATTATTAGGGTTTTTTTAAAGCTGTTTATGCAATAATATATGTGCATTTGTAGTTATTTACAATTGTTATGTCTTGATTATTTACATTCTGCTTCAAATTGAATGATGCATTAAATTATGTAATGCTAGAATGAAAGTCTTGTTGTAGTTTTATTTAATTTTCAGCAACAATTTAGCAGGTTCAATGATTTATATTTTAGACTTCACAAACATTTATATTGGACATAATAATCTTAAGAAGTCAATTATGTATATAGAACACTATGCCTATATATGTATAATTGACAAGAATTTATGAATAACAAGCATAAGTTCGATTGTCTTCGGATTTCCATATTATTAATCACAGCACTATAACCTTTAGACCCGTTTGAGAATTTGTAAGACTTAGTCTTGCAAATTCTCAAATTGTCCTGGTGGATAGTTTGAGAATATTTTTTGTGATATGTTAGTCTGCTATTAATCATCGTTGGTTGAGATTGCGGTTTGTATTTGCTCATGCGTTCTCCTAGTGTGGCATATATGCCACACATTTAGGAGAACATATGGGGAAATGCTGCTGAAATTTCAACATAAACCATTGATGATAATTAATAGCAGAATAACATATCACAAAAAATTCTTGAATGGGATAGGGCCTCACCTTTTAGACATGGAGTGAAGGTAGAATTAATTTAGGACACTTGATTGCTTGTGAAGTCCGATGATTGAACGGACCGCATTGCGGCCCGGCCCGAACCCAATCCCTAGCATTATGCCGGGCATGAACCTGTGCCTCGGTCCTTGCTAGCACGTGGCAAGGATCGTAGCCGTGGCCCGGCCTTGCAGGGTAGGGACCTTAGTTGTGTAAAAGAAAATTGGTTTAGTTATAAATGATTTAAGTAGTTGTTATTACCTTAGTTGAGTAAAAGAAATAATTTAGTTATATATGTACTAATGCTAATATAGTTTTATATTGTGGTTTCCTTTAATGGTTACCAGAAATTGTATAAGTCGGTCAAAAATGAGCGGGGCTCGCTCGTGGATGTATGCAAGGATAAAAGATGGCTTGCTTAATCCAGATTTTCTGAATGGATTGGAAGAATTTATCGCATTTGCATGTAGCCAACCTGAATGGATGGATGGGCCTAGGATTAGGTGCCCATGCAACTTCCACAGGTGTCAGAATAAAGCCTACAGAGATGTTGAAACTGTTAAGGTGCATTTGTGTAAAAAGGGGTTTGTTCCTGATTACGATGTTTGGTACTGTCATGGTGAACTGAAGGAAATTCCAGTAGCTGTTACAAGCCAACAAGTGTCAATTCCTGAAGATGAACCATTTGTGAATTTAAACACATATGAAGAAATGGTCATGAATGCATCAGGTAATGAATTCAATCAGAATACATTTATGGAAGAACCAAATCCAGATGCACAGCAATTTTATGATATGTTGCGTGCTGCAAATCAAGAATTGTATCCTGGTTGTGAGGGTCATTCCCAGTTGTCTACGGCTGCTCGGTTGTTGAATATTAAGGCAGAACATCGATTATCAGAAAAGGCATTTAATTCTGTAGCTGGGTTAATCAAGAAATTTTGCCAAATAATAATATTGTAGCAGACAGTTTTTACTCAACGAAGAAGTTGTTGCGTGGGCTTGGGCTCCCAGTTAATAAGATCGATTGTTGCTTGAACAATTGTATGATATATTGGGGTGAAGACTCAGAGCTGAGATGGTGTAAGATTTGTGGGCAATCGAGGTACAAAAACGGCGAAGGGGAGCTAGTACAAGTAGGAGGAAAAGTGTGCCTTACAAGAGGATGCATTACTTTCCTCTGACTCCATGCCTGCAGAGATTATATAGATCTGAGGCTACAGCTGCTGATATGAGATGGCATGCCGAACATGAATCTAAAGAGGATGAAATGCGGCATCCATCAGATTCAAAAGCTTGGAAGCATTTCAATGAAAATCATCCTGATTTCGCTGAAGATATAAGGAATGTGAGATTAGGTCTTTGTACCGATGGCTTCCAACCATTCGGTCAAGCGGGGCAATAGTATTCATGTTGGCCAGTGATACTGACTGTATATAACCTTCCTCCATGGAAGTGCATGAAAGATACTGCAATGTTTTTACAGTTTTGGTTCCAGGACCATCAAATCCAAAGGAAAAGATTGATGTCTTCCTGCAACCGTTGGTGGCCGAATTGAAAATGTTGTGGGAAACAGGAGTGGTAGCCTACGACATTTCTATGAAACAAATTTCATCATGAGAGCTGCTTTGATGTGGACAATAAGTGACTTCCCGGCATATGCAATGTTGTCTGGTTGGAGCACTGCTGGACGTCTGGCATGCCCTCATTGCATGTATGATTCGGATGCATTTACATTGCAGAAGAGTGGTAAGCAGTCATGGTTTGATAACATAGGAAGTTCTTGCCCCCAAATCATCCTTACAGGCGTAACTTGATCGCCTTCCGGAAGAACAAAGCAGTCACAAAATTTGCGAACCGGTTAGGTCCGGCACGGATATATTTGATACTATAGAGCATTTGGGGTTGAGGTATGCTTGGGAACCGGATGCAGATAGAATAAATGGCCGTATATGTAAAGAACATAACTGGAAGAAGCGGAGTATATTTTGGGATTTGCCTTATTGAGCACAAATCTCATCCGGCACAACTTGGATGTTATGCATATCGAGAAAAATTTCTTTGATAACATATTTAACACGGTGCTAAACATCCCGGGAAAAACAAAGACACTGCAAAGTCAAGAGAAGAACTTAATCAGTATTGCAGAAGAGGTGATTTGAGAAGGAGTGCCGACAGGACCTATCCTAAAGCCTGTTACACTCTTGACAGAAATTCACGAGAAGTTTTATGTAACTGGCTTAGAGGGTTAAAATTTCCAGATGGTTATGCCTCAAATATCGGTAGGTGTGTGGACATGCATAAGCTCAAGTTGTTCGGCATGAAGAGTCACGACTGCCATGTTTTCATGCAACGGTTATTACCTATAGCTTTTCGTGAGTTGCTTCCGCAACATGTCTGGAAGGCATTGACGGAGCTCAGCTTGTTCTTCAAGGAGTTATCTGCCGCAGTCATTACTTCTGCATCCATGGCAAGGCTTGAGGAGGAAATTCCAATTATTTTATGCAAGCTTGAGCGAATATTTCCTCCCAGTTTTTTTGACTCAATGGAGCATTTACCGGTTCACTTGCCATACGAAGCGAGCATAGCTGGTCCCGTGCAGTATCGCTGGATGTATCCTTTCGAGAGGTAAATATATACATCATTAAGATATGTTGACATTTCAAATATTATTTCATTGCTTGAAAAATTGGTTAATTTTTTGTTCAACTTTACATATAGGTATCTTAAGAAGTTAAAAAATAATGTGCGTAATAAGGCAAGGGTTGAAGGTTCTATATGCAATGCACACTTGGTCGAAGAAGTTTCAGCTTTTGCCTCACATTACTTTGAGGGTCACGTCCACACGAGGAGCCAAAATCTTGGTCGTAACGATGACGTATGTGTGGACGAAGGAGAACCTAATGACGGTAGAATATCAATTTTTAAAGGTATCGGCCGTTCATTTGGGGGGCAGAAGTCAAGAAATCTTAGCGATATGGAGTATAATGCAGCACATTATTACATCCTAATGAACTGTAGAGAAGTCGATCCATATATTGAGTAAGTGTATACTTCAATGCTTAATTGGAACTTCTAATTTAAATTACAGTATACCATAATATTTAATTGCTAACAAAAGTTTTAATCCTTATCATCCCATAAGGATGTATTGTGATAGACAACGACAGATGAATCCCGACATCAGTCAAGTTGCAATTGGGCAGAAGTTAGAAACGGAGTTCGCTTACTGGTTTTATGAATTTGTGAGTAGTATCACTCAATCAATTTCAATAATGGCTTTTATTTTTCGAATTGGTTGTGAATAGCTTATTAATTTATAGGTAAACGGTCCATGGTCCACAACCGACAATATTTTCATTAAATGTCTATCGCAATGGCCATTGAAGACCGTAACAACCTCTACTGGCTATTTTGTTAATGGGTACAAATTTCAGATTGAACGATTAGCAGCTTCAAGAGGCACGCAGAACTGGGGCGTGTGTGTTAAAAGGAGAAAGTGTTGGAGCAAATATGCAGGATTATTACGGAAAGTTAGTAGAGGTGGTTGAAGTTGAATATCCGGTTGGCCTATGAAACGAACCGTATTGTTTCGTTGCGATTGGTTCGATCCGACAGTTCCTGTGGGCAAAAGGGTTCATAACGACTACAATTTGGTTGAAGTGAACCATCGACAAAGATTGCAGAAATATGACCCATTCATCCTTGCATCCCAAGCTCAGCAAGTGTTTTACTGCGGATATCCAAGTTTGCGCAACGACAAGCGAGATTGGTGGGTTGTTTCTAAAATCGTCCCACGTTCAACAATCGTATTAGAGGAGAGTTCATCAAGTCAATCAGCCGAGTGCCCTGCATTTCAAGAGGATGAGATGGAAATGCATGCAATTGAGGATGACACAAGGCTCCTGAAACATCACTTAGAGATCCAAATGGTGATGTCCAAGAAATTGCGGATGCAAATGTTCGGTTTCCTTCCGATGATAATGAAACTGAATCGCAGTCCGATACGGCATCGGATGTTGAACCAACATTTCACGAAACAAATGACACCGATTAAACATAGAGGTTTTTTTAAATTTAACTTTATTTTATAAGTGTTAAATTTTTACATAGTCAATCATTAATCGTAATTTAATTGTATGAATCTTTAGTATTTTCAGTATGACGGGCAGAGGTAGATCTACCGACGACATACGGAGTGAGCAGGGATGTAGCCATGCTGCATCAGATCACATGAGCTTTGGAGATGGAGAGTTCGGATCTCCATACATCGCAACCTTCGATCTCTCCAGCAGTTGGCGGTGATCCTGCATTGTATTACCATCCAGCCGATCGGCACATACCTCCGAGAGTTCTTCCACCATCGGCCGCACCGTACTTCGACTTGATGCTCATGGGATGTAAGTATATACTAATTAAAAATATATGTTTATGTTTTTAGTCAATTACTTATAAACATGCATTTTTTTAACAGATTTATTGAGCAGCATCATGTATCCAGCCACATCAGCTCCATATTTTAGAGGCGTGCAGATCCCAGTGGCTACGATTGGCGCCACGTATCTCAGCCACGAGGGAGTTTTATTTTTCTGAGTTTCAGGTAAACTTATTAAATACAATTTATCACTGATATAAAATTTCTTAATCTTAATAAATTCATGAAACTAACTGTTTATTTTAATGCAGAAAAAGTTTACGTGGGACCCTGCCAGCCATGATGCCATTAGGGCAGCATGGGAGGCTCTGACGGACGCCGATACTCCGACATGCTTCATCGTTGGAGGTCATCGGGTCAGCGTCCTGCGCATGTGCCAGAGGGTATTTGGCACGAGTGGCAGCAGGCCTGGCAGTCCGATGGCTGGCGCAGGAGGTCCGCATCAGCCAGCACGAACCGCCGATCCGAGAAGGGCGGTCCTGGCACGGGTCTCTCCCGCCATAGGGTATTTCGATTCAGGAGCACAGACGGCGTATGGTAAGAAAACATAAATAATTTAATTACTAATTTAGTTATTTATAAATATTTGTATTAATATCAATTTTTTTATTGTTATAGTCTGAGCAGGAGGGCGGAGATCCTGGTGAGTTTCGTCTATTCAGGGCGACACACACCAGGAGGGACGGTTCCTGGGTCGATACGCGATCACGAGAGGTTGCGGTAAGAAATTAGATTTATGTAGTATCTGTTTAATTTCTAAAATTTTATTTAGAAAAATTTATTAACTCATTTATTGTTGATTTTATAATTCAAAGACACGAGTCGAGGAGCTTCGCTCCCAGGCATCGCAGGTCGACTCCACTGATGGGGAGACGCCCGTCGAACTCTCAGCAGAGGAGAGTCGACGTGTGTTTTTGGAGGCTGTTGGTGCCCAGCCACGAGACTGCAGGGTCTATGGTCTGGGCACTAGAGCTTCTGCATATTTTCCCCATCAGGCCTCCAGCTCGCGATATTCTGGTGATATTCCTGCCGAGCGTTTAGACGACATTCAGAGATCTATTACGGAGAAGGTTCGGCAGGACGTTCATCAGGAGGTTCGGAGGAGGTTTGGCAGGAGTTCGAGCACGAGTTCGAGCAGCGTATGCGAGGCCATCAGGAGGAGCTTGCATACGTGCGAGATCAGATGCGTCAGTTGCAGGATATGGTTAGCCGCTGTCACAGGGTTTCCAGCCTCCATGATCGCGCGGATTCTTGATGTATTTTTTTTTACTTTTTTATTTTGTACATGAAAACTTCAAAATTTTAATATATTAATTATTTTTGGAAATTGAATGATTATTGTTTGGATCAATATGAGTGAAGAATGTTTCGATCAATATTTAAATTAACGAAATTGTATTAACCATTTTAATTTTTAATATTTTATTTTAAAAATAATTTGCGACGCATTAGCGACTGAAATTGCATCGCTAATATTTTTAAAATATATTATTAAATATTACGACGCAATGACCTGGCATCGTAATATTTTTAAAAAAATTTAATTAGCGAGCATTAGCGACTGAAATTGCATCGCTAATATCTAAAATATTATTATTAAATATTATGCAACTAAATGCATCGCAATATTTAATAATAATTTTAGAAATATTAGTGATGCAATTTAAGTCACTAATGCATCACTAATTAATTTTTTTAAAATAAATTAATTAATTAGCGACTGAATTGCAACGAGGTTTTCCATCGCAAATATTTTTAAAAAATTATTTTTAAAATTAGCGACACATGTATGTTGCGTCACAATATTACGATGCATTTAATTGCGTCGCAATATATGTGACACATTTATTGCGTCACAGAGAGTCGCTGTTAAGCGACACAATTGCGACAAATTGAGATTGCGACTACATTCGTAGCGACACCGCAATTGCCTCGTTAATGCGGCGCTATAGGATGTTTAGCGACGCATTAGCGATGCATTTGGGCATCGCTATATTTAAATTTTCTTGTAGTGTATAAATTACATATTAAAAAATATTATAATTTTTAAAAAATTTAATTTTTAAGGCAACTATTCAAATAAAAAGTTTATAAAATTCTGAAATACGTATTTTAAAATATTGCATATCAAAATTTTAATAATTTTTAAAATATTTTAACAAAAATAACCTTACGGTGTGCTAAATTTTATTAGGTAACTGAACAAAGGATATTGGCATTTGTGCCTGATGTAGCCAGATTACCCTCTTCGTCCATGAGCGTTCGATCACCTTCTTCGGTAAGCCTGCGATACTCCGGCAAGCTTCTCTCATTTGGAATCCTACAAAAAGTTTCAAAAACCATATTTAATTATCATTATTATCTAAAGTTATGGATGGAGATTAATTTCATCAAGAGGAAGTCCCAAATCAGAGTTCACGAAGGAATTGGCAAATCAGTCATTATCCAAAGTGATTTGGATAGATTTTGGGGAGTTAGTTGAGGATGTTTTGGTCATTATCCAAAAGTAACAAACATGAGATTTGAATAGATTTTGGGGAGTTAGTTGAGGATGTTTTGGCCATTATCCAAAGTCACCGAAGGGAGCTTTTGGAGGAGGATTTGAGGCGTCATCTCAGCCACCCGCCACAAAAATCTTGTGTGGGAGTTACGAACGTGTGAAATAAATTGGAGGCTCGGTAAGGACCTTTAGGTGCTGCAGAAAGAGAGAGAGAAAAAAGGGGTTCTCTAATCTTTTAGTGAGATCAAAAGAGTTTTGAGAGAGAGAGTGTTTTGAGGGCTTATACCTGATTCAACTCGTAGTGAAGCCTTGCAGATCCTGTGCCGCCGTGGACGTAGCCCAGTTTGGGTGAACCACGTAAAATCCTCGTCTCTTGCTGTTTTCTTTGATTTTGGTTCCTATTATTATTCTGTGTTGATTTTGATTATATCACAACTGTGTGCTTGGTCGTACTAATATCGATCTTATTAGAGGAATATTTGTTATATTCCCTATCAAATTGGTATCAGAGCCTGCTTGATTTTCTTCATATTATTATGGTCGGACAAATCAACAAAGAGATGGCAGAAGACATGATCAAAATGAGAAATTCAATGGTCACAATTTTGAATGATGGAGGATGCAAATTGAGGACTACCTATATCAGAAGGATCTTTACCTTCCATTAGAGGGAAAGAAGCCGGATTCAATGAGCGACTCAGATTGGATGTTCTGGATAGGAAAGCCTTGGCCACGATCAGATTGTCGTTGACACCTCAAGTGGCGTATAATATTGCAAAGGAGAAGACCACCGTGGATATGATGACCGCTTTAACAAAGCTGTATGAAAAACCTTTCACCTCAAACAAGATATTTCTCATGAAAAAGCTCTTCAATTTGAAGATGGCTGAGAATAGTTCGGTGACGGAGCATCTGAATGAGTTCAACTCGATGATTAATCAATTGGAGTCGGTCTCTATTGCTTTTAATGATTCATTTAGGGCGCTTCTTTTCTTATGTTCCTTGCCAGAGAGTTAGGACAATTTTGTGATGACAGTCAGCAACTCGGTATCAGGTATCCTTACATTCAATGATGCAGTTAGTTGTATATTGAATGATGAGATGAGAAGAAAGGCTGTGGATGTGACTTCTACAAGTACTGCACTCATGGGGGATACCAGAGGAAGATCACAGGAGAGAAGAAGTCAGAGAAAGGCCAGTCCAAGAGCAGAGGAAAGTCCAAAGGGATATTTCCCATGAAGTATTGGAACTGCGGGAAGAAAAGTCACATGAGCAAAGATTGTTGGGGTAAGAAGAAGGAAAAGGTGCAGAGAGCAAGATAGAAGGTCAAAAAGCAAATGTTGTGAGTACTATTGAGCGGAATTTTGAGGACGTGTGCCTGTCAGCCAGCGATGGGGCAGACTCAGATATGTGGTTTGTAGACTCAGGGGCTTCTTACCATTGAGCTCAAAGAGACACCTATTTTCAGATTTTATCCAAGGAGATTTTGGTCATGTCACAGTTGGCAATGGACAGCAGTGCAGAATTGTTGGTAGAGGAACAATTGTACTGAAGCCAGTGACAGGCAGAGAATTGAGACTTGCACAAGTCAGATACATCCCAGAGTTAAACAAAAACCTAATTTCTATCAGTCAGCTTGATGTTGAGGGTTATGTATCCGTTTTTGGTAATTCTCAGTGGAAAATTACTAAAGGGTCTATGGTTGTTGTCAAAAGGAAGCAGACATGCACTCTCTACTTCTTGGCAGACAGTGAGAGTTTAGTTTCAGTGGCAGCAGGAGACGGATACAGTGACTACATTATGGCACAGGAGGCTCGGTCATCTTAGTGAGAAGAACTTGAATATTCTACACAGAAGAGAGCTTCTATCTAGGCTAAAGAAGGTGAATCTAGAGTTTTGTGAAGGGTGTATCTATGGTAAGCATAAATCATTGAGTTTTCAGTTAGCAAGAACTCATAAGAAGACTAAAAGGCTGGAGTTGGTTCATTCAGATGTCTGGGGTCCAGCACCAGTGGCATCATATGTGGGCAATAAGTACTTTATCATGTTTATAGATGATTTCAGCAGGAAAGTCTGGGTGTTTTCTATGAAGAAAAAGTCTGAGGTCTTTGGCATCTTCAAAAGATGGAGAGTCATGTGTGAAAGTCAGACTGGAGCAAGTCTCAAGTGTCTCAAGACAGATAACGGTAGTGAATACTGCAGCAGAGAGTTTGATGTCTATTGCGCAGAGCATGGAATCAGAAGGATCAAGACCATCCCAGGGACACCAGAATGGTGTGGCAGAAAGAATGAACAGGAACATTCTTGAGAGAGAGAGAGTTGAGGTTTGACTCAGGTCTACCTACATATTTTTGGGTGGCAACACTGGACACCGCAGTGTATTGATCAACATGAGTCCATTCAGTGCATTGGATGGTGGGATTCCAGAGGAGGTTTGGACTGAAAAACAAGTAAAACTTTCTTTTCTTAAAGTATTTGGCTGCATTACTTATCCTCCTAGTCAAGCAGCATGTATAACATCAGAAAAGAAATGGAATAAATATTAAGTCAAATAAAAAATTAGACAAAATTATTTGGAGTCAAGACATAGACAAAATTTGCTGTCAATATTATATTAGCAAGAGATAATTATGGATGATCATAATTTAGCATAGCAACATTTGCACCATTAATGCACAGGCATTTCAGGGTGGCATGAAAACTTTATATGTTGAGCAAACTCAAAAAAAAAAAAAAGTAGATGGAATAAAAATCTAGCAATTTCTAGAAAAGAAGGAGAACTTGTCCTTAGCTGTCAGAAAAATTGTTTTAAATTTTGAAAAAACCTTTTTTTAGAAAATGCTAGAATAATTATTCTAAATTTTAAATTCAAATCTAAATTAAAGTTAAAGGAATCAAACTGGTCGAGGCGTGTTAGACACTGCCATAAGGACAAGTTTTCGCCCCCTCATGCGGGTTGTTGGCAATTTGTCCCCAAGGTACAACGATCCGGCTCGATCCGATCCTCCTACCGTGAGCACGATCGGGTGGAGGTGCAAACCTAATGATTCTTCAGATGCTCAAATAAAAATATAATAATAAAAAGGTTAAATAAATTTTTTACCACCGGTAGCTTGTTGAGACAGACTTCTTTGTTGAGACAGATTCTCAAATCCCAAACTTCTTTGTTGAGAGACAGATTCTCAAATCCCAAACTTCTTTGTTGAGACAGATTCTCAAATCCCAGCAAATCCCAGAAAATCCTAGCACTTGTAGCAACAGGATCTTCAACAAACGAATAGATCTTTTAGGATTTGGTTTTTTGTTTTCTGCCTTCTCTGTTCTTTTTTTTTTTCTTTAGTCTATCCATATATTTATATAAAAGAAAAAATGACCGTTTTTCCTTGTGAACGTTCCTTCCAGAACGTGAACGTGCGGAATAAAAGCTTGCGAACCAAGCATTTAATGCTCGCGTGGGTCAGTTACTTTTTTTTATTTATTTTTAACTTTTAACACAGGTCAAAAGTCAACAGAAACTAGGGCTTATAAACCAGATTAGATGCTAACAAAAGAGAGGTGAAGAAGAAAAGTGGAGAGAAGGAACTCTCTCATCTTCGATTGAGATTTCTTCTTATATGCGAACTTTGGACTCAGTTCCTGATGTTGTCCACGTTGCAGTGACATGCTTTATTGCTATGGTAAGATTGTTTAGTGATGAGATTGGCCCATATCTCTAAAGCAGGGACATGCATAAGAATAATTGTTATTGGGCCTCATCTGTAGTTCTTATGGATGTGCTAGGGGCTTCATTGGTCAAGCCTTTTTGACACCATCTAGTTCTTATGCATGGTGATGACATGGCTCCAAGGCTACATGCCCTTGTGAGGAAGTGCCAGTCTAGCACCAGCTTAATTTGATTCTATCAAAAATAAATTTATAAAAAAACCAATACAAACACCTCCTCAAAATTGGCCAAAAATCCAACAAGCTCTAAAGGCAATATTTTTAAAATAAATTTTCAAATGCAAAAGCTAAAGTAGTAGAGTTAACTATATGCAAGGTTTAAATCTCTCTCTTATTGAATCTAATAGTTCAATATATGTTTTAATGATAACAAGATATTAATTAAAAAATTAATAGTACACTTGAGTTTGTGATAATTGAAAAGCATAATGATCGATACGAACCAATATATGAGTAAAATTTCATCCGATTTTGCAAAGAACACAAGTATTATGTAAAAAGTCTAAGTTGAAAAAGAATAATAGAATATAAAATATCAACCGACTTAAGAATCTTAAAGTAATAGCTTCAAGTTATAACTTTTATTTTCCTATAACTTGGTACAGGAGTATTTGCATAAGACTTAAGAATCATTAAAGTTAATTAGATTTAGTTTTAGATTGAAAATAATATGAAAATTAATTTAAAAATCTAAAACATTGTATGAGCAATCGTCTAACTTATGATTAACCGAAGATTACTCAGGCCAAAATAGCCCCAAGGTGCATCGACTGCTCTAAGCTTGGGTAATCCATTGGCTATAGGTCCATGGTCGACTGGCTCTAGGCCTAAGGTTAACCTGTCATTGTCTAACAGCTCCAAGGGCTAGTTTCAGGTGACAGCTAGTTTTTTTATGTTATATAAATTGGAGCCTTTAGCATTTATTTCAGACAATGGATTAAGTATTGAATTGAGTTGAAAATCATTAAGAAAGCCTAGTAGAATTATTGTTTTGAACCTTAATTGCAAATTCTCTTTATCCAAGTTTAGATCCTTATTTGTATATCTTCATTCTTAAAAATAATTTTGTTTCTTTAACTTATTCTACCAAGAGAGTATAAAGTTTCTCCTTAGCCCATGAAAAGAAGATAGTGAGTTCATTATAAACCCAGAAAAAGGATTATGAGAATTCCTTCTAAGCCTGAATGAAGAGGTGCAAGGGTTTGGTTATGCTCATTTGGTTTTAAAAGAATCAATATAGTAAAAATCCCATGAAGATGTCTTATATAGTAGATGTAGACAAAGGGTGTAAAGCCACTTTATATAATTCTTTCATGCCTCATTTACATTTTTATTTATTTATTTTATTGCAATTATTTGTTTATATATTGAATATTTTGGATAGATCTTTTAAGTTTGATATCTCTTAGATTACTTCTTATTAGATTTAAGTTTGATATGTTATTGCATTGCTTCTTGTTATTATCTCTTGGATTTGGTTTCAGTTTGATATAATTGATACTTGTGCTTAGCTTTTAAATCAATTGATCTTACTTAAGTATTCAGTTTTTAATTTTATAAAATCTAATTCATTTTTCTTCTTGGGTAACCCTGAGCTACCATCTCTAAGCTCACGCTAACTGCACCATTTGCTATCTTTTAGTCTTTCTATATTATATGTCTAGTTTAATTGCCATGAGAGGGTGTTTGGAAGCAGTTCTATGAAAAGAATGCAAGGCTTTTGAATAATGTTATCAATGAGGGAAAGGATAAGGCAAAGGCAAAGGTTGAATCGGTTAGCCTATCGATTATTTTATTAATTTTAATAAAATAATATAATAAAAAATTTTATATATATATATATATAAATGTACCGCTGATAGTTTGAGTATTAAAATGAATTTGACCGAAAATTTGAGGATAATTTTTTTTCGTCAATGGTCTTGCCACCCACGGCGTTGAATTTGCGGTTTTGTTTTTCCTTCTGTAGTTTGACCTCTCTTCGGAACGGAAAAGTGAACCATTTATCTTCTTCAAAGGCACGCCTTTGCCAAGAAAAGTACAATATTTGACGTACGTTTCCAATAAAACCGGAATAGCTTAACTAAATAAAAATATTATATTATACTGACGAAACACACCTTTCATTAATACATATATTGTTCATGAGACCATGAACGAATAACATAAGTCTTATTACACTTATAACACTACTCTCCCAATCTTCGTTTCACTAATAATTAAGCAGCCTTCGACATGGCGGCTTTATTTTTTATTAAGGTACGTAACTTTCACACCTATAAAAAAAAAAAAAAAAAAGTACACTACCCAGAGAGGACACCTAGCTAATTAAGAGCAACTCAAGACTTAATTACTTTTCTCCACCAAGTAGACCATGCACCACTAGAATGGAGGACGTAGATAGATATTAATTTGGATACCTCTACCTGGTGGAAAATGATACGTGCTCATATCTCGAGGGATGGGAACGGGTCCAAGCGTGCAACGGGAGTGCACAGCAAAGGCTGAGCTCTACGGCTGACCAAGCCAATGCATTCGCTCATGTCCAATCCCCCACTCTTCTCTTCCCCTCCATCACCAACCCTCCACTCGAAGCACTGAACCATGGCAGCCACAGTGAGTGGAATCATCTGCATGGCCAGGGACATCCCCGGGCACACCCTCCTGCCGCTCCCGAACGGGGCCAGCTCGAAGTGCTGCCCTCTGATGTCAATGGAGCCGAGCCCGTCCTCTCCGCCGTCGACGAACCTCTCCGGCCGGAACTCGAGGGGGTCCTTCCAGCAGTTGGGATCTCTTCCCACCGACCACAAGTTGACGAAGACGGGAGTGTTGGCCGGAACGTCGTAGCCTCCCACTTTCACATCATTGCGCGCCGCCCTGAAGGTTAGCGGCACCGCGGGGTGGAGCCTGAGAGTCTCTTTGAAGACGGCCTGGAGGTATGGCAGGTTGGGGATGTCGCTCTCTTCGACGAGCCTTTCTTTGCCCACGACCGTGTCGATCTCTTCTCTAAGTTTCCTTAGTATCTGAGGGTGGTTGATGAGCTCCGCCAGCGCCCATTCCGACGTAGCGGCTGATGAATCGGAGCCTGCTGAGATGACATCCTGCATATGGGAAGAGGAATTAACTTAACGCAAACCAGCTTATTCTTGTACGGAATATTGTTGCCTGGAGATCAGGCAGCTGGAATAGAATTATTTCAGCCAGACAAAACCAAGAATAACTATTCTAATAACTATCTCCACCGCTGCTTTTTTTTTTTTTGAGAAAAAAATATTTTCTTTTGGTAAAATTATGCTTTTAACTCTTGAACTTCAGGGTTTATATTTATATTAATTTTCCTTTTTTTTAATCACTTTTAAAACCCGAAGCTAGCGGATCGAGTAGGTGAGTTGGTATGGAAGAGGAATTAATAAAGAGAGAGAGAGAGCAAAAAGAAGAGGTCAGAGAGGCAGCAGGCTAGGGCACAATAGTCCGATACACAGCAGAAAGGCAGAGGTGAGAGTAGTGAGAATAAATCTGGAACCACGGATCGATCCCCATCTATCTACACTTTGACCGAATGTTGGGGAATATATCTCGCCGTATAACCCCTGGATAAACCTGGGATAAGACTGAGATTGGAGGGCTTACTCTGCTTCCAAGCTGGGCCTAAAAGATCATTAAAAAAATAAAATATACGTGTTTAATTAACGATGGTTTAGATAGAATGATAAGAGAAGCAAATCACCAGAAAAAACCCCTTGATGTTTTCTTTCGTTATCTTCATTTCAGCTTTCTCATCGTGGGAGACGTCGAGCATGATATCAATCAAGTCCTTGACACCAGCGTCTTCCTCTCTTCTGATCTTCCTCATCTTTTCTTTCTCCTGGATGATCCTCTCCATTAATGTATCGAACCCTTTTTGAACCATATCGATCCTTTTGTTCAGCCCTTGTAAGTCCAAGTTGCGGAAGATCCCGATATAGTCGCTGAGATTGAAAACTCCGATAAGGTCCCCCGCCTCCTTCACCAGCTTCCAGGCCTCCTCGGCGTCGGAAGACGTCGAAGTCGCCGTCATTCTAATGATCGCGTTGTTGGTCATCTTGACGATCTCCCAGCTCATGTCCACGGGGTTGGCGGATTTGGAGTAGTGTAACAAGGTCCGCAAGAAGGCGCGGACCTCGGGGCGCCGGAGCGGGGAGAGTTGCTCGACGGCCCGGCCGCTGAGGAGCTCCGACATGCAGAGCCTCCTCATGAACTTCCAGTAGGGGCCGTAGGGGGCGAAGGCGAAGCCGGCGGTGCCGAAGGAGAAGCGGCTGACGGCCCTGTTCCGGAAGCGGTCGGCGAAGGTGAGATCTTGGGTCTTGAGGATCTCCCTCACGAATTCCGGCGAGGTGACCAAGATGGCTGGGTTGGAGCCGAGGCGGACGTGGATGAGGGGACCGTAGCGAGTCGTGAGCTTGTGGAAAGCTTGGTGGAGGGGCGGGCGGAGTAGGTGGAGGTGGCCGATGATGGGGAGGGACGGTGGGCTGGGCGGAAGGCGTGGCTTGGCATGTTTGTTTTTGAAGAAGATGGCTTTGATCAAGAGGATTAAAGCGAAGGAGATCAGGAAGAGCAGGGTGGAGGAGGTAAGGCTTTCGTACTCCATGACTGCTGGAAAAGAATGGCTCCTGAAGTGAGGTGAGAAGGCAGGGGTGCGTTGGTTTAAATATTGGTGAGAACATGAGAAAAGTCTTCCTTTAGGTAGGGTTTGATATGAGAAAAATAATCCGTCTAAATTAGTGATAGATTAGTGATGAAAGATCAATTAGTGATGGATGAGGTAATTCATCACTAATTTAGTGACGGATTGCTCATCCATCACTAATTAGTGGCGAATTAGTGACGGAAAGGTAATTCATCACTAAACTAATTTTGATGGATTAGTAACGGAAAATAATTCGTCACTAATTAGTGACGATTGTTTTTCATCACTAATTTGACGGATTAGTGATGAAAAAGCAATCCGTCACTAATTAGTGACGGATTGCCCCATCCGTCACTAATTTGTAACGGATTAGTGACGAAAAAGCAATCCGTCACTAATTAGTGATGGATTGCCCCATCCGTCACTAATTTGTAACGGATTAGTGACAGAAAAAATATCTGTTACTAATGCGTCACTAAATTTGTTATGGATCAATGACAGAAGGCAATCCGTCATTAAATTAGTGACGGATGTGATAATTCATCACTAATTTAGTGATAAAAAATTAATCCGTTACTAATTTTAATTTTTTATCACTATTTTATTACTAAACAATCATAATTTAGTGACGAAAATTTTTAACTACTAATTTTTGTCACTATTTTAACATTTTCTTATAGTGCCCCCACTCTCTTCCTCTACGTTGATTTTCTTCTTCCACGTGAAATCTTGTTTCATTCTTCACGTGGAAATAAAAACTTTGTTTCACGTCAGTCACGTGAAATCTTGTGTCCACGTAGGTCTTCCTCCACGTTGATTTCCTTCTTCACGTTGATTTGGAAGTTTTTCGGAGGAAGCAGCTCACGTACGTGAGAAGAGGTGCTCTATTAATGTTGCGTTAGGAGTTACGTGTAGAATCCTCCCGTGAAAAGAGTTACGTGAAGAGTCTTCCAAAGGAGTTACGTGAAGACCTTTGGAACTGAAGCTCCGAAGATCTCCGGACCGGCTTCGCGGAGACGCATGGAAACAAATTAAAAATATTTTAATAATAAATATTAAATATCTAACTAATATCAATATCAATAACAAATAATTAATCCTCGATAATGGTGCCAAAAACTTGTTCCTCATACATTAATTATGTTATTGAATATCAAAATTTACTAAATTAATTATTATTTAAAAAATCAAATATAAGCCAAACGTTTTACTATAAAATTATTTAATCTAAAAATTAACAAAGCATGTAAAAATATGATGAGAATAGATCTAGATTGATTTCATCTAACAAATCCCACACAATTTATTCCTCTTAATTATTAAATTCTAATAATTCCATGTTGCTGATTAAAAATTTCTTAATTATCCAATATCTTCTCTCGAACTATATCAAAAATATCTCCAACCAACAACTCCTATATGAATTTAATTAATTGGAGACTCATTACATACTGTTGGGGAGTTTGTTGAAAAACTATATGCCCCAATCCTTTTGATTTTGATGATTACCAAAAGCCATGAGTATTGTAAAAGATGTGATATGTTTATTACATGTGCAATGAATTTATTTTGAACAATCAATGAGAATGTTAAAGTTTGACATTAATCATTTTGAAAGTAACTTTAAGCTCAATGTTTAAGCTTTCAAAAAGAAATTTTATAATTCATAATTAATCAATGAGTTTTTGGAATACTTCTTGAATTAATTCTTAATGTCAATTTTATTGAATTCAAGTCAAAACAATGATTTAAAATGAATCTGGAACGATTTTAAAGTCAATCAGAAAACTTTCTGATTTTTGATACGTTCCGGAGCCGACTCTTGAGTTTCAGAGTCGACTCCCCTCAGAGAACAGAAATGTCTATCTGTCTCGAGTCGACCCACGTAATTTCATGAGTCGACCCCCGATTTTGTCGAGCCGACTCCATGACTGTGCGAGTCGACTCCGCTCAGACACCAGAGGTGTGTTTTTCTGAGCACTTCGCGAGTCGACCCCAACTTTTCATGAGTCGACCCCCGACTTTCAGGAGTCGACACTTTACTTTTGGTGAGTCGACCCCCAAACTTTCTGAGCATTTCTATTTTTAGTATCACGAGCTCGAGCCGACTCGGGAAAAGCATGAGTCGACTCCAGCAAATCTGGGCAGATTTTTACGGATGCCAACTCAGCTCCAACGGTAAGATTTTTGATTAACGGCTATTTTTCTTTGTGTCTAACGGCTATATTCTTGCAGAATCTATAAATAGAGAAGCCGTTTTCAAATCAAGAAGAGACGAATAGAGAGATATTTATTTCAAAGAAAAAGAAGAGAAAAATCGGAAAAACTGAGCTTCAGTTGAAAAAATCCGTGATTCAAAATAGAGTGAAAGAAAGAGTGTGAAATCAAAGGAAGTTCCTTCTGTGTCAAGCTCAAATCCAAGGAAGCTTCAGAAGAAAATCCAAGTGCTATTCAAGAGCATCTCAAGAGATTTTCAACACTCAAAGAAAAGAGGAAAAGCCCAAATCAACTCCAACACATCTTCCGTGAAGAATCCAAGCTGAGGCCTGATTCTACACTTCAAAGGAGTTGAAGAAAAGAAGAAAAGCTCAAAGCCAACCAACTGCAAATCAGGCTTTCTAAACTTATTCTTACATTTGTTTATCTGCTCATTAAGGAGCTTGTAACTAAAAACAATATTTCTATTCTTTGTGTCTAGTTCAATCTGGGGGATTGAACTAGTGGAGGTAGTCTTACCTCGGTACAAGCTTGGTTAAGCTTGGGTTAGGGTTTTTGTGCTGGTGAGCCCTTGAAAACCAGCTGGGTTCGTTGTGATCCCGGGAAAACAACAAGTTTGAGTTGTGAGCTTGTAAAACAACTCGCTGTAATCTAGGTGATTATAGTGTGGACCCAAGTGAATCTTGGGAGTGGACGTAGGTGTTGGATACACCGAACCACTATAAAATCTTTTGTGTTTGCCGTGTTCTATTGTCTCTTTCTCTATCTCTGTTTTATTCACTGCATTTATATTTACTTTGCATTTGCCTTCATTCATCTCAAGCAAATAATTTAAAAGGCTAATTTTTAAAGAACCCAATTCACCCCCCCCTCTTGGGTTGTCATCTGGGCCAACAATTGGTATCAGAGCTAGTGCTCATTAGATTTTGATCACACGATCAAGAGCTAAAGATCCAAATGGCAACACAAGTTGGTTCATTTGCTGAAGGTCATTCTACGAATAGACCTCCACTTTTTAATGGTCAAATTATTCTTATTGGAAAGCTAGAATGAGGATATTCATTCAAGCTTCTGATTATGAGCTATGGGGTGTTATAATCAATGGACCTAGTACACCCACACATGTTATAGATGGCACTATTGTTCCTAAGCCCGAAAGGGACTGGAATGATAATGATAGGAAAATGGCACAGCTTAATGCTAAGGCCATGAATGTTTTATATTGCTCCTTAGATGCTAATGAATTCAATAGAATCTCCACATGTAATTCCGCAAAGGAGATTTGGGATAGATTAGAGGTTACCCATGAGGGTACCAATCCAAGTAAAAGAATCTAAAATTAATATTCTTGTTCATAAATATGAATTGTTTAGCATGGAACAATCTGAAACCATTGCATGCATGTACACTAGATTCACAGATATTGTAAATGGTTTGAAAAGTCTTGGTAAGACATATACTAACTCTGAACTTGTTCGAAAAATTCTTAGGTCATTACCAAGATCATGGGAAGCAAAAATGACAGCAATCCAAGAAGCTAAGGACCTCAACACTTTACCCTTAGAGGAGCTTCTAGGATCCCTTATGACCCATGAGCTGACTATGAGGCAGCATGTTGAGGAGGATTCAAAGAAAAGAAAGTAATTGCCCTCAAAGCTGCAAAAGAAGAAGAGAGCAGCAGTGATGATGATGATGATGATGACTGCTCTCTTAGCAAAGAAATTTAAAAGATTTATGAGGAGAAAGAAACCCTTCCACAAGAAAAAATTTGGAGCTAAGTGGGAAGGAGAAAAGGATAAGATAAGGACAAGGACAAAGGAAAAAGAGAAAGACCCCTTGACTGCTATGAGTGTAATAAACCGGGGCACTTTAGGAATGAATGTCCTAAATTAAGAAAGCCTACAAAAAGAAAAAGAAGGCTTATATGGCGACTTGGAGTGACAGCGAGGAATCTTCTTCCGAAGAAGAAGAACAAAAGGAAGTCGCAAACGTATGTTTCATGGCGGACGACAACGATGAGGTAAGTTCCGACAACCCTTGCGATGAATTTGCTTTGATGAACTTTTTGATGCTTTTAATGAACTTGTTGGGGATTTCAAAGTTTTGAAAAAGAAATACAAGATTTTGAAAAATGAAAACTTAACTTTCATTAAGAAAAGGAAAATCTTAATAATGAAATTAAGAAACTTAAATCTGAAAATGAAATTTTAATGAATGAAAAGGAATCAATCTCAAATGAAAATGATAAACTAAAGAAAGAGGTTGAAAAACATAAAACATAGTTGATAAGTTTACATTAAGCTCAACTAAATTAGACATGTTATTAAATAGTCAAAAAGCAGTTTTTGACAAAGCCGGATTAGGATATAACACTTTAAGAAAACAAAAATCACTTAAAAATATTTTTGTAAGTGCTGGCCAAAGTAATTTTACATGCTTTAAATGTAATCAAAAGGACATAAATCTTATGAATGTAAAATTCTAAACCTAATAAAACTTAAATGTTAAAGGAAAGAAAATATGGGTTCCGAAAGGAACAATATTTGTTGCTACTAACCATGAAGGACCCAAGAAAGCTTGGGTACCTAAACATAAAGTTTGATATCATTGCAGGAATGTCTTGTGGCCAAGAGATCAAAGAGAAAGTGGTATCTTGATAGTGGCTGCTCAAGACATATGACGGGTGACAAAGAAGAATTCATCACCCTTGAAGAAAAGAAAGGAGGAGTTGTTACATTTGGCGACAATGGCAAAGGCCAAATCTTGGGGTTTGGTAACATTCAAATAACTCCCTCCACATATATTGAAATGTACTTTATGTTGATGGTTTAAATAACTTAATTAGTATAAGTCAATTATGTGACAAAGGTTTTAAAGTTTCATTTGAATCTTCTTTATGCACTGTAGCTAATCCCATTGATAATAGCATTGTTTTTATTGGAAATAGAAATGGCAATGTATACTGATTGATTTAGACAAATTGTCTACTAATAATCATTGCTTAGTTGCTAATAATGCTAATATGAATGAGATTGGTTGGTTGTGGCATCGAAGATTAGGTCACGCAAGCACACACCTGATTTCAAAACTAATTAGAATGGATTTAGTAAAAGGTTTACCTAAATTAGATTTTGAAAATAACAAAATATGTGATGCATGTCAGTTTGGAAAACAAACAAGAAGTTCTTTCAAATCTAAAAATATTGTTTCAACTTCTAGGCCATTAGAGCTACTTCACATGGACCTTTTTGGACCAACTAGAACCACAAGTCTAGGAGGAAAGAAATATGGTCTTGTGATAGTAGATGATTACTCTAGATTCACTTGGGTAATGTTTTTAGCTCACAAAGATGAGACTTTCTCGATATTCATGAAATTCTTCAAGAAAGTAACAAATGAGAAAAACACTACCATAGTGTCTCTAAGAAGTGATCATGGAACTGAATTTGAAAATCACTTATTTGAAAGTTTTTGCAATGAAAATGGTATTAATCATAATTTTTCTGCACCTAGGACCCCACAACAAAATGGTGTAGTTGAAAGGAAAAATAGGACTCTAGAAGACATGGCCCGTACCATGCTATGTGAAAGTAAACTCCCGAAATACTTTTGGGCGGAAGCTATTAACACAGCATGTTACATCTTAAATAGAGCTTTAATAAGACCTATTTTAAAGAAAACACCTTATGAATTATGGCATGATAGAAAACCCAATATAAAATATTTTCATGCATTTGGTTGTAAATGTTTTGTTCACAATAATGGTAAAAATAATTTAGGCAAATTTGATGCTAAATCTGATGAAGGAATATTCTTAGGATACTCAACAACTAGTAAAGCATATAGAGTATTTAACAAGAAAACTTTAGTTGTTGAAGAATCCATTCATGTAGTTTTTGATGAATCTTTAGCAACTTCTGAAAAATTTGATGATGAAGATACAAACATAATTGAAAAGATCTTGAAAAATTAAATATTGATGTATCTTTAGATCATGATCAAGAAGCTAAAGATAATGATTCACCTAAGGATGATGATACTAACGCTAATCATAATGATGTAGATCTACCTAGGGATTGGAGATATGCTTATAGTCACCCTAAGGAATTGATTATAGGTGATCCATCTCAAGGAATAAGAACTAGATCATCTATGAGAAATATTAGTAATCATCTTGCATTTGTATCACAAATTGAACCTAAAACTATTGAAGAAGCTGAAAAAGATAATAATTGGATGTTAGCAATGCAAGAAGAATTAAATCAATTTACAGAAATAATGTATGGACTTAGTTGAAAGACCTAAAAATCATTCTGTTATAGGATCAAAATGGATATTTAGAAATAAACTAGATGAAAATGGCATAGTAATTAGAAACAAAGCTAGATTAGTTGCAAAAGGATATAATCAAGAAGAAGGTATTGATTTTGATGAAACCTTTGCACCAGTAGCTAGATTAGAAGCCATTAGGCTATTACTTGCATTTGCATGTCATATGAATTTTAACTTATTTCAAATGGATGTAAAAAGTGCTTTTTAAATGGATTTATAAATGAAGAAGTATATGTAGAACAACCACCAGGTTTTGAAGATCACGAATTTTCAAATCACGTTTTTAAATTGCACAAAGCATTATATGGTTTGAAACAAGCACCTAGAGCTTGGTATGATAGATTAAGTAAATTTTTAATTGAAAATGATTTTATAAGAGGAAATGTTGATAAAACTTTGTTTTTGAAAAGAAAAGGTAAAGATTTATTAGTAGTTCAAATATATGTTGATGATATTATTTTTGGTGCTACTAACAATATTCTATGTCAAGAGTTTGCTAAGTTAATGCAGGGCGAATTTGAAATGAGCATGATGGGAGAACTCAACTTCTTCCTTGGACTCCAAATCAAACAAAGCAAAGAGGGAATCTTTATCAACCAAACAAAATACACAAGAGAAATCCTAAAGAAGTTTGGTATGGAATCAATTAAACCCCTCGGAACACCAATGAGTCCTTCATGCAAGCTGGACAAAGATGAAGAAGGTAAGAAGGTTGATCAAAATATTATCGAGGTATAATCGGATCCCTACTTTACTTAACTGCAAGTAGACCAGATAATGTTTGCTGTTTGCTTATGTGCTAGATTTCAGTCAGAACCTAAAGAATCACATTTAATTGCTGTTAAAAGAATACTAAGATATGTAAGTGGAACAAAAAATGTAGGTTTATGGTATTCTAGAGACTCAACATTAAATCTGATTGCATACACTGATTCTGATTATGCTGGATGTAAGTTAGATAGAAAAAGCACAAGTGGTGCATGCCAATTCTTAGGAAGTAACTTAATCTCATGGTTTAGCAAAAAGCAAAATTCAGTTGCATTATCAACTACTGAAGCTGAATATGTAGCAGCTGGAAGTTGCTGTGCTCAAATCCTATGGATTAAGCGACAACTTGAAGACTATGGTATCACACTTGATAAGACACCTATAAGATGTGATAACACAAGTGCAATTAATCTAACAAAGAATCCAATTCAACATTCAAGAACCAAACACATAGAAATTAGATATCATTTTATAAGAGAACATGTTGCAAATGAAATATGTCTTGATTATGTTAACACTGAAGAACAATTAGCAGACATATTTACAAAACCCTTAAGTGAAGAAAGATTCTGTTATCTTAGAGGAGAGTTAGGGATTTGTGATCCATTAGAATGAATTTGAAACCCCTAAGGAAATTTTATCTAAGATTCTTTCAAATCCTTGATCTTTAAGGAAATCTTATCTAGAATTCATATCTAATTGATCCATTCATATTCAATGATTATTTTATCAATTTTTATGATCAAATTCCGGACACATTTCAGAAATTTCATGTTTTTGCTCTGAAATGGTCTCGGAGCCGACTCGGTGAGTATCGGAGTCGACTCCTGGTTTCGACTGAAACTCTCGGGTCGACCCCTTCTCGGCGCGAGTCGACTCCACTTCGGGATGGTTTTCTGTGACTGTCCGGAGTCGACCCCTTGCTTTGCGCGAGCCGACTCGAAGTGGTCCCAGGTTGATTTATCTAGGGCAGAGTCGACTCGCCGTTCATTTCAAACTTTCCAATCTCTCAAAATACTCTCTCCAAAATATCTCCAGACCTTCCAAATTCCCAAAATCACTGATTAATCCTTCCAATCGACCAATGGCACCCAAAACTCGAGGTTCCAATCTTGCTGCGGCCGGTGTGAAGAGGAAGAGAGCCGTGAGGAAGACGGTGAGGCGTCCGGTTCGTGAGCCTTCTCCAAGCACGGATTCTACTTCATCATCTTCAACCCCCAATGCTTCTCCAGCCACTACTCAGGTAGATAGATTAGCAGATAGAATCATTACCACGGGTAGAAAAGTGGATTTTGAACTTTTTGAGGCAGAGGGATTTTATTAGGAAGACAATTGATAGAGATGGGATGGGAGAAGATCTGTTCCCTGGATTGCCCTACTTATCCCTCTCTTGTAAAGGAGTTTTATAAGAACTTGTCTAGAGGAGATCATGGTCTCATAAGCACTGTAGAGGAAATAGGATCTCAGTGACTGTAGAGCTTCTGTCAAGACTATTGGATCTACCCTTATCAGGACTGCCACATTTTCTTCTGAAGACCGAAGTCCCTGCTCTTGTCTAGATTATTAAACCGGGATGTTGTCGGTTTTGAAGAAGTTTTTGCCAACCAATTATCATTAGAACTGAGATTGCTTCATAACATTTGCAGTAGGATACTTTTTCCCAAAATAGGAAGATTTGATTATGTATCTGAAAGGGACATTTTTGTGATGGATGCTATTGTTACGGGCAAACCTATCAACCTTCCCAGTATGATTCTTTGGTATATTGCTGACTGTGGAGGAAAAAGAAAATCTAGCTTGCCCTATGGTATGATTCTCACCAAGATCTTCCAGTCAGGGGATTGTTATTTCTGATAGTGAGCCAATGAGGAACCTGAGACATACAGACTTTTACAGCTTGGCCACCATTCATCGGATGGGTTTTATTAAGAGAAATGGATATGGGAGAGGAAAGGATTAGTAGAAGAGAGCTACGGATGCTGAGGCACCAGGTCCATCAGTTAGACACTCTTCACCTGCACCTCCGAGCCCTCCTACTTCTGCACCTGCTCCTACCCCCGCTCAGTTATTTGATCAAGCTTCATCCTCTTCTGCTGGCTTCTCAGATCTACAATTAAAGCAACTCAAAGGACTTTTGGATGATCAGTCAGAGAAATTAAAGTCAGAGTTTGAATATAAGTTCATGAACCTAAAGGAAACTCTATATTCTTTGGATGACGAATCACTAAAATTGAGTCTACTCTCAGCACTTCTTCAAAGTCTTTAAGTGGAGATCTCAAGAACATTTTTGAAGAACTTAAAGATATTTGCGGAGATGGCGAAACCTACTCTAGTGCAATGCGGAGCTACAAGATAAGATTTTGACTGCTTGCACCTTTGTAGATGAAAGGCTAAAAGACTATGTAAAAATCCAATCAGATGGAATGAAGAATAGATCATTTGACTAGGATTGTTAGAACTCATTTCTAATGTATTAGATACTCAATCCTTGTTATTGTTATGTTTTACATTTTGATATCAATGTATTAGACATTTGATGTATTAGACTCTTTGATGAAATGAAATGTCAATTTGGTTACTCAATGTATTTCTTTCTATCAACGAATGAATGAATGTTTATGCTTCTCTACCTTTTTGTTGATAACAAAAAAGGGGGAGAGTTTTATAGTTTTATGATTGAATATGCATATGAGAAAATCAAATTAATCAATGAGATAATTAATTGATGATTAAGTTTCATAGGGGGAGCTACCTCATTCAGGGGGAGCCTAAGCCTATTTATGAAATCAAAATAAATTCACAAATCAATCATGCATAAACTCAATGTTTTTGTCATCATCAAAAAGGGGGAGATTGTTGGGGAGATTGTTGAAAAATATATGCCCCAATCCTTTTGATTTTGATGATTACCAAAAGCCATGAGTACTGTAAAAGATGTGATATGTTTATTTACATGTGCAATGAATTTATTTTGAACAATCAATGAGAATGTTAAAGTTTGACATTAATCATTTTGAAAGTAACTTTAAGCTCAATGTTTAAGCTTTCAAAAAGAAATTTTATAATTCATAGATTAATCAATGAGTTTTTGGAATACTTCTTGAATTAATTCTTAATGTCAATTTTATTGAATTCAAGTCAAAACAATGATTTAAAATGAATCTGGAACGATTTTAAAGTCAATCAGAAAACTTTCTGATTTTTGATACGTTCCGGAGCCGACTCTTGAGTTTCAGAGTCGACTCCCCTCAGAGAACAGAAATGTCTATCTGTCTCGAGTCGACCCACGTAATTTCAGTCGACCCCCGATTTTCGAGCCGACTCCATGACTGTGCGAGTCGACTCCGCTCAGACACCAGAGGTGTGTTTTTCTGAGCACTTCGCGAGTCGACCCCAACTTTTCATGAGTCGACCCCCGACTTTCAGGAGTCGACACTTTACTTTTGGTGAGTCGACCCCAAACTTTCTGAGCATTTCTATTTTTAGTATCACGAGCTCGAGCCGACTCGGGAAAAGCATGAGTCGACTCCAGCAAATCTGGGCGAGATTTTTACGGATGCCAACTCAGCTCCAACGGTAAGATTTTTGATTAACGGCTATTTTTCTTTGTTCTAACGGCTATATTCTTGCAGAATCTATAAATAGAGAAGCCGTTTTCAAATCAAGAGAGACGAATAGAGAGATATTTATTTCAAAGAAAAAGAAGAGAAAAATCGAAAAACAGAGCTTCAGTTGAAAAAATCCGTGATTCAAAATAGAGTGAAAGAAAGAGTGTGAAATCAAAGGAAGTTCCTTCTGTGTTCAAGCTCAAATCCAAGGAAGCTTCAGAAGAAAATCCAAGTGCTATTCAAGAGTATCTCAAGAGATTTTCAACACTCAAAGAAAAGAGGAAAAGCCCAAATCAACTCCAACACTCTTCCGTGAAGAATCCAAGCTGAGGCCTGGTTCTACACTTCAAAGGAGTTGAAGAAAAGAAGAAAAGCTCAAAGCCAACCAACTGCAAATCAGGCTTATCTAAACTCTATTCTTACATTTGTTTATCTGCTCATTAAGGAGCCTTGTAACTAAACAAACAATATTTTATTCTTTGTGTCTAGCTCAATCTGGGGGATTGAACTAGAGGAGGTAGTCTTACCTCAGTTCAAGCTTGGTTAAGCTTGGGTTAGGGTTTTTGTGCTGGTGAGCCCTTGAAAACCAGCTGGGTTCGTTGTGCGCCCGGGAAAACAACAAGTTTGAGTTGTGAGCTTGTAAAACAACTCTGCTGTAATCTAGGGTGATTATAGTGTGGACCCAAGTGAATCTTGGGAGTGGACGTAGGTGTTGGATACACCGAACCACTATAAAATCTTTTGTGTTTGCCGTGTTCTATTGCTCTTTCTCTATCTCTGTTTTATTCACTGCAATTTATATTTACTTTGCATTTGCCTTCATTCATCTCAAGCTAAATAATTTAAAAGGCTAATTTTTAAAGAACCCAATTCACCCCCCCCCCCTCTTGGGTTGTCATCTGGGCCAACACATACCTTGAATTTTCTAAAAATCACATTAATCATGGTAAAGTATCTCTACTTTCGCTCAACTAATGGTGTTTAATTTTATATCTAAAATAATAAATCACCTCTCGGTCTCATTGTAATTCAATTGATTAAATAATAAATTATAAGAATTAATCATAAGAAATAACAAATCACTTCTCGCTCTCATTGTAATTCAATTAATCAAACAATAAATTATAAACATTAACCATAAGAATTAAAAACTCAATCATGGAAATATTAAAAATAAAATAACTAATAAAATAAATCGTGTATTCATTGATAGATTATATCAATGCTCTAGAAAAAGAAATTATTCATAATGAAAAGAAATTATTCATAATGAAACTCAGCTCTTGCCTCTGTTCTTCAGACCCTCCTCCGTTGAAAAAACTGTAAAAGTCTTTAGCTCTCTATGGTTCTTAGATGCAAACTGCTGCCTCCTTTTTATAGTTGAAAAGCCGATGCTATACCTTGTTGAATACGATAGAAAAATCACCGCTTAAGAGTCTTTTCCGAATAACTACTGTGTTTCCAACTCATCAACTCATGATCCTCTCACTCGTCTTCACGGTGGAGTCCCTTGGCCGTTGTTTTTTTTATTTCCCTTCAAAATAAAATGAAAAGTAAATAAAAATAAAAAAATGCAATTCAAAATAAATTAAAAACTAGCTAATGTTGTTACGAAAGTATATGAATTAAATAATCAAATTTACGCTTATCAGGGCAAGCCATTTTTATACCTCGGCATGACCAAGTCATTTCAGAACCTCGACAAGGCCTAGCTGTATCCGTAATTTGGCATAATTCGGCAGGGTTGAACTATCTTCAACGTTCGCTTTCCTAAGCCATCCTCAAGGAGCCTAAGTGATTAATCTCATCGATTCTGGAGTGTTCTAAGACAACAGCCAAGCTTATATTGCTCAAGCTATGAAGGACACAAAGCAATTTAAATAAGATCCCCAGGCTCGGCTGCCTCTTCTTCGCAGAAAGATCCTGAAGCTTAGGCATCCGAAGAAAGCTGGCCCACCTCCTTAACAATAAATGGGGGATCCTCATCTCCCTCAACAATCAAAGGGGGCCCCTTGGTCTCTTGAGCAAGCGACAAAGGAGCTTCGGCTTGGTCCGCCTCCAAGCTATCTCATACTCTATCTCCAAGGCCCCCCCTTCATACTCCTCATCAGCCAATTGGGAAGACACGACCAAGGGCTTGGTGAGCGAAGGGACACAATAACTTTCCGTTCAAGGAACGATAAGTCCAAGTTCTGGTACTCTCGGGTAATCCTCTGTTGTTTCTTCCTCGGCCCTTCAAGAAGGAACTCTTCAACCCGAGGCACTTCCCGACTTTCAGAAGATTGTTCTGGTTCCCTCTATGCCTCACGAAAAGGCTCCCCTCATTCGGTGGAAAGAAATGATGGGATGACTATTTGGCATTTATGAGGCCATCATGATGCGCCTCTGCCAGTTCAAATCCCACTAATGAGATTGGGCCATCATGAACTCTACTCCTATGTCCGAACCTACGCTTCGGAATAGGGAGTGGAGGGCATATGATACGGGATAAAAATGTTACCGCATCGATTGACAGACAAAGCATGTGGCAAGTTCCACCTCTGAGCCCTGATCCACTAACTGCCATAATATGTTCGTTCTCCTTTGCAGAAAATGTCAAATAACGCCACCTGCTAACTTCATACCTCGGCAGGGCCAAGCTATCTCCGAACCTCAGCAGGGCCGAGCCATTTTCATACTTCGGCAGGATCACCTTATCCCCTTAACATAAGCGCCATTGTTGCTTTAAACCACGCCAGATATCTTGGAAAATGAACCATCCTAATTGCAAGGATTTCGGAGTAAGCTTCCCAAAATAGAAACATGAGCCAAATATAGCACTCCGTCCATGATCAATGAGATTTTAAATTCTCAATAAAGCGTTTGTCAACTTCATCAACTGCCAATCCCCATAACCGATGGGATTTTGGCCTTATCGGATGCCAACTCCCTAAAATGCATCCAAAAAATTAGGTAATGGCTTATCTTTTTGGCAACGCATAAATACTAAGTCCCAAGAGCCTCCAGGTATGCATCTCTAAGGCAACTTTAAGCCCTCACAATCAAAGGAGAGGCCATTGCTCTCCAGAGACCTTCTCTAGGACATCCTTTTGCAACAACCTTTTTCCTCTCATCTACTTGCTGAGGATTTTCACTGATTGGGTGTCGGAAGGTCTTTCGCATGGACCATCCCTTGTGACTCCTGTGTGAGGATTGTCTTGCAGGTCCATCCGGATGGGAGAGTGCTATCCGGATCCCAACGTGCATCGTCTCTAGGCCGGAGAACAAAAATCAACAGCAACACCAATAATGTTCGATGCTTTTTAGAAAAGATTGAGAAGAAACTCATTTAGTCCTAGAGCTTTATCAGCATGCATGATTCGTAAAACTTGGGTGATATCCTCCTCCACCACATCTCTATTTACCATCAATTTTTCATCTTCATTTAATTGATAGTGGACTAGGTGGTAGGGTGATTTTGGCACCAGCCGCTTCACTGCATCATCTGCTGTAAAAGTACTCATCAAATTCCTACTTTATGTGGACGTCCTCATCCAACCAAACCCCATTACTCTTTTTAATTATTTTGGAAATCTTATTTCATCTCCTCCTCATAATTGTGGTCTTGTGAAAGAAATTTCAATTTTGATCTCCATCTTTTAGCCACTATAACCTCAATTTTTTGTGCCAAAAAATTTCTTGCTGTTTTAAAATTTTGTAGTACATATTAATTTTTTTCTCTTAATAATTAAAGGTCAGCTTGCTAAAGACCTTCATCATTCTCTTCTTTTTGCTGAAGGATTTCTATATCCTATTCAAGTTGCACTGCGTTCTACGGGATGTTGCCAATCTAGTGCATGATCATAGAGCCCTTTTAAACAACTGAAGGGGCTTTGTAACCCTTTGTATCGGGGACCCTGATATGGAAACCCTCAACAAAAAATCTATAATTTCCCAGGCTTCATCATTATCTATCCAAAAGTTTTCAAAATGGAAGGGTTTGGGCCCCTCCCATGGGGTGTTAGTGGTGACAAAAAGAGGATTATGGTCCTATTTAATTCAATGGAGATGAACAACTCAAGCATCAGAAAATAACCTGATCCAAGAGTCATTTGCTAGAGCTCGATCAAGGTGCTTCCATTTGCAAGCACTCCTTTTTCAGTTATTGCACCAGGTAAATTTTGATATAGAGAAACCAAGATCCGTGGAGGAAGATTTCATGAAATCGGTAAACTCCTTCAACTCCCAGTTTTCAATAAAAGCTTGACCCCCCCTCTTTTTTCTTGCTTATAGAAGATGCAAATAAAATATCTGATAATCATCATAGGGATGTTCTGGGAGCAAATTTGATTACACCCATTGGCATCTTCTAATGACCTCACAAGTGTTAGCATAAACGGTTGCTAGGATCCATTGCTTAGCTGGATTGGATGAAATACCACTGTACAAATATTGATTCACTGCATGCACAGAGTCTATATCCCCTAAGTCCTTCCTCTAGATTGCAATAATATTGTCCGAGAGATCAGATGAATCTATATGCCTTGTGCGCTAGAAAGGATCCATTGTTCATGAAAAATTATTGACGAATCAACCCAAAAGTCTAGTTTTAAAAAGAATGCAAATATCTACATTGTGGGCTACTATAAGACATTTAAAAATTTACTGAGGATGTAGTGGGTTTCTCGCTCCTCGGCAATTTCTACTAAAATATTATGCATTGAGATTAGAAAATAAGAGCAGTACCTGTGCTAAAGATCCATATGACAAGTCATTTGCCTTGGGTTGGTGAGAACCTCCTTGTGTTGATTCATCTTTATATATGTAGCCCCCGGAATTTGGGAATGATGCGCTTGGGGAGCTGAATCGATTCATCATCGTTGATTTGGGCTATGGCTAGGATGTAATCATTATTCGGGTCACCCCTTTCTTGGCGAAGATATCGCCCAACCCAACATTGTTTTGGAAGCTCTACTTGCTCTACATTAATCCACCATGGTGATGTAGTCCACACGCTCTACACTCCTAATTCCTTGATCTAGTTTACGCTCCTCCAGAGTATTTGCTTTATTCTCCGCCAACTGATCTAGAGAGGAAGGATGTTTCACTGCAATTGATTTGGGCCACTGGACTGCTACTTCCTTCGATGAATCTGTAGCTGGGAAGCATACAGCGGATCGAAAAGGTAACCTCCTTCTGAACTACTTTAGCTGTCATTTCTTTGATGGTTTGTAGAAGTTGAGATGAGGTTGGGCCTCCCCTCGTCGGCTGATCGACGTTATCCATATATAGCTAAATATTGGGGTTCTGAAGGATTAGGAAGTCATTTGATAGATTTTGGGGAAGATTGGTTCACTAGAGAAAAGGAAGTGTATCTTTGTGCATGGCCTTTGGTGTACCAAGGTATGGATCGGGCGTGGCCATTGGCCATACGCATGTGCGAATGTGGAAGATAGAAACCTTTATTTCTGTGACACCTCTCATGTTATTGCTCACTATTAATATATCATCAACATATAAACAAACAAATATCACATATTCATCACATACTTTTGTACAAAAACATTTATCAGCAATGTTATGAACAAAACCATTTGAAAGAATAGCAAATTCAAATTTTTCATGCCACTATTTGGGTGCTTGTTTTAAACCATATACTGATTTAACAAGCTTACACACTTTATGTTCATTTCCAGGCAAGATGAAGCCTTCTGGCTGTTCCATGTAAACCTCTTCATTAAGATCACCATTTAAGAATGCAGTTTTAACATCCATTTGATGAACATGAAGATCATGGATTGATGCTAAAGCAAATAAAATTCTAATAGAAGTTATTCTTGCTACTAGAGCATATGTATCAAAATAATCAATTTCTTCTTTTTATCGAAATCCCTTTGCTACTAATCTAGCCTTAAAAGTATAAAGAGTTCCATTAGTATGGTACTTTCTTCTAAACACCCACTTACAATCAATGGGTTTAGAACCATGGGATAAATCAATAAGTTTTCAAATATGGTTTAACATAATAGAATCTATTTCATCATTTATAGCATCTTTCCAAAAAGCAACATCGCTAGAATACATAGCTTCCTTGTAAGTTTTAGGATCATCTTCAACTTGAAGAACAAAAAGAGCTGTTCTCACGACTTTTTTTTCTATTTCCTTCTACTAAGTAAAAGGAGATAAGTTGAGAGCCAATCTCATCATGTTCTAATTCTATTGCTTTCCATATTCTTTTGCTTTTACGAGGTTCACTACGTTGTTGATCTTCAGTCTTAGACTATGTCTTCAATTGTGATCCTCCACTAATAAGAGTTTGAGATTTATTTTTTAAAATTAATAAATGCTTAAAAAATTTCATATCTCTGGATTCTATTATTACATTAGACTCTAAATTTAAGAGTCCATATGCCTTGCTATTTATAGAATAACCTACAAAAGCACATCTAATTCCTCTTGGACCCAACTTGGTCCGTTTGGGATCATTATTTTTGTAATATGCAAGACACTTCCATACTTTGAAATACCCTATATTGGGTTTTCTTCCTTTCCATAATTGATAAGGAGAAATTTTATTTCTTTTTAAAGAAATTCTATTAAGAATATGACAAGCAGCAAGGAGAGCTTCACCCCATAAATTGAATGATAATTTAGCATTTAATAACATTACATTAATCATTTCAAGAAAAGTTCTATTTTTTCTTTCAACCAGACCATTTTGTTTAGGTATTCAAGGTACAGAACATTCATGAATAATACCATTTTCTTCACAAAATATATTAAAATCATTTGAAAAATATTCTCCTCCTCTATCACTTCTAAGAACTTTGATTTTTCTTCTTAATTGATTTTCTACTTCAGCCTTATAAACTTTAAACATTTTAAAAGCCTCATCTTTATGTTTCAATAAATAAACATAAATAAATCTTGAGAAATCATCTATAAATGTGATAAAATATCTATTACCATCTCTAGTTAACATACCATTTAGTTCACATATATCTGAATGTATGAGATCTAATAATTGAGAATTTCTTTCAACATTATTAAAAGATTTCTTTACCATCTTTGATTTAACACATATTTTATATTTTTCAAATTTATCAACATTATCATAGGATATTAAACCACATTTAATCATTCTCTTCATAGTGCTAATTCCTACATGTGCTAATCTACCATGCCATAAAGAAACAGAATCAACCATATAAGCAGAAGCATCATTATTATTAATAGCATTATCAGCAATACATAATTTGACCATTCCATCACATGAATAGCATTTTTCCAACAAAGACACCATTACGGGATAAAATCAGTTTTCCCGCTTCATACATAGATTTTATTCCAGGTTTTCCCAAAAGATCCCCACTAGCTAGATTCCTATTCATATCAGGGACATGAAGAATATTAGTTAAGGTAACTTTCTTTCCAAAAGTGAAGAAAAGTTCTACAGTTCCTTTGCCTTGGATCAGCCTTCATTTTCCATTTAAATCTCATGCCTATCAATTTCTTCATGATAGGTTTTAAACAGTGACCTATCATAACAAACATGGACTGTGGCACACGTATCATACCATCAGCCAGGAATCTTACCTTGAACAACGTTGATCTCACTCACAACAGCAATAATCTCTTCACTGTCCTTCATGGAGTTCACCTTTGCCTCTTAGTTAGCTTTCTTCTTAAACCTACAACCATGAGCATAATGCCCATATTTGCCATAGACAAAGCATGCTCCCTTGGTCAACTTTTGGTTTTTAGATTTCTTGAACTTTTCTTGATCCTTTTTAGGACCCAGAAAATTTTCTTTATATTGGTTGCCTTTATTGGCCTATGAGAGCTTACTCACTGCATTTGCCTTAGTAAGGGCTTCATAAGAATTTTCATTCTTATCTCTTTCTCTCGATTCTTTTTCGATTCGTAGGTGTTTCTGAATATTTTTCAAAGAAAAATCTTCAGAATTATGAGGTAACTTTTTTCTATAGCCTTTCCAGAAAGATGATAATTTTGCTATAATGGCACCAACTTGGAAAGATTCAGGAAGTTCAATCTTCATAGCCCTCAGCTTGTTTACAATAACTTGCAATTCATGTACTTGAGGCAAAATAGGTTTTTCATCAAGCATTTTGAAAGCAAAATATTTAGAGATCAAAAATTTCTTTATACCTTTCTCCTCAGCCTTATATTTGAATTCTAATGCTTTCCAGATATCTCTTGCAGATGGATTATCAATGTATAGATCATAGAGACGATCTGATAGGGAATTCAAAATATGACCACGACATATGAGTTCATCCTTTTGTCGTTTCTTACGTGCTGCCTTTCTCTCTTCAGAGTTCTTGTCAGAAGGTTCTGGAATTGCTTCAAGATCGGGATCAAGAATATAGAAAATCTTCAGGGCTGTCAACAGAAACTTCAATTTATCTTGCCAACGAGTAAAATTAGTCCCATCAAAACGATCCAAACCAACAAGGTCATGGTTCATCACTTTGATGGTGGTGTTTTCAGTATCAATCTCCATAACCGCAGGATAACGCTTTAAGAATGTTGTGAAGAGATAATCATTTTTGGATTGGATAAGACTGAAATGTTAGAGATAAGAGAAGACTTGAAACACGTATGTATACGCTTTCTTAAAGTGTTATTTGCCCTCCCTCTCTTTTCGGAGTTGCTTGTGGGATTAATTCTTGCAAATAGCTTTTAGGATATGATAAGCCTTGAGAGAAAAATCTCTAAGCAATTAGAACACAGTATTTTTGGAGAAGAGATAAGATAATAGAGATTTTATTATTTTCTCAATTCTATTTGTCGTTAGTTTTATAGACACGAAGGCATCTTTTCATGAGAGGACGTATCTCTTTCAAGTGATATATCCATTTGAATCATAACATAAATATCCTTTTAAGTGACATATCCGTTTGAATCATAACGGTTGACTTTAAAAGGTACATTTTCATGAAAGAACGTATACCTTTCGAGTGATATATCCTTTTGAACCATGATATATCCTTTCAAATAATATAAATATATATGTCATATGCACGTGCCTCGTGCTCGCTTTTATTATTTATCTTTTTTCTTTATAATTGAACAATAATCCCTCAATCCATGGAATTCTTCACGTGAATTAATCCAGGGAATTCTTCACGTGAATTTCCTTCTTGTCGTGAAGACTGATGTTCACGGAAATGAGAGAAGCCCTTCCCACATCTTCACCGTGAATCCCCACTACAAGAAAATAGTATAATAGTGACAAAAATTTTCATCACTATTCCATCACAAACTGGGTTTAGTGACGGATTAGTGATGAAAATATTATCGTCACCTTTTTTGTCGTCACTAAATTTAGTGACGGAAAGAGCGTCCATCACAAAATAATAGTGATGGATTTGTGACAAAATATTCTGTCACAAATTTGTGATGAAATATTCCATCACAAATTTGTGACGAAATATTCCATCAAAAATTTATGACGGAACATATTTTCCGTCACTAAATTGTTATTGATTAGTGACAAACCATCCGTCACTATTATATCACAAATATTTTCGTCATTATTCCATCACAATTTAGTGACGGATTATTGATAAAAAATTTAGTCACTAAAACTTTCGTCGCTAGTTCGTCACAAATATTCCATCACGGTTTAGTGATAGATTGTTTGGAATGCATGTCACTAATAGCTCCATCACTATGCCATCACAATTTGCTGATGGATTAGTGACGAAAGAATCCATTAGTCATTCGTTATTGTTCCATCACTAATCAATCACTAATATTTTCATCACTAATCCATCACTATTATTTTTATCAGAAATCCATCACTAATCCATCATTAACCTAATAAAATTTCATCAAAAAAGAAGCCAGCGTCGAGCAGTAGATTCTGGAATCATTTCCAATATATCTAATTAATGCAGTACTGAGTCAGAAAAGTCCATAGTCAACTGTGGAACTTTGAATAAATTCATTGAAACGGTGAGCCACCACCAACTTCATTAATTAAAATGGGCCAGCCGAGTAGCAGACTTCATTAAAGCCATTATAGACATTTCCACACATGAACCCTTGGTATGAGCACAGCACTAATCTCAAGTTAGAATCACTCGCTTTCTAAAACAAGAAGCTTCGCCTCTTCGCTACGCCCCACGCCAGTGGGTGCAACTCGCATGGCTATTTTTATTATATTTATTTATTCACATTTAGCTCTGGATAAAACTAATGAGCATAAAAGTTGTACCAGATCCTGGGGCATGAGCCAGAATGCAACCCCCTGGTTTATCATTTACTAAATTTCTAACTAAGAAATTAAAACCTTCTAACTGATGGGGCTTCATTTGCTTCAAATGCCTTGGATGGATAGAAATTTCAGCTGCTATAAAATCTTCTGAAACTTTAGGTGCAGAGTATTGAAACATATCATCCCTGGTGTTTCGTGATCCGGACAAGTGAATCCTTGCTGGCCGTGAAGCCTGAAAATATAAAAGAGCAACAGTCAAATTGATGATATGCATTCATGAACATAAGAAGTATAAAATCCTTTACAATCAATGTTTAATAAGCTGACTGATTACTATAACAATTAAGAATAGATAAACAGGAACAGTTAAGCAAAACAAGTCTCTTTTATATACAAGGTCTTCTTGCATAAAACATCAAATCAAATGGCATGTGACATAAAACCTTAGGAACTAGGCAATAGGTAAAAAAAGCAGCATTAGTGCTCAAAAACATATATTGGTGAACACAAGATATGAACCAAAAAAAAATCAGTTGAGTAAACAAGCAAACATGATATAATAAACAAGCAGACTATAGATGGGAAGGTAAATATTGAACAGGCTTCCTTTGCTCGAATATCCAATTGCAAATTTATAAACACAAAGTCGAGTTACATACTTGGTGCAATTTATAATGTAAAACAACAAGAGATTCCAAGAAAAGGCACCAACTAAACAATAATGATATCGACTACTGCCACTAACACCTCTCCCTAAACATGGACAAAGATATCAATGATGAGATTATATACTTTCGACATGCCACTTGTTTGTCGGATATCAGTTCTACAAGTTGATACCTAACCCCATGATTCAATAGGTCCATCTAAAACATGAGCTCACATGACTTTGACTCAACCTATCAATTATCACCAGTTAGATCATGGTTCCAAGTTTTCTCCTTTGACCTGATGGACCTTGTAGGACCATCTTCTAAATCACAAGAACGGAGTAGTTTGGATCCATAACCCAAAAACAGCAAAAATTGTTCATGCATGGATCAAAGTGGAGGAATATCAAATAAGACCTCTTACACCCCTCAGAGGGGAACTATGTACTCATTCCTACAGTTTTTTTCCCTCTGCTTTCATTTTTTACCTTAGCTATCTTGTGTGGAGAAAACTCTAAAGCTTCCATGACATGTCATTTTCTTATCATTTTTGTCTAAGATAAACATCACTTCATTCTTTCTACATGTATAGTAGTGGACAAATCCAATCAAAATACAATAACATGAGTAAAAGAAATGCAGTCTTTCAGAAATTTTATTGTGACAAACATTTTGGACATGTCACTAACAGTGAGCAACAATGCACTTGCTCTCTAGAGAGGTCTAAGTAACAGTACAATTAAGGATATTGTGAGGTCAATAAACAAGATAAATTTCTATATTAAGCATCAACCAAATATTCACATGTAAGGAGTAACTGTAAAATGCATGCATAAAAATAAAGCAGTTTAGTACCTTTGTCCATTGGTAGTCAAATATTGTGTCTATACTTCTCTGAATAACTCCACAGGTACAACAGACAATTCCCAGATCATCCTGAAGCAAGGGGGAATGGTTGCATTCTTCTTCTTCTTGTTCTTCTTCTTGTACAGCAGCTGGCTCATCATATTTAGGGCTCTAGATTTGGCCAAAAAAAATGATGTCATCGGAATTTTTATTTAAACTAAACTAGAAGTGAAAAAAATCATAAATATTGATGGAAATTACACAGAGCCCGAAAACATAGATACTAAAAATATGTTAGTACTGGACTCATGATTCTACAAATTTTGCTATTAGCCTTAAATAAAATGGATATATATCAAGGACTACGATATTCAGGATCTTTGTTGAAATTACCAGCAATGTATCCTTGAATAGATCTTAAAGCCATTAGAAACCTCAAATTGACTGGGTTATAACCTTCAATCCATGATTTTTGGGTCCCAGTTGGACCAACTTAGATATTGTGTATTCCATTCTTAAAATTTCCAAGTCTTGCATTAACAGTAATTGGTAAAGAGTTTTAGCACATATAATTCTAAGTTCTGGTTAACTTACCCAAATTATTGGCCTATGGTCCATGGCCTGTTGGATGGCAGTACGGGATAACCAATGCAGGGATGGTGCCCTTCCATAGAATTGCAACCAAATGATGAGGGGATGGGATGATTGGGGCAGTCCAATGATTCACAAACCCAATATTAGGAGGATGGCACAAATAGCCTCTGAAACTTTATCACTTGCTTCCTCATTAACCTGCAATCATAATGAGATTAGCATATGGCAGATAGGCAAGAGGCATACAGTTTCAGGAACTTACCATACACTAAACAAGTGAGCCAAGTCCACGGATGTTCAATGAGAATAGTAGCACATACAAACAACGAAACCAATAAGCAATTCAACCATTGATGCAGTTACACATTTCTTACATAACCAAACTAGAACACATTAATTCTATAATAGGAATCAACAAGAATAGATTAAGATGCTTGATTATCAGCACATGCATTTTCATCAAAGTGTAGACATCTCCTAGAGCATTTATAAATTTAAGACAAGCAAGAAGAGTCTAAAGAAAAGAGTCTAAGAAAATCATTGAAAAGTTCTAAGCTTTTACCACTGGATGAAAAAAGCCAAGAAAGAAATCTGCAGGCTCTTAATATTCAACTTACAAATTTCATCATAACACCTTTCAGAGATATGGTGTTCAGCCTTAATATTCAACATTCTAGCCACTGCAGATAACTGAGAATGGCCATAATGGTTTTCCTTCCACACCTCTTGTTGTGCTGCTTTATGTACGTTATAGGTTTGGTATTACAACAGCTATCATCTAATAGCCACCTAAATGCCAAAATGCCAACCTCAAAAATGCTTAAGAGGTTTTTTTTAAAGTGAAGTTTCATGTAGTGGTAATCTATTTGAATTGAAAATGGTTTTTGCAGTAAGAACCGGAGCTCCAAGGTCCTATCCCAAAGTCCCTTTAAAACAAGAATAGGATAAAAGGTTTATGAACAGAAATAGCTTACTAATCTAAGATAGAAGCAATAGGTCTTATATTTGGAATATGAAAATAATCATGAATGAAACTTTACACAAAATATACCAAAGAATTAAGTGCAGGGTAGTTCATAAAAGATACTACATAAAACAATAACTAGACACATGCCAATACTAGACACCAATAACTAAAAGATACTACATAAAACAACAATGCTGGTCTGCTCCAACTTTAGCTGCGTGCTTTCAAACCACTTCTCCTTTGGCTTTGTTTCACCTGCTAGCTAGCTACCCCCCCCCCCCCCCCACACACACACACACACAAAAAGACAGAAGAAATTCCCCACAAGAAAGCTGTCTAAGCTATGAATGTCACTGGAGCACTGCACCCAGCCTCAGTAGCATGTGTCCTAAAGTGACCTGAGCTGCACGACATGGCCTCCCAAATCCAACGCATGACACATGGCTTCTCTGACATAGCTTTCAGACCACATGGCAAGGTCTAATTACATGTACGTATATTTATAAATAGTTCTCACACAAGCAAGCTGCACTTGATGCTGATTAGCAAGACCAAAATAGTTCTGACAAAAAAGAAAAAGAAAAAGATTTCATCTTCCTCAACTTCATATTAAGATTAATCTCCTACATTTTTCCTCTATTTAGCTCTGAACCCCTCTCATCAAATTTGATTAAATCCTAAAGAAAACAGTTCCTGTGGAGCTAGATTTGTCATCTTCCAGAAATTTAGTATATTATTTCCATCCAATTGAAAGTTTGAGAGTCAGCATCCAATCCCACTTCCATTCCAAAACCACTCATCTTGTAGCCACCAAATGGACAGTCAGCATCGAAAGAGAAGTAACAGTTGATCCAAATGGTGCCTGCACGAACCGACCTTGAGACCCTGTTAGCAATGTTCAGGTCTTTCGTCACAATTCCTGCCACGAGTCCATACTTAGTGGTGTTGGCTTTCTCTATTGCCTCCTCGGTAGTCCTGAGGCAAGAAGCAGAGCAGAAACATAAATTTCCATCTTCTAGCTGTGGAAACATAGCTATTTCATGCAACAAGTATAGTGAGTAAATTGGATCTGCTAAGCATGCTCATTCTCTTGTGAGAATGGAAGGAGCTGCAGACTTTGAGAGCAAAGCCAACTGTGCGGGCAAGTCATTCTACCAATCATACATGCCTGAATGACAGGGTAATCATTGTAAGAGCATCAAATCTAAAACATTTTCTCTGTTCCTTTTTAGTGTATGGTGGGGGGATCCACTAAAAGAAGATATATAAACCTTAAAAATAGGTTGTGCTGAAGAGGGGCCTTGAACCCTAGCCTTCTTGAAAGCTGCACCAGCTGCTGTGCTGTTGCACTTGGGAAAGAAAAAGAAGAAAGGAGAATAAGGGCCCATATCTAGGTCTCACTAAAAACAAAGTCAAGAAGCCATCCAAGATTTATGACAGTAAAAGATTGCACTACACATTAACAAGAGAATACATAGTTAACAATTTCAATTGAAAGATTTCAAACCTTATAGTTTCATTCTTCCAACTATAACACTTAAGTAATAGACACTATCAGCATCTTTGTTTTCTTAGACACCATAGTACAACAAAAATGTCATTCTTTCTCCTGCATAATCAATCATTAAAGGCTTGATATATAGACACCTAAACAAACTTAGGTGAAAGGACTTACAATCTTTGCCACAAGATCTAAATAAATTAGCTCCATGAGCATGCACAATTTATGCACTGTAACAAGCACTGCTTTGCTTTCTAAAATAGCCTTCTAGGACAAATATATCATCCTTTCTCTTGCATAATCAATCAGTAAAGGGTGGATACAAAAGCCTATGCCACAGAAGTAGTGATTACACCAGTCTCTAACATATAAGGCCTTGGAAGTATCTAATTGTTGGAATGGACTGGTTCCCAATTAACCAACTAGAAACGGTAAAACATTTCTAAACTCAAACAATGAAGAAATAATATAATCAGATGCAATTCAGCATATGGTGTATAAGCCATGAAATGTCAAGGTCATAAAAGAGTACAGTATAAAATCAAATCCAGTGACTCCGAACCTTTGTTCATGACTACAGTATAAAATCAAACCCCAGTCTCTCAGATCACCACCACCACTAAAAAAAAAAAACTGCACGAACAAAGAAATTATTCTTAACATATCTTAATGTTCAATAGGATAAATATTGAGCTCTGAACATGGAGAGTGATCAGAAGCTGTAAGATAAGATCAGAACAGGGTAAATATTGTCTTAATCTTCAACGGTCTCTCAGACCTTTTATTATTTCTAGCTTAGATGAGTCACTGTAAGACAAGATCAGAAGCTGCAAAGACTAACTTACTGCTGCCTAGGAGGAATTGGGGAGCGCTTGCGGACCGGACTACCACGACCCCTTCGTGGAGAAACCCTATTAAACATTAATGTTATCAATATGGTAATTGACAAGAACAAAAGCTAAGAGAGTACATGGCAAACATTACTAACCGTGCAGGTGATCTATGCCTCCTTAGAGAAGAAGAATGTCTTCTAAGAGGAGATATTGCTCTCCACCGAGGTCACACTCAGGTACAAGGCCGGATCTGCTCTGCTAGGGCATTGATTAGAGAAGGATTGGCTGGATCTGCTCCGCCACTGATAAGGATCGGCGGGGGGGGGGGGGGGGGAGAAAAAGAGCTCCGCTAGGGCACCAGAAGGATCGGAATGGGGGATTAAACATAGAATCAGAACGGATTAGAGAAGGAGCCTTGATCAGAATGCTTGCGGGGGGTATCAAAATGCTCGTGGGAGGAACCTAGCATCGGCCGGGGGGGGGTGGGGGTATCAGAACGCTCGCGAGGAGGGGGGGTACCAGGGAGAATTTGATATAAATTAGGGATTATTAAAAAATTCAAAAGAAATAGAAGAAAAAATAAAATTAAAAAAATGTTAGATTTCATCTAATTTTTTTAAAAAAATTAAAGCGATTATGAAGAAAAAATTAAAAATATTTTATTATTTTTTATTTTAATATTAATTCTTTTAAAAAATATTAGACATGCAATTATTTATAATAAAATATTATTATTATTAAATTTTTTTATTTTTTATTTTATTTTCTTTCCTCTCATTCAAACAAAAAAAAATTAAAAGTATAAATTTGATGACGGAAGGGCAATCCGTCACTAATTCGTCACTAATATAGTGACGAGTGCTCTTCCGTCATTAATTTTATGACGGATTAGTGATGGAAGAGTAATTTATCACTAAATTAGTGACGAAAGGGCAATACGTCACTAAATTTATGATGAATTGCCAATCCGTCACTAATTTAGTGACGGATTAGTAACGAAAAACTAATCCGTCACTAAATTAGTGATGGATGGGACAATCCGTCACTACTTTTGTGACAAATTAGTGATAGAAAGGCAATTCGTCACTAAATTAGTGATAGATTAACTTGTCCATCACTAATTTAGTGATGGTTTAGTGACGAATAAAGTAATCTATTATTAATTTTAATTTTAGTTACTATTTTATTACTAAACCATCACAATTTAGTGATAAAATTTTTATCACTATTTTTTTGGCTAGAACGCGTATGGGAGAACACGCACATAACAGGCACGTGGGGATGCAGCTTTTTTCATCATAATTTTTTTAAAAAAATTAAGAGTATTAATTTAGTGATAGATGGGCAATCCGTTTCTAGTTCGTTACTAATATAGTGACGGATTGCTCTTCCGTCACTAATTTTGTGATGGATTAGTGACGGAAGGGCAATATGTCACTAAATTAGTGATGGATGGAGAAATCCGTCACTAAATTAGTGACGGATTGCTCTTCCATCACTAAATTAGTGATGAATGGGGTAATCCGTCATTAATTTAGTGACGGATTGTTCTTTCGTCACTAATTTTGTGACGGATTAGTGACAAAAAAGTAATCCATCACTAAATTAGTGACGAATGGGGCAATCCGTCACTAAATTAGTGACGGATTAGTGACGAAAGGCCAATAATTAAATTAGTGACAGATGGGGCAATCCATCACTAATTTAGTGACGGATTTCTCTTCTGTTACTAATTAGTGATAAATTAGTGATGGACTAATTTAGTGATTGATTTCCTATCCATCACTAATTTTGATGGATTAATGATAAAAAATAATTCATAACTAATTAGTGATGATTGTTTTCCATCACTAATTTATGACGGATTAGTGACAAAAAGCAATCCGTCAGTAATTAGTGACGGATTGCCCCATCCATCACTAATTTGTGATGGATTAGTGACGGAAGAAATATCTGTTACTAATCCGTCACTAATTTAGTGACGGATTGCTCTTTCGTCACTAATTTGTTATGGATTAGTGACAGAAGGGCAATCTGTCACTAAATTAATGATGAATGTGATAGTCCGTCACTAATTTAGTGATAGTTTAGTGATGAAAAAACTAATCCGTCACTAATTTTAATTTTTTGTCACTATTTTGTTACTAAACCGTCATAATTTAGTGACGAAAATTTTAACCACTAATTTTCGTCACTATTTTGACATGTCCTTGTAGTGCCTCACTCTCTTCCTCTACGTTGATTTTCTTCTTCCACGTGAAATCTTGTTTCCTTCTTCACGTGGAAATAAAAACTTTGTTTCACGTCAGTCACGTGAAATCTTGTGTCCACGTAGGTCTTCCTCCACGTTGATTTCCTTCTTCACGTTGATTTGGAAGTTTTTCGGAGGAAGCAGCTCACGTACGTGAGAAAGGTGCTCTATTAATGTTGCGTTAAAAGTTACGTGTAGAATCCTCCCGTGAAAAGAGTTACGTGAAGAGTCTTCCGAAGGAGTTACGTGAAGACCTTTGGAACTGAAGCTCCAAAGATCACCGGAGCGGCTTCGCGGAGACGCATGGAAACAAATTAAAAATATTTTAATAATAAAATATTAAATATCTAGCTAGTATCAATATCAATAACAAATAATTAATCCTCGATAACGGCATCAAAAACTTGTTCCACATACATTAATTATGTTATTGAATATCAAAATTTACTAAATTAATTATTATTTAAAAAATCAAATATAAGCCAAACGTTTTACTATAAAATTATTTAATCTAAAAATTAACAAAGCATGTAAAAATATGATGAGAATAGATCTAGATTGATTTCATCTAACAAATGCCACCCAATTTATTCTTCTTAATTATTAAATTCTAATAATTCATGTTGCTGATTAAAAATTTCTTAATTATCCAATATCTTCTCTCGAACTATATCAAAAATATCTCCAACCAACAACTCATATATGAATTTAATTAATTGGAGACTCATTAGGTACCTTGAATTTTCTAAAAATCACATTAATCATGGTAAAGTATCTCTACTTTCGCTCAACTAATAGTGTTTAATTCTATATCTAAAATAATAAATCACCTCTCGGTCTCATTGTAATTCAATTGATTAAATAATAAATCATAAGAATTAATTATAAGAAATAACAAATCACCTCTCGCTCTCATTGTAATTCAATTAATCAAACAATAAATTATAAACATTAATCATAAGAATTAAACACTCAATCATGGAAATATTAAAAATAAATAACTAATAAAATAAATCGTGTTTTATTGATAGATTATATCAATGCTCTAGAAAAAGGAATTATTCATAATGAAAAGAAATTATTCATAATGAAACACAACTCTTGCCTCTGTTCTTCAGATCCTCCTCCGTTGAAAAAACTCTAAAAAACTCTAGCTCTCTATGGTTCTTAGATGCAAACTGCTGCCTCCTTTTTATAGTTGAAAAGCCGATGCTATACCTTGTTGAATACGACAGAAAAATCACCACTTAAGAGTCTTTTCCAAATAACTACTATGTTTCCAACTCATCAACTCGTGATCCTCTCAATCGTCTTCACGGTGGAGTCCCTTGGCCATTGTTGTTTTTTATTTCCCTTCAAAATAAAATGAAAAGTAAATAAAAATCAAAAAATGCAATTCAAAATAAATTAAAAACTAACTAATGTTGTTATGAAATATATGAATTAAATAATCAAATTTACGCTTATCAGGGCAAGCCATTTTTATACCTCGGCATGACCAAGTCATTTCAGAACCTCGACAAGGCCTAGCTGTATCCGTAATTTGGCATAATTCGGCAGGGTTGAACCATCTTCAACGTTCGCTTTCCTAAGCTATCCTCAAGGAGCCTAAGTGATTAATCTCATCGATTCTGGAGTGTTCTAAGACAACAGCTAAGCTTATATTGCTCAATCTATGAAGGACACAAAGCAATTTAAATAAGATCCCCAGGCTCGGCTGCCTCTTCTTCGCAGAAAGATCCTAAAGCTTAGGCATCCGAAGAAAGCTGGCCCACCTCCTTAACAATAAATGGGGGGTCCTCATCTCCCTCAACAATCAAAGGGGGCCCCTTGGTCTCCTGAGCAAGCGACGAAGGAGCTTCGGCTTGGTCCGCCTCCAAGCTATCTCATACTCTATCTCCAAGGCCCCCCCTTCATACTCCTCATCAGCCAATTGGGAAGACACGACCAAGGGCTTGGTGGGCGAAGGGACACAATAACTTTCCATTCAAGGAATGATATGTCCAAGTTCTGGTATTCTCGGGTAATCCTCTGTTGTTTCTTCCTCGGCCCTTCAAGAAGGAACTCTTCAGCCCGAGGCACTTCCCGACTTTCAGAAGATTGTTCTGGTTCCCTCTGTGCCTCACGAAAAGGCTCCCATCATTCGGTGGGAAGAAATGATGGGATGGCTATTTGGCATTTATAAGGCCATCATGATGCGCCTCTGCCAGTTCAAATCCTACTAATGAGATTGGGCCATCATGAACTCTACTCCTATGTCCAAACCTACGCTTCGGAATAGGGAGTAGAGGGCATATGATACGGGATAAAAATGTTACCGCATCGATTGATAGACAAAGCAGGTGGCAAGTTCCACCTCTGAGCTCTGATCCACTAACTGCCATAATATGTTTGTTCTCCTTTGCAGAAAATGTCAAATAACGCCACCTGCTAACTTCGTACCTCGGCAGGGCCAAGCTATCTCCGAACCTCGGCAGGGCCGAGCCATTTTCATACCTCGGCAGGATCACCTTATCCCCTTAACATAAGCGCCATTGTTGCTTTAAACCACGCCAGATATCTTGGAAAATGAACCATCCTAATTGCAAGGATTTTGGAGTAAGCTTCCCAAAATAGAAACATGAGCCAAATAAAGCACTCCGTCCATGATCAATGAGATTTTAAATTCTCAATAAAGCGTTTGTCAACTTCATCAACTGCCAATCCCCATAACCGATGGGATTTTGGCCTTATCGGATGCCAACTCCCTAAAATGCATCCAAAAAATTAGGTAATTGCTTATCTTCTTGGCAACGCATAAATACTAAGTCCCAAGAGCCTCCAGGTATGCATCTCTAAGGCAACTTTAAGCCCTCACAATCAAAGGAGAGGCCATTGCTCTCCAGAGACCTTCTCTAGGACATCCTTTTGCAACAACCTTTTTCCTCTCATCTACTTGCTGAGGATTTTCACTGATTGAGTGTCGGAAGGTCTTTCGCATGGACCATCCCTTGTGACTCCTGTGTGAGGATTGTCTTGCAGGTCCATCCGGATGGGAGAGTGCTATCCGGATCCCAACGTGCATCGTCTCCAGGCCGGAGAACAAAAATCAACAGCAACACCAATAATGTTCGATGCTTTTTAGAAAAGATTGAGAAGAAACTCATTTAGTCCTAGAGCTTTATCAACATGCATGATTCGTAAAACTTGGGTGATATCCTCCTCCACCACATCTCTATTTACCATCAATTTTTCATCTTCATTTAATTGATAGTGGACTAGGTGGTAGGGTGATTTTGGCACCAGCCGCTTCACTGCATCATCTGCTGTAAAAGTACTCATCAAATTCCTACTTTATGTGGACGTCCTCATCCAACCAAACCCCATTACTCTTTTTAATTATTTTGGAAATCTTATTTCATCTCCTCCTCATAATTGTGGTCTTGTGAAAGAAATTTCAATTTTGATCTCCATCTTTTAGCCACTATAACCTCAATTTTTTGTGCCAAAAAATTTCTTGCTGTTTTAAAATTTTGTAGTACATATTAATTTTTTTCTCTTAATAATTAAAGGTCAGCTTGCTAAAGACCTTCATCATTCTCTTCTTTTTGCTGAAGGATTTCTATATCCTATTCAAGTTGCACTGCGTTCTACGGGATGTTGCCAATCTAGTGCATGATCATAGAGCCCTTTTAAACAACTGAAGGGGCTTTGTAACCCTTTGTATCGGGGACCCTGATATGGAAACCCTCAACAAAAAATCTATAATTTCCCAGGCTTCATCATTATCTATCCAAAAGTTTTCAAAATGGAAGGGTTTGGGCCCCTCCCATGGGGTGTTAGTGGTGACAAAAAGAGGATTATGGTCCTATTTAATTCAATGGAGATGAACAACTCAAGCATCAGAAAATAACCTGATCCAAGAGTCATTTGCTAGAGCTCGATCAAGGTGCTTCCATTTGCAAGCACTCCTTTTTCAGTTATTGCACCAGGTAAATTTTGATCTAGAGAAACCAAGATCCGTGGAGGAAGATTTCATGAAATCGGTAAACTCCTTCAACTCCCAGTTTTCAATAAAAGCTTGACCCCCCCTCTTTTTTCTTGCTTATAGAAGATGCAAATAAAATATCTGATAATCATCATAGGGATGTTCTGGGAGCAAATTTGATTACACCCATTGGCATCTTCTAATGACCTCACAAGTGTTAGCATAAACGGTTGCTAGGATCCATTGCTTAGCTGGATTGGATGAAATACCACTGTACAAATATTGATTCACTGCATGCACAGAGTCTATATCCCCTAAGTCCTTCCTCTAGATTGCAATAATATTGTCCGAGAGATCAGATGAATCTATATGCCTTGTGCGCTAGAAAGGATCCATTGTTCATGAAAAATTATTGACGAATCAACCCAAAAGTCTAGTTTTAAAAAGAATGCAAATATCTACATTGTGGGCTACTATAAGACATTTAAAAATTTACTGAGGATGTAGTGGGTTTCTCGCTCCTCGGCAATTTCTACTAAAATATTATGCATTGAGATTAGAAAATAAGAGCAGTACCTGTGCTAAAGATCCATATGACAAGTCATTTGCCTTGGGTTGGTGAGAACCTCCTTGTGTTGATTCATCTTTATATATGTAGCCCCCGGAATTTGGGAATGATGCGCTTGGGGAGCTGAATCGATTCATCATCGTTGATTTGGGCTATGGCTAGGATGTAATCATTATTCGGGTCACCCCTTTCTTGGCGAAGATATCGCCCAACCCAACATTTGTTTTGGAAGCTCTACTTGCTCTACATTAATCCACCATGGTGATGTAGTCCACACGCTCTACACTCCTAATTCCTTGATCTAGCTAGTTTACGCTCCTCCAGAGTATTTGCTTTATTCTCCGCCAACTGATCTAGAGAGGAAGGATGTTTCACTGCAATTGATTTGGGCCACTGGACTGCTACTTCCTTCGACGAATCTGTAGCTGGGAAGCATACAGCGGATCGAAAAAGTAACCTCCTTCTGAACTACTTTAGCTGTCATTTCTTTGATGGTTTGTAGAAGTTGAGATGAGGTTGGGCCTCCCATCGTCGGCTGATCGACGTTATCCATATATAGCTAAATATTGGGGTTCTGAAGGATTAGGAAGTCATTTGATAGATTTTGGGGAAGATTGGTTCACTAGAGAAAAGGAAGTGTATCTTTGTGCATGGCCTTTGGTGTACCAAGGTATGGATCGGGCGTGGCCATTGGCCATACGCATGTGCGAATGTGGAAGATAGAAACCTTTATTTCTGTGACACCTCTCATGTTATTGCTCACTATTAATATATCATCAACATATAAACAAACAAATATCACATATTCATCACATACTTTTGTACAAAAACATTTATCAGCAATGTTATGAACAAAACCATTTGAAAGAATAGCAAATTCAAATTTTTCATGCCACTATTTGGGTGCTTGTTTTAAACCATATACTGATTTAACAAGCTTACACACTTTATGTTCATTTCCAGGCAAGATGAAGCCTTCTGGCTGTTCCATGTAAACCTCTTCATTAAGATCACCATTTAAGAATGCAGTTTTAACATCCATTTGATGAACATGAAGATCATGGATTGATGCTAAAGCAAATAAAATTCTAATAGAAGTTATTCTTGCTACTAGAGCATATGTATCAAAATAATCAATTTCTTCTTTTTATCGAAATCCCTTTGCTACTAATCTAGCCTTAAAAGTATAAAGAGTTCCATTAGTATGGTACTTTCTTCTAAACACCCACTTACAATCAATGGGTTTAGAACCATGGGATAAATCAATAAGTTTTCAAATATGGTTTAACATAATAGAATCTATTTCATCATTTATAGCATCTTTCCAAAAAGCAACATCGCTAGAATACATAGCTTCCTTGTAAGTTTTAGGATCATCTTCAACTTGAAGAACAAAAAGAGCTGTTCTCACGACTTTTTTTTCTATTTCCTTCTACTAAGTAAAAGGAGATAAGTTGAGAGCCAATCTCATCATGTTCTAATTCTATTGCTTTCCATATTCTTTTGCTTTTACGAGGTTCACTACGTTGTTGATCTTCAGTCTTAGACTATGTCTTCAATTGTGATCCTCCACTAATAAGAGTTTGAGATTTATTTTTTAAAATTAATAAATGCTTAAAAAATTTCATATCTCTGGATTCTATTATTACATTAGACTCTAAATTTAAGAGTCCATATGCCTTGCTATTTATAGAATAACCTACAAAAGCACATCTAATTCCTCTTGGACCCAACTTGGTCCGTTTGGGATCATTATTTTTGTAATATGCAAGACACTTCCATACTTTGAAATACCCTATATTGGGTTTTCTTCCTTTCCATAATTGATAAGGAGAAATTTTATTTCTTTTTAAAGAAATTCTATTAAGAATATGACAAGCAGCAAGGAGAGCTTCACCCCATAAATTGAATGATAATTTAGCATTTAATAACATTACATTAATCATTTCAAGAAAAGTTCTATTTTTTCTTTCAACCAGACCATTTTGTTTAGGTATTCAAGGTACAGAACATTCATGAATAATACCATTTTCTTCACAAAATATATTAAAATCATTTGAAAAATATTCTCCTCCTCTATCACTTCTAAGAACTTTGATTTTTCTTCTTAATTGATTTTCTACTTCAGCCTTATAAACTTTAAACATTTTAAAAGCCTCATCTTTATGTTTCAATAAATAAACATAAATAAATCTTGAGAAATCATCTATAAATGTGATAAAATATCTATTACCATCTCTAGTTAACATACCATTTAGTTCACATATATCTGAATGTATGAGATCTAATAATTGAGAATTTCTTTCAACATTATTAAAAGATTTCTTTACCATCTTTGATTTAACACATATTTTATATTTTTCAAATTTATCAACATTATCATAGGATATTAAACCACATTTAATCATTCTCTTCATAGTGCTAATTCCTACATGTGCTAATCTACCATGCCATAAAGAAACAGAATCAACCATATAAGCAGAAGCATCATTATTATTAATAGCATTATCAGCAATACATAATTTGACCATTCCATCACATGAATAGCATTTTTCCAACAAAGACACCATTACGGGATAAAATCAGTTTTCCCGCTTCATACATAGATTTTATTCCAGGTTTTCCCAAAAGATCCCCACTAGCTAGATTCCTATTCATATCAGGGACATGAAGAATATTAGTTAAGGTAACTTTCTTTCCAAAAGTGAAGAAAAGTTCTACAGTTCCTTTGCCTTGGATCAGCCTTCATTTTCCATTTAAATCTCATGCCTATCAATTTCTTCATGATAGGTTTTAAACAGTGACCTATCATAACAAACATGGACTGTGGCACACGTATCATACCATCAGCCAGGAATCTTACCTTGAACAACGTTGATCTCACTCACAACAGCAATAATCTCTTCACTGTCCTTCATGGAGTTCACCTTTGCCTCTTAGTTAGCTTTCTTCTTAAACCTACAACCATGAGCATAATGCCCATATTTGCCATAGACAAAGCATGCTCCCTTGGTCAACTTTTGGTTTTTAGATTTCTTGAACTTTTCTTGATCCTTTTTAGGACCCAGAAAATTTTCTTTATATTGGTTGCCTTTATTGGCCTATGAGAGCTTACTCACTGCATTTGCCTTAGTAAGGGCTTCATAAGAATTTTCATTCTTATCTCTTTCTCTCGATTCTTTTTCGATTCGTAGGTGTTTCTGAATATTTTTCAAAGAAAAATCTTCAGAATTATGAGGTAACTTTTTTCTATAGCCTTTCCAGAAAGATGATAATTTTGCTATAATGGCACCAACTTGGAAAGATTCAGGAAGTTCAATCTTCATAGCCCTCAGCTTGTTTACAATAACTTGCAATTCATGTACTTGAGGCAAAATAGGTTTTTCATCAAGCATTTTGAAAGCAAAATATTTAGAGATCAAAAATTTCTTTATACCTTTCTCCTCAGCCTTATATTTGAATTCTAATGCTTTCCAGATATCTCTTGCAGATGGATTATCAATGTATAGATCATAGAGACGATCTGATAGGGAATTCAAAATATGACCACGACATATGAGTTCATCCTTTTGTCGTTTCTTACGTGCTGCCTTTCTCTCTTCAGAGTTCTTGTCAGAAGGTTCTGGAATTGCTTCAAGATCGGGATCAAGAATATAGAAAATCTTCAGGGCTGTCAACAGAAACTTCAATTTATCTTGCCAACGAGTAAAATTAGTCCCATCAAAACGATCCAAACCAACAAGGTCATGGTTCATCACTTTGATGGTGGTGTTTTCAGTATCAATCTCCATAACCGCAGGATAACGCTTTAAGAATGTTGTGAAGAGATAATCATTTTTGGATTGGATAAGACTGAAATGTTAGAGATAAGAGAAGACTTGAAACACGTATGTATACGCTTTCTTAAAGTGTTATTTGCCCTCCCTCTCTTTTCGGAGTTGCTTGTGGGATTAATTCTTGCAAATAGCTTTTAGGATATGATAAGCCTTGAGAGAAAAATCTCTAAGCAATTAGAACACAGTATTTTTGGAGAAGAGATAAGATAATAGAGATTTTATTATTTTCTCAATTCTATTTGTCGTTAGTTTTATAGACACGAAGGCATCTTTTCATGAGAGGACGTATCTCTTTCAAGTGATATATCCATTTGAATCATAACATAAATATCCTTTTAAGTGACATATCCGTTTGAATCATAACGGTTGACTTTAAAAGGTACATTTTCATGAAAGAACGTATACCTTTCGAGTGATATATCCTTTTGAACCATGATATATCCTTTCAAATAATATATAAATATATATGTCATATGCACGTGCCTCGTGCTCGCTTTTATTATTTATCTTTTTTCTTTATAATTGAACAATAATCCCTCAATCCATGGAATTCTTCACGTGAATTAATCCAGGGAATTCTTCACGTGAATTTCCTTCTTGTCGTGAAGACTGATGTTCACGGAAATGAGAGAAGCCCTTCCCACATCTTCACCGTGAATCCCCACTACAAGAAAATAGTATAATAGTGACAAAAATTTTCATCACTATTCCATCACAAACTGGGTTTAGTGACGGATTAGTGATGAAAATATTATCGTCACCTTTTTTGTCGTCACTAAATTTAGTGACGGAAAGAGCGTCCATCACAAAATAATAGTGATGGATTTGTGACAAAATATTCTGTCACAAATTTGTGATGAAATATTCCATCACAAATTTGTGACGAAATATTCCATCAAAAATTTATGACGGAACATATTTTCCGTCACTAAATTGTGATTGATTAGTGACAAACCATCCGTCACTATTATATCACAAATATTTTCGTCATTATTCCATCACAATTTAGTGACGGATTATTGATAAAAAATTTAGTCACTAAAACTTTCGTCGCTAGTTCGTCACAAATATTCCATCACGGTTTAGTGATAGATTGTTTGGAATGCATGTCACTAATAGCTCCATCACTATGCCATCACAATTTGCTGATGGATTAGTGACGAAAGAATCCATTAGTCATTCGTTATTGTTCCATCACTAATCAATCACTAATATTTTCATCACTAATCCATCACTATTATTTTTATCAGAAATCCATCACTAATCCATCATTAACCTAATAAAATTTCATCAAAAAAGAAGCCAGCGTCGAGCAGTAGATTCTGGAATCATTTCCAATATATCTAATTAATGCAGTACTGAGTCAGAAAAGTCCATAGTCAACTGTGGAACTTTGAATAAATTCATTGAAACGGTGAGCCACCACCAACTTCATTAATTAAAATGGGCCAGCCGAGTAGCAGACTTCATTAAAGCCATTATAGACATTTCCACACATGAACCCTTGGTATGAGCACAGCACTAATCTCAAGTTAGAATCACTCGCTTTCTAAAACAAGAAGCTTCGCCTCTTCGCTACGCCCCACGCCAGTGGGTGCAACTCGCATGGCTATTTTTATTATATTTATTTATTCACATTTAGCTCTGGATAAAACTAATGAGCATAAAAGTTGTACCAGATCCTGGGGCATGAGCCAGAATGCAACCCCCTGGTTTATCATTTACTAAATTTCTAACTAAGAAATTAAAACCTTCTAACTGATGGGGCTTCATTTGCTTCAAATGCCTTGGATGGATAGAAATTTCAGCTGCTATAAAATCTTCTGAAACTTTAGGTGCAGAGTATTGAAACATATCATCCCTGGTGTTTCGTGATCCGGACAAGTGAATCCTTGCTGGCCGTGAAGCCTGAAAATATAAAAGAGCAACAGTCAAATTGATGATATGCATTCATGAACATAAGAAGTATAAAATCCTTTACAATCAATGTTTAATAAGCTGACTGATTACTATAACAATTAAGAATAGATAAACAGGAACAGTTAAGCAAAACAAGTCTCTTTTATATACAAGGTCTTCTTGCATAAAACATCAAATCAAATGGCATGTGACATAAAACCTTAGGAACTAGGCAATAGGTAAAAAAAGCAGCATTAGTGCTCAAAAACATATATTGGTGAACACAAGATATGAACCAAAAAAAAATCAGTTGAGTAAACAAGCAAACATGATATAATAAACAAGCAGACTATAGATGGGAAGGTAAATATTGAACAGGCTTCCTTTGCTCGAATATCCAATTGCAAATTTATAAACACAAAGTCGAGTTACATACTTGGTGCAATTTATAATGTAAAACAACAAGAGATTCCAAGAAAAGGCACCAACTAAACAATAATGATATCGACTACTGCCACTAACACCTCTCCCTAAACATGGACAAAGATATCAATGATGAGATTATATACTTTCGACATGCCACTTGTTTGTCGGATATCAGTTCTACAAGTTGATACCTAACCCCATGATTCAATAGGTCCATCTAAAACATGAGCTCACATGACTTTGACTCAACCTATCAATTATCACCAGTTAGATCATGGTTCCAAGTTTTCTCCTTTGACCTGATGGACCTTGTAGGACCATCTTCTAAATCACAAGAACGGAGTAGTTTGGATCCATAACCCAAAAACAGCAAAAATTGTTCATGCATGGATCAAAGTGGAGGAATATCAAATAAGACCTCTTACACCCCTCAGAGGGGAACTATGTACTCATTCCTACAGTTTTTTTCCCTCTGCTTTCATTTTTTACCTTAGCTATCTTGTGTGGAGAAAACTCTAAAGCTTCCATGACATGTCATTTTCTTATCATTTTTGTCTAAGATAAACATCACTTCATTCTTTCTACATGTATAGTAGTGGACAAATCCAATCAAAATACAATAACATGAGTAAAAGAAATGCAGTCTTTCAGAAATTTTATTGTGACAAACATTTTGGACATGTCACTAACAGTGAGCAACAATGCACTTGCTCTCTAGAGAGGTCTAAGTAACAGTACAATTAAGGATATTGTGAGGTCAATAAACAAGATAAATTTCTATATTAAGCATCAACCAAATATTCACATGTAAGGAGTAACTGTAAAATGCATGCATAAAAATAAAGCAGTTTAGTACCTTTGTCCATTGGTAGTCAAATATTGTGTCTATACTTCTCTGAATAACTCCACAGGTACAACAGACAATTCCCAGATCATCCTGAAGCAAGGGGGAATGGTTGCATTCTTCTTCTTCTTGTTCTTCTTCTTGTACAGCAGCTGGCTCATCATATTTAGGGCTCTAGATTTGGCCAAAAAAAATGATGTCATCGGAATTTTTATTTAAACTAAACTAGAAGTGAAAAAAATCATAAATATTGATGGAAATTACACAGAGCCCGAAAACATAGATACTAAAAATATGTTAGTACTGGACTCATGATTCTACAAATTTTGCTATTAGCCTTAAATAAAATGGATATATATATCAAGGACTACGATATTCAGGATCTTTGTTGAAATTACCAGCAATGTATCCTTGAATAGATCTTAAAGCCATTAGAAACCTCAAATTGACTGGGTTATAACCTTCAATCCATGATTTTTGGGTCCCAGTTGGACCAACTTAGATATTGTGTATTCCATTCTTAAAATTTCCAAGTCTTGCATTAACAGTAATTGGTAAAGAGTTTTAGCACATATAATTCTAAGTTCTGGTTAACTTACCCAAATTATTGGCCTATGGTCCATGGCCTGTTTGGATGGCAGTACGGGATAACCAATGCAGGGATGGTGCCCTTCCATAGAATTGCAACCAAATGATGAGGGGATGGGATGATTGGGGCAGTCCAATGATTCACAAACCCAATATTAGGAGGATGGCACAAATAGCCTCTGAAACTTTATCACTTGCTTCCTCATTAACCTGCAATCATAATGAGATTAGCATATGGCAGATAGGCAAGAGGCATACAGTTTCAGGAACTTACCATACACTAAACAAGTGAGCCAAGTCCACGGATGTTCAATGAGAATAGTAGCACATACAAACAACGAAACCAATAAGCAATTCAACCATTGATGCAGTTACACATTTCTTACATAACCAAACTAGAACACATTAATTCTATAATAGGAATCAACAAGAATAGATTAAGATGCTTGATTATCAGCACATGCATTTTCATCAAAGTGTAGACATCTCCTAGAGCATTTATAAATTTAAGACAAGCAAGAAGAGTCTAAAGAAAAGAGTCTAAGAAAATCATTGAAAAGTTCTAAGCTTTTACCACTGGATGAAAAAAGCCAAGAAAGAAATCTGCAGGCTCTTAATATTCAACTTACAAATTTCATCATAACACCTTTCAGAGATATGGTGTTCAGCCTTAATATTCAACATTCTAGCCACTGCAGATAACTGAGAATGGCCATAATGGTTTTCCTTCCACACCTCTTGTTGTGCTGCTTTATGTACGTTATAGGTTTGGTATTACAACAGCTATCATCTAATAGCCACCTAAATGCCAAAATGCCAACCTCAAAAATGCTTAAGAGGTTTTTTTTAAAGTGAAGTTTCATGTAGTGGTAATCTATTTGAATTGAAAATGGTTTTTGCAGTAAGAACCGGAGCTCCAAGGTCCTATCCCAAAGTCCCTTTAAAACAAGAATAGGATAAAAGGTTTATGAACAGAAATAGCTTACTAATCTAAGATAGAAGCAATAGGTCTTATATTTGGAATATGAAAATAATCATGAATGAAACTTTACACAAAATATACCAAAGAATTAAGTGCAGGGTAGTTCATAAAAGATACTACATAAAACAATAACTAGACACATGCCAATACTAGACACCAATAACTAAAAGATACTACATAAAACAACAATGCTGGTCTGCTCCAACTTTAGCTGCGTGCTTTCAAACCACTTCTCCTTTGGCTTTGTTTCACCTGCTAGCTAGCTACCCCCCCCCCCCCCCCCCCCACACACACACACACAAAAAGACAGAAGAAATTCCCCACAAGAAAGCTGTCTAAGCTATGAATGTCACTGGAGCACTGCACCCAGCCTCAGTAGCATGTGTCCTAAAGTGACCTGAGCTGCACGACATGGCCTCCCAAATCCAACGCATGACACATGGCTTCTCTGACATAGCTTTCAGACCACATGGCAAGGTCTAATTACATGTACGTATATTTATAAATAGTTCTCACACAAGCAAGCTGCACTTGATGCTGATTAGCAAGACCAAAATAGTTCTGACAAAAAAGAAAAAGAAAAAGATTTCATCTTCCTCAACTTCATATTAAGATTAATCTCCTACATTTTTCCTCTATTTAGCTCTGAACCCCTCTCATCAAATTTGATTAAATCCTAAAGAAAACAGTTCCTGTGGAGCTAGATTTGTCATCTTCCAGAAATTTAGTATATTATTTCCATCCAATTGAAAGTTTGAGAGTCAGCATCCAATCCCACTTCCATTCCAAAACCACTCATCTTGTAGCCACCAAATGGACAGTCAGCATCGAAAGAGAAGTAACAGTTGATCCAAATGGTGCCTGCACGAACCGACCTTGAGACCCTGTTAGCAATGTTCAGGTCTTTCGTCACAATTCCTGCCACGAGTCCATACTTAGTGGTGTTGGCTTTCTCTATTGCCTCCTCGGTAGTCCTGAGGCAAGAAGCAGAGCAGAAACATAAATTTCCATCTTCTAGCTGTGGAAACATAGCTATTTCATGCAACAAGTATAGTGAGTAAATTGGATCTGCTAAGCATGCTCATTCTCTTGTGAGAATGGAAGGAGCTGCAGACTTTGAGAGCAAAGCCAACTGTGCGGGCAAGTCATTCTACCAATCATACATGCCTGAATGACAGGGTAATCATTGTAAGAGCATCAAATCTAAAACATTTTCTCTGTTCCTTTTTAGTGTATGGTGGGGGGGATCCACTAAAAGAAGATATATAAACCTTAAAAATAGGTTGTGCTGAAGAGGGGCCTTGAACCCTAGCCTTCTTGAAAGCTGCACCAGCTGCTGTGCTGTTGCACTTGGGAAAGAAAAAGAAGAAAGGAGAATAAGGGCCCATATCTAGGTCTCACTAAAAACAAAGTCAAGAAGCCATCCAAGATTCATGACAGTAAATGATTGCACTACACACTTAACAAGAGAATACAGAGTTAACAATTTCAATTGAAAGATTTCAAACCTTATAGTTTTATTCTTCCAACTATAACACTTAAGTAATAGACACTATCAGCATCTTTGTTTTCTTAGACACCATAGTACAACAAAAATGTCATTCTTTCTCCTGCATAATCAATCATTAAAGGCTTGATATATAGACACCTAAACAAACTTAGGTGAAAGGACTTACAATCTTTGCCACAAGATCTAAATAAATTAGCTCCATGAGCATGCACAATTTATGCACTGTAACAAGCACTGCTTTGCTTTCTAAAATAGCCTTCTAGGACAAATATATCATCCTTTCTCTTGCATAATCAATCAGTAAAGGGTGGATACAAAAGCCTATGCCACAGAAGTAGTGATTACACCAGTCTCTAACATATAAGGCCTTGGAAGTATCTAATTGTTGGAATGGACTGGTTCCCAATTAACCAACTAGAAACGGTAAAACATTTCTAAACTCAAAACAATGAAGAAATAATATAATCAGATGCAATTCAGCAGATGGTGTATAAGCCATGAAATGTCAAGGTCATAAAAGAGTACAGTATAAAATCAAATCCAGTGACTCCGAACCTTTGTTCATGACTACAGTATAAAATCAAACCCCAGTCTCTCAGATCACCACCACCACTAAAAAAAAATAACTGCACGAACAAAGAAATTATTCTTAACATATCTTAATGTTCAATAGGGTAAATATTGAGCTCTGAACATGGAGAGTGATCAGAAGCTGTAAGATAAGATCAGAACAGGGTAAATATTGTCTTAATCTTCAACGGCCTCTCAGACCTTTTATTATTTCTAGCTTAGATGAGTCACTGTAAGACAAGATCAGAAGCTGCAAAGACTAACTTACTGCTGCCTAGGAGGAATTGGGGAGCGCTTGCGGACCGGACTACCACGACCCCTTCGTGGAGAAACCCTATTAAACATTAATGTTATCAATATGGTAATTGACAAGAACAAAAGCTAAGAGAGTACATGGCAAACATTACTAACCGTGCAGGTGATCTATGCCTCCTTAGAGAAGAAGAATGTCTCTAAGAGGAGATGTTGCTCTCCACCGAGGTCACACTCAGCTACAAGGCCGGATCTGCTCTGCTAGGGCATTGATTAGAGAAGGATTGGCTGGATCTGCTCCGCCACTGATAAGGATCGGCTGGGGGGGAGAAAAAGAGCTCCGCTAGGGCATCAGAAGGATCAGAACGGGGGATTAAACCTAGAATCAGAACGGATTAGAGAAGGAGCCTTGATCAGAATGCTCGCGGGGGGTATCAAAACGCTCGTGGGAGGAACCTAGCATCGGCCGGGGGGGGGGGGGGTATCAGAACGCTCGCGAGGGGGGGGTACCAGGGAGAATTTGATATAAATTAGGGATTATTAAAAAATTAGAAAGAAATAGAAGAAAAAATAAAATTAAAAAAATGTTAGATTTCATCTAATTTTTTTAAAAAAATTAAAGCGATATGAAGAAAAAATTTAAAATTTTTTTATTATTTTTTATTTTAATATTAATTCTTTTAAAAAATATTAGACATGCAATTATTTATAATAAAAATATTATTATTATTAAATTTTTTTATTTTTTTATTTTATTTTCTTTCTTCTCATTCAAACAAAAAAAAATTAAAAGTATAAATTTGGTGACGGAAGGGCAATCCGTCACTAATTCGTCACTAATATAGTGACGGAGTGCTCTTCCGTCATTAATTTTATGACGGATTAGTGATGGAAGAGCAATTTGTCACTAAATTAGTGACGAAAGGGCAATACGTCACTAAATTTGTGATGGATTGCCAATCCGTCACTAATTTAGAGATGAATTAGTAACGAAAAACTAATCCGTCACTAAATTAGTGACGGATGGGGCAATCCGTCACTACTTTTGTGACAAATTAGTGATAGAAAGGCAATTCGTCACTAAATTAGTGACAGATTAACTTGTCCGTCACTAATTTAGTGATGTTTAGTGACGAATAAAGTAATCTATCACTAATTTTAATTTTAGTTACTATTTTATTACTAAACCATCACAATTTAGTGACAAAATTTTTATCACTATTTTGTTGGCTAGAACACGTATGGGAGAACGCGCACATAACAGGCACGTGGGGATGCAGCTTTTTTCATCATAATTTTTTAAAAAAAATTAAGAGTATTAATTTAGTGATAGATGGGCAATCCGTTTCTAGTTCGTTACTAATATAGTGACAGATTGCTCTTCCGTCACTAATTTTGTGATGGATTAGTGACGGAAGGGCAATATGTCACTAAATTAGTGATGATGGAGAAATCGTCACTAAATTAGTGACGGATTGCTCTTCCATCACTAAATTAGTGACGAATGGGGTAATCCGTCACTAATTTAGTGACGGATTGCTCTTTCGTCACTAATTTTATGATAGATTAGTGACAAAAAAGCAATCCGTCACTAAATTAGTGATGGATTAGTGACGAAAGGCCAATCCGTCACTAAATTAGTGACAGATGGGGCAATCCATCACTAATTTAGTGACGGATTGCTCTTCTATCACTAATTAGTGACAAATTAGTGATGGACTAATTTAGTGATTGATTTCCTATCCATCACTAATTTTGATGGATTAGTGATAAAAAATAATTCATCACTAATTAGTGATGATTGTTTTCCATCACTAATTTGTGACGGATTAGTGACGAAAAAGTAATCCATCAGTAATTAGTGACGGATTGCCCCATCCGTCACTAATTTAGTGACGGATTGCTCTTTCGTCACTAATTTGTTATGGATTAGTGACGGAAGGGCAATCTGTCACTAAATTAGTGATGGATGTGATAGTCCGTCACTAATTTAGTGATAGTTTAGTGATGAAAAAACTAATCCGTCACTAATTTTAATTTTTTGTCACTATTTTGTTACTAAACCATCATAATTTAGTGACGAAAATTTTCAACCACTAATTTTCGTCACTATTTTGACATGTTCTTATAGTGCCCCACTCTCTTCCTCTACGTTGATTTTCTTCTTCCACGTGAAATCTTGTTTCCTTCTTCACGTGGAAATAAAAACTTTGTTTCACGTCAGTCACGTGAAATCTTGTGTCCACGTAGGTCTTCCTCCACGTTGATTTCCTTCTTCACGTTGATTTGGAAGTTTTGCGGAAGAAGCAGCTCACGTACGTGAGAAAGGTGCTCTATTAATGTTGCGTTAAAAGTTACGTGTAGAATCCTCCCGTGAAAAGAGTTACGTGAAGAGTCTTCCGAAGGAGTTACGTGAAGACCTTTGGAACTGAAGCTCCAAAGATCACCGGAGCGGCTTCGCGGAGACGCATGGAAACAAATTAAAAATATTTTAATAATAAAATATTAAATATCTAGCTAGTATCAATATCAATAACAAATAATTAATCCTCGATAACGGCACCAAAAACTTATTCCACATACATTAATTATGTTATTGAATATCAAAATTTACTAAATTAATTATTATTTAAAAATCAAATATAAGCCAAACGTTTTACTATAAAATTATTTAATCTAAAAATTAACAAAGCATGTAAAAATATGATGAGAATAGATCTAGATTGATTTCATCTAACAAATCCCACCCAATTTATTCTTCTTAATTATTAAATTCTAATAATTCAATGTTGCTGATTAAAAATTTCTTAATTATCCAATATCTTCTCTCGAACTATATCAAAAATATCTCCAACCAACAACTCATATATGAATTTAATTAATTGGAGACTCATTAGGTACCTTGAATTTTCTAAAAATCACATTAATCATGGTAAAGTATCTCTACTTTCGCTCAACTAATAGTGTTTAATTCTATATCTAAAATAATAAATCACCTCTCGGTCTCATTGTAATTCAATTGATTAAATAATAAATTATAAGAATTAATCATAAGAAATAACAAATCACCTCTCGCTCTCATTGTAATTCAATTAATCAAACAATAAATTATAAACATTAATCATAAGAATTAAACACTCAATCATGGAAATATTAAAAATAAAATAACTAATAAAATAAATCGTGTGTTTATTGATAGATTATATCAATGCTCTAGAAAAAGGAATTATTCATAATGAAAAGAAATTATTCATAATGAAACACAGCTCTTGCCTCTGTTCTTCAGATCCTCCTCCATTGAAAAAACTCTAAAAAACTCTAGCTCTATGGTTCTTAGATGCAAACTGCTGCCTCCTTTTTATAGTTGAAAAGCCGATGCTATACCTTGTTGAATACGACAGAAAAATTACCGCTTAAGAGTCTTTTCCGAATAACTACTACGTTTCCAAGTCATCAACTCGTGATCCTCTCAATCGTCTTCACGGTGGAGTCCCTTGGCCATTGTTGTTTTTTATTTCCCTTCAAAATAAAATGAAAAGTAAATAAAAATCAAAAAATGCAATTCAAAATAAATTAAAAACTAGCTAATGTTGTTATGAAATATATGAATTAAATAATCAAATTTACGCTTATCAGGGCAAGCCATTTTTATACCTCGGCATGACCAAGTCATTTTAGAACCTCAACAAGGCCTAGCTGTATCCGTAATTTGGCATAATTCGGCAGGGTTGAACCATCTTCAACGTTCGCTTTCCTAAGCTATCCTCAAGGAGCCTAAGTGATTAATCTCATCGATTCTGGAGTGTTCTAAGAGAACAGCCAAGCTTATATTGCTCAAGCTATGAAGGACACAAAGCAATTTAAATAAGATCCCCAGGCTCGGCTGCCTCTTCTTCGCAGAAAGATCCTAAAGCTTAGGCATCCGAAGAAAGCTGGCCCACCTCCTTAACAATAAATGGGGGGTCCTCATCTCCCTCAACAATCAAAGGGGGCCCCTTGGTCTCCTGAGCAAGCGATGAAGGAGCTTCGGCTTGGTCCGCCTCCAAGCTATCTCATACTCTATCTCCAAGGCCCCCCCTTCATACTCCTCATCAGCCAATTGGGAAGACACGACCAAGGGCTTGGTGGGTGAAGGGACACAATAACTTTCCATTCAAGGAATGATAAGTCCAAGTTCTGGTATTCTCGGGTAATCCTCTGTTGTTTCTTCCTCGGCCCTTCAAGAAGGAACTCTTCAGCCCGAGGCACTTCCCGACTTTCAGAAGATTGTTCTGGTTCCCTCTGTGCCTCACGAAAAGGCTCCCCTCATTCGGTGGGAAGAAATGATGGGATGGCTATTTGGCATTTATGAGGCCATCATGATGCGCCTCTGCCAGTTCAAATCCTACTAATGAGATTGGGCCATCATGAACTCTACTCCTATGTCCGAACCTACGCTTCGGAATAGGGAGTAGAGGGCATATGATACGGGATAAAAATGTTACCGCATCGATTGACAGACAAAGCAGGTGGCAAGTTCCACCTCTGAGCTCTGATCCACTAACTGCCATAATCTGTTCGTTCTCCTTTGTAGAAAATGTCAAATAACGCCACCTGCTAACTTCGTACCTCGACAGGGCCAAGCTATCTTCGAACCTCGGCAGGGCCGAGCCATTTTCATACCTCAGCAAGATCACCTCATCCCCTTAACATAAGCGTCATTGTTGCTTTAAACCATGCCAGATATCTTGGAAAATGAACCATCCTAATTGCAAGAATTTCGGAGTAAGCTTCCCAAAATAGAAACATGAGCCAAATATAGCACTCCATCCATGATCAATGAGATTTTAAATTCTCAATAAAGGTTTGTCAACTTCATCAACTGCCAATCCCCATAACCGATGGGATTTTGGCCTTATCAGATGCCAACTCCCTAAAATGCATCCAAAAAATTAGGTAATTGCTTATCTTCTTGGCAACGCACAAATACTAAGTCCCAAGACCCTCAGGTATGCATCTCTAAGGCAACTTTAAGCCCTCACAATCAAAGGAAAGGCCATTGCTCTCCAGAGACCTTCTCTAGGACATCCTTTTGCAACAACCTTTTTCCTCTCATCTGCTTGCTGAGGATTTTCCCTGATTGGGTGTCGGAAGGTCTTCCGCAGGGACCATCCCTTGTGACTTCTGCGTGAGGATTGTCTTGCACGTCCATCCGGATGGGAGAGTGCTATCCGGATCCCAACGTGCATTGTCTTCAGGCCGGAGAACAAAATTCAACAGCAACACCAATAATGTTCGATGCTTTTTAGAAAAGATTGAGAAGAAACTCATTTAGTCCTAGAGCTTTATCAGCATGCATGATTCGTAAAACTTGGGTGATATCCTCCTCCACCACATCTCTATTTACCATCAATTTTTCATCTTCATTTAATTGATAGTGGACTAGGTGGTAGGGTGATTTTGGCACTAGCCGCTTCACTGCATCATCTGCTGTAAAAGTACTCATCAAATTCCTACTTTATGTGGACGTCCTCATCCAACCAAACCCCATTACTCTTTTTAATTATTTTGGAAATCTTATTTCATCTCCTCCTCATAATTGTGGTCTTGTGAAAGAAATTTCAATTTTGATCTCCATCTTTTAGCCACTATAACCTCAATTTTTTGTGCCAAAAAATTTCTTGCTGTTTTAAAATTTTGTTGTACATATTAATTTTTTTCTCTTAATAATTAAAGGTCAGCTTGCTAAAGACCTTCATCATTCTCTTCTTTTTGCTGAAGGATTTCTATATCCTATTCAAGTTGCACTGCGTTCTACGGGATGTTGCCAATCTAGTGCATGATCATAGAGCCCTTTTAAACAACTGAAGGGGCTTTGTAACCCTTTGTATCGGGGACCCTGATATGGAAACCCTCAACAAAAATCTATAATTTCCCAGGCTTCATCATTATCTATCCAAAAGTTTTCAAAATGGAAGGGTTTGGGCCCCTCCCATGGGGTGTTAGTGGTGACAAAAAGAGGATTATGGTCCTATTTAATTCGATGGAGATGAACAACTCAAGCATCAGAAAATAACCTGATCCAAGAGTCATTTGCTAGAGCTCGATCAAGGTGCTTCCATTTGCAAGCACTCCTTTTTCAGTTATTGCACAGGTAAATTTTGATCTAGAGAAACCAAGATCCGTGGAGGAAGATTTCATGAAATCGGTAAACTCCTTCAACTCCCAGTTTTCAATAAAAGCTTGACCCCCCCTCTTTTTTCTTGCTTATAGAAGATGCAAATAAAATATCTGATAATCATCATAGGGATGTTCTGGGAGCAAATTTGATTACACCCATTGGCATCTTCTAATGACCTCACAAGTGTTAGCATAAACGGTTGCTAGGATCCATTGCTTAGCTGGATTGGATGAAATACCACTGTACAAATATTGATTCACTGCATGCACAGAGTCTATATCCCCTAAGTCCTTCCTCTAGATTGCAATAATATTGTCCGAGAGATCAGATGAATCTATATGCCTTGTGCGCTAGAAAGGATCCATTGTTCATGAAAAATTATTGACGAATCAACCCAAAAGTCTAGTTTTAAAAAGAATGCAAATATCTACATTGTGGGCTACTATAAGACATTTAAAAATTTACTGAGGATGTAGTGGGTTTCTCGCTCCTCGGCAATTTCTACTAAAATATTATGCATTGAGATTAGAAAATAAGAGCAGTACCTGTGCTAAAGATCCATATGACAAGTCATTTGCCTTGGGTTGGTGAGAACCTCCTTGTGTTGATTCATCTTTATATATGTAGCCCCCGGAATTTGGGAATGATGCGCTTGGGGAGCTGAATCGATTCATCATCGTTGATTTGGGCTATGGCTAGGATGTAATCATTATTCGGGTCACCCCTTTCTTGGCGAAGATATCGCCCAACCCAACATTGTTTTGGAAGCTCTACTTGCTCTACATTAATCCACCATGGTGATGTAGTCCACACGCTCTACACTCCTAATTCCTTGATCTAGTTTACGCTCCTCCAGAGTATTTGCTTTATTCTCCGCCAACTGATCTAGAGAGGAAGGATGTTTCACTGCAATTGATTTGGGCCACTGGACTGCTACTTCCTTCGATGAATCTGTAGCTGGGAAGCATACAGCGGATCGAAAAGGTAACCTCCTTCTGAACTACTTTAGCTGTCATTTCTTTGATGGTTTGTAGAAGTTGAGATGAGGTTGGGCCTCCCCTCGTCGGCTGATCGACGTTATCCATATATAGCTAAATATTGGGGTTCTGAAGGATTAGGAAGTCATTTGATAGATTTTGGGGAAGATTGGTTCACTAGAGAAAAGGAAGTGTATCTTTGTGCATGGCCTTTGGTGTACCAAGGTATGGATCGGGCGTGGCCATTGGCCATACGCATGTGCGGGCGCGCATGCTATGGCCTATTGAACCGCAGTGCGCTCCGCATGCATGCCCTTACAGTGCGCACCTTCATGCACGGAAGGTGGTGCAAGAAGACTTTTCCCTAGAGAAAATTATATCATGAGATTTTTCTTAGGGCCCTTTTGGTGGGTCATAACCTAGACGCCAGCCTTTCAGGGAAGCCCAAGCCATATGGGCTTTGGCCTCGGCTTTCGTCATCTTCATCTAGGTTTTGCCCTTCTCGAATTTGTGCTAGCCAGGTCCAAATTTTAGACGTTTATGCTCTGGGCTAGTGCTCTCAAAGGATGATCCTACGCCCAATTTTTGGAGCTTGCTTTCCTTTGGATTTTGAATTCTTCCTGTTGTCTCTGTTCTGAGAATTGGAAAGCACCGTATCCTCTTCTATTTTCTCCTCAATACAATAGCTTCCATGGTCTCCTCCATCAATAATCTGAAACGTACAGTTGGAAAATGTTATTTGGGAATTAAGGGTTGGAGAATCCTATACGTTTTTAATTATGATGACCTTTCCGATCACCTCTTGGGTTAGAAGAAGCTCTGATACCCAATCAGCTACCAAATATGCTGACTTACCAAGTGCAAGGGCTTAGGTGTTTCTGGACTCGATGATCTTTGTTGGGTTGGCTCGAACGTACTTCTTCCAACGGTACCAGAATTTCATGAGGTAGTTCTCCAAGTTCTATGTACCATCATCCGTGGCCCTTAAAGCCATTCTCCGCATGATCGATACTCCACGCTTCTTAGCACTCTAATTATGTAGTTGGAGTTGAATAGTTTGAATTTGGATGATGATTCATTTCTTCCTGCGCCACCTGTGCCACTCTATTTTCAGTCTTCGTAAACTGGCAATCTAGGGCATCATGACCTACTCTTTGTCATAGCAAAATAGATGAATACCTTTATAAGTGAAGGTTTGCGAAATAGGGTCTTCACCATCAATCCCCATGACATCTACACCGGGTACCAAGGGCTCCTCCAAAACAGCAAGGATGTAGACCCCAGCAAAATTTTGAAGATAAAGGCATGTTTTTCATTATGTTATCCAGCTATAAGGGTTTTCTAGCCACGGTAGCAATCTTTAGGATTTTGTTTTTACTCCATAATTTCATAGGTAATTCATCAAGCTGCATTCATATAGCAGCTCTTTTAATTGATTTTTTTTTTAAGCTTTAAAATTTAGCCACAATGGCTCTAATGCTAAGATTTTATCACTCATGACCATTCATAGGCTTTTGGTGGTGACCAGTGCCGATAGAAAACATCTCCTAAGCCCATCTACTCGTTCAATTATCTTGTTGATGGGGCCGGTTGACCCCATGGGCAATAAAGACAGCAAAACCCAGAAAAGGAACTTTGGCTCCAGCCCCCAGCTCCGGCCTTTGGCTCCGGCCTCCAGCTCGGCCTCCTCCGGCCTTTGGCTCTGGCCTCCAGCGACGGCCTTTGGCTCCGGCCTCCAGCGACGACCTCCAGCTCCGGCCTTTGGTTCCAGCCTCCAGCGACGGCCTCCAGCTTCGGCCTTTGGCTCCGGCCTCTAGTGACGGCCTGTGGCTCCAGCCATTGGCTCCGGCCTCCAGCGACGGCCTTTGGCTCCGGCCTCCAGACGGCCTCCAGCTCGGCCTTTGGTTCCAGCCTCCAGCTCCGGCCTCTAGCGACGGCCTTTGGCTCCGGCCTCCAGCGACGGCCTTTGGCTCCGGCCTGGTCCTAACTTGGTGCCTTTCTCGCATGCACAATGACCCGCCTCAGGCAACAGATCCCGAGATTCGAGGTCTATTGCCGTGTACCTCGCTCACTGAAATCATGGCAAAGTGTTCGGTAGTTACCGCTACAAGCGGCCCTCATCCAGCAACGGCTTAACCACTCGCTGTTCAAAGAAACTTATCTCAACGAGGAAGATTCGATGGTTCCAACAGAACGAGGTAAACGGGACCCCCCAGACAGGTATAAGAGGAGGACTCGAGCTCAATGTAAGGGGATCTCTCCCTCTCTCCTTATCTATCGCTCTCTATCTCTCAACTCTTATCTCACTACTACAAACTGAGCGACAAGTTTACTAACTTGAGCGTCGAGGATCCTCGCCAGGAACACCGGCTGGGGACTTCTTGCAGAGTTCCGAAGAAGGGAGACGACCCCTCCATCCCACTTGGAAGCCCATGATAAATCTCAGCATGCCCGTCGCTAACACGGTTGATTTGTCCGCATCAGATTGGCACGCCAGGTAGGGGAGATGTGCTGAAGGAAAGAGAGCTATGTCTTCCTGACCTATAAGTCTTTGTCCCCTCTAAGATAGCCATGGTGGTGACGCGCGTGCCGAAGGTCCTCACTAATCATGCCGGGGGGCATCCGCATAGCCCTAAGCAGCAAAGGACCACTCTCTCTCTATGCTCCTCCCTCACCACCAACCTCAGCTGCTCTAATTAACCAGCTGACCATCCTCAATCAACAAGTTCAGCCTTAAATGCAGCAGTTCATGAGTTGCAAAAGTAATGCTGTTGGCCACTCAGCAGCAGCCGAAGCCTCTCACATCTTCCATGATAGTTGCACCAGTTAGCCAGCGATTCACCCGTGGAAATCTTCTCATAGAGAAGTTTATCACCATCATGCTTCACCTAAGCACCACCGTGAAGCTTTCAAGAGACTGCGGTCTCCTACCTTCTGCTCGAGCAACCACTCCTCCCTTACTCATCCTCTGAGCCGTCTGGGAAGGACCCTAATCATGAGATGAAGGGGCATCTGGATGAACAACACCGGCGGCCAGAGGAGCTCAATCAAAGGTTCAATAATCAGTCAGAGGCGGCCATCCTTGGCGGCCTTCCTAAACGGCCTCTTCCTCCACGATGGCCCCTCACAGCGGCTTCTGGATCCCACGACGGCCCCTCACAGTGGCCTCTCATCCTCAATGGTCAAGCCCCTCATAGCGGCCCCCGAGATCCCACGGCGGCCCGAGAATCCCACGGCGGCCCGAGACTCCACAGCGGCCCCAGATCACGATGGCCCCGGTTTCCTCTACAGCGGCTCCCAAGTCCATGGCAGCCCCCGGCCTCCACGGCGACTCCCAGCCTCTCTCTCTCTCGACGGCCCGAGGCTCCACGGTGGCCCCCGATGTTCACAGAGGCCCCAGGTCCTCCATAGCAGCCGCATTCCCCAATAGCCACGGTGGCTCAAGACTTCACAGCGGCCTCACTCTCTAGGCGCCCCCGGCCTCTCCCCGCAGTGACCAAACGAGTGCCAGTTTCGCAATTGCAAGGATAAGGCTCCCAGCCATCTCACTCAACTCCTTTCCCCCCAACTCTTGCTTCCACCTTGGCTGGGTAAGGTTTACATGCACGTAATATATTCACATAATTGAAGGAAGGTGGATTGCATGCACGAGGTTGTGTGCACACATGGAAGTCTGTGCTATGGCTGCTGCATCTTAACGATCGTCTTCCAAAGCTATGCTCGTACTGACTCCTTCCACGGACATCGCCAGCTTTGGCCACCATCCCGGCCATGGTCGTTTGGCGGATCCACGTATCTCGCATCGGCGAGCGATGACACCTCTGGCTCCCGAGCCCATGCGGAAGCGGCAGCTAATCTCTTTGATTTCAATGGCAATCTTCTCCTATATCAGAGGATGCTTGCATAGCATTAGGAAGAACCAATTGGTACACAAAGTTATCAATCACTTCGAGGTTCTTCTTCAGTTGAGCCTCCAGTCCAATGTTCAGAAGCTTCTTGATGTCCCAGAACATATCGCATATCTCTAGAATACCATGGAGTTAAAGTCACCAAAAGCCTTGCTAAAGCATGTCTCGAACTCATCGGAGCCCAAGAGAGTGTCTAGCTCAGCACCGAACTTCACTTTGAAGATCCTTTCTTTAGTGGCACCACTTCTCGTCATCCCCTGTAAAGATTCCATCATCAAAAGGATCAGCAATAAAGATCTCACCATGGGAAGGCTTGATCAACCTTCTGAATTAACTCCCTGTAGAGAAGAAGGAAAAGGAAATGATGTCCACAACATGGAGAATGATCGCTGCAAACGCTATAGAGAGAAAAGAGAAGGCGAGCAAGCCTAGTTTCAAAGTCAACTCTAGCAACTGGAGAGCCATAAAAGTGGCTGCGGTGCAGGATTTCTCCTTAAGGAGCTAAAGATTCAGCAAAGCCAGCTCACCAACCAACTTGATTCCCTGGGGGAAGACCACAAGCGGGCGGAAGCGTTCAAACCCGCAGAAGAAAAATAAGGGTGCTGCAAGAGCTAAGTGCACTGCACTTAAGACTTTTTCTTTCATTGATGCTTAAAAATGTCATGCAGATCGACTCTATATCAGCATTCAAGACCAACCTCGCGTTAGCGTCTCAAAAGCCTCATGTACCATCGACATCCAAGCCCGGCTCCACGTCGGCAACAAGCCCGAATCCCCCTCGGCACCAAAGACCGGCTCCGCATCGGTAATAAAGACCGGTCCCGCGTCGGCACCAAAGACCGGCCCCGCATCGGCACCAAAGACCGGCTCCGTGTCGATAATAAAGACGGCCGCACGTCGGCACCAAAGACCGGCTCCGTGTCGGCAACTAAGACCGGCTCCGCATTGGCAATAAAGACCAGCCCCGCATTGGCACCTAAGACCGGCCCCGCATCGGCACCAAAGACCGGCTCCGTGTCGTCGGCAATAAAGACCGGCCCCGCGTCGGCACCTAAGACCGGCCCCGCATCGGTACAAAGACCGGCCCCGCATCGGCACCAAAGACCGGCCCCGTCGGCACCTAAGACCGGCCCCGCTCGGCACCAAAGACTCGTCGGCAATAAAGACCCCGCGTCGGCACCAAAGACCGGCTCCGCGTCGGCACCACAAAGATACCTAAGACCGGCCCCGCGTCGGCACCAAAGACCGCTCCCAATAAAGACCGGCCCCGCGTCGGCACCAAAGACCGGCTCCGCCTCGGCACCAGAAGCTCGACTCCGTGTCGGCGCCTGAAGCCCGAGTCTCCCCTCGGCACTGGAAGCTCGACTCCGCGTCGGCACTCCAAGCTCGAGACTCCCCCCGGCACTTAAGCCCGACTCCGGTCGGCATCGAAGCCCGAAGCCAGCTCGGCACCAAAGCCCAAAGACTGACTCCAACGCCGGCAGCAAAGATCGTTGGCGCAAAGAAAAAGGCACCTGACGACTCTCAGCTCTTAGGTCACCCTCCGGGGTTAAAGGCTCCCGAGCATGGTCCCACCACAGCGACTCTCGGGTCACTCTTCGGGGTTCAAAAGGCTCTCGACGGCCTCAACTCTGATTCAGCAGCTTTATCACAACCTCAACGGCTTCACAGCGGCTCTAACTCTGCCTCAATGGCCAATGGCCAATCGAGTAAGACCTTTATCTAAATTATGTACCAGCAACATATTACTGGTCACCTTCAGCCATCAAGAAGCCCCAAGACAACTCAGTTGGAGAGGCCAACTCCCAGCTCACAGTTGACGGGCATCCACTTTCAAATTTTATGACAAGTAGAAGACCCAAAGTCAACTCACAGTTAGGAGAAACCGACTCCCCAACTCATAGTTGACGGGCATCCACTTTCGGGCTTTGCATAGGGAGAGGATTACTGGCTGCCAGTCGAGGGTAACCCACTTACCCTCAAACTTTGCTTAAGTTTTTTTTGAACAGGCAAAAAGCATGGCTCTAAAGAGCATGAAGACGTCTACACAAGGCAGCGCCAAAGGAAAAGGGTTTCCCCACTTGGGAGGAATCATAGTTGAAGTTGATAGAAAAGGGTAGATGCGAAGGTAAAAAGTCCTACACTCCTTTCGCTTAGCTAACGAGGGGCACACAAGCTCAGGAGTGTGGGGGGCATTTGATGGGGCCGGTTGACCCCATGGGCAATAAAGACAGCAAAACCCAGAAAAGGAACTTTGGCTCCAGCCCCCAGCGATGGCCTTTGGCTCCGGCCTCTAGCGACGGCCTTTGGCTCTGGCTTTTGGCTCTGGCCTCCAGCGACGGCCTTTGGCTCCGGCCTTTGGCTCCGGCCTCCAGCGATGGCCTCCAGCTCCGGCCTTTGGTTCCAGCCTCCAGCGATGGCCTCTAGCTCCGGCCTTTGGCTTCGGCCTCCAGCGATGGCCTTTGGCTCCGGCCTCCAGCGATAGCCTCCAGCTCCGGCCTTTGGTTCCAGCCTCCAGCGACGGCCTCCAGCTCCGGCCTTTGGCTCCGGCCTCCAGCGATGGCCTTTGGCTCCGGCCTCCAGCGACAGCCTCCAGCTTCGGCCTTTGGTTCCAGCCTCAGCGACGGCCTTCAGCTCCGGCCTTTGGCTCCGGCCTCTAGCGACAGCCTTTGGCTCCCTTTGGCTCCGGCCTCAGCGATGGCCTTTGGCTCCGGCCTTTGGTTCCGACCTCCAGCGACGGCCTCCAACTCTATGATTAAAATATTTTCCTAGGTTTTTAGCCTCTGTGATTCTTCCGAAATCGTAACAATTAGAACTTCCTCAAACAATATAGCTGACGATAATTGGGGCTTTCTGTTCTGACCTTCTTCTTCCTTCCTTGAGGCATTACTGAACTTTCAGGGATGTGTTGAAATATCTATCAGCTTCTTTCATCGCATCTTTTTTAGATAATGAAAAGAACAAGCTTTAGACTAGGCAATAATGTTATTGCAAAATTTTATCATTAGAATAATGACATCTTCACAAATTGTTATATCTTACAATCCTGACAAGTTTACATGTGATCAGATAGCATTTTCATGCTTGCTTTTAAAAATAAAGCACACTTGTTTTACGGTATGTAATCTCTTATAATTTAACTCTATTTTGTTAAGTTCATCCAATATCACTCTCTATGATAAATCAGTCCACTCTAATTATATTCATACATGAATCGTAATTGCATTTGCCAAATTGAAAGCCTAATTAAAACCTCGTAAATAATCCTACATCAATACCCCATAGTGGATCCAAAACATAGTGGTTATGAGGTGAGTTTTGGTTTTGATAGATTTGTTATTAGGTTATTATAGATTGCATTTTGAGGAAAAGGACAAGGCAAAGGAAAAGGTTGACTAGGTTAGCCTATCGATTATTTTATTAATTTTAATAAAATAATATAATAAAAAATTATATATATATATATAAGTAAATGTACCGTTGGTAGTTTGAGTATTAAAATGAATTTGACCGAAAATTTGAGGATAATTTTTTTTTTTCGTCAATGGTCTTGCCACCCACGGCGTTGAATTTGCGGTTTTGTTTTTCCTTCTGTAGTTTGACCTTCTTCGGAGGAAAAAGTGAACCATTTATCTTCTTCAAAGGCACGCCTTTGCCAAGAAAAGTACAATATTTGACGTACGTTTCCAATAAAACCGGAATAGCTTAACTAAATAAAAATATTATATTATACTGACGAAACACACCTTTCATTAATACATATATTGTTCATGAGACCATGAACGAATAACATAAGTCTTATTACACTTATAACACTACTCTCCCAATCTTCGTTTCACTAATAATTAAGCAGCCTTCGACATGGCGGCTTTATTTTTTATTAAGGTACGTAACTTTCACACCGCTATAAAAAAAAAAAAAAAAAGTACACTACCCAGAGAGGACACCTAGCTAATTAAGAGCAACTCAAGACTTAATTACTTTTCTCCACCAAGTAGACCATGCACCACTAGAATGGAGGACGTAGATAGATATTAATTTGGATACCTCTACCTGGTGGAAAATGATACGTGCTCATATCTCGAGGGATGGGAACGGGTCCAAGCGTGCAACGGGAGTGCACAGCAAAGGCTGAGCTCTACGGTGACCAAGCCAATGCATTCGCTCATGTCCAATCCCCCACTCTTCTCTTCCCCTCCATCACCAACCCTCCACTCGAAGCACTGAACCATGGCAGCCACAGTGAGTGGAATCATCTGCATGGCCAGGGACATCCCCGGGCACACCCTCCTGCCGCTCCCGAACGGGGCCAGCTCGAAGTGCTGCCCTCTGATGTCAATGGAGCCGAGCCCGTCCTCTCCGCCGTCGACGAACCTCTCCGGCCGGAACTCGAGGGGGTCCTTCCAGCAGTTGGGATCTCTTCCCACCGACCACAAGTTGACGAAGACGGAGTGTTGGCCGGAACGTCGTAGCCTCCCACTTTCACATCATTGCGCGCCGCCCTGAAGGTTAGCGGCACCGCGGGGTGGAGCCTGAGAGTCTCTTTGAAGACGGCCTGGAGGTATGGCAGGTTGGGGATGTCTCTCTCTTCGACGAGCCTTTCTTTGCCCACGACCGTGTCGATCTCTTCTCTAAGTTTCCTTAGTATCTGAGGGTGGTTGATGAGCTCCGCCAGCGCCCATTCCGACGTAGCGGCTGATGAATCGGAGCCTGCTGAGATGACATCCTGCATATGGGAAGAGGAATTAACTTAACGCAAACCAGCTTATCTTGTATGGAATATTGTTGCCTGGAGCTAATCCAGACAGGAATAGAATTATTTCAGCCAGACAAAACCAAGAATAACTATTCTAATAACTATCTCGATCTGCTTTTTTTTTTTTTTTGAGAAAAAATATTTTCTTTTGGTAAAATTATGCTTTTAACTCTTGAACTTCAGGGTTTATATTAATTTTATATTAATTTTCCTTTTTTTTAATCACTTTTAAAACCAGAAGCTAGCGGATCGAGTAGGTGAGTTGGTATGGTAGAGGAATTAATAAAGAGAGAGAGAAGCAAAAAGAAGAGGTCAGAGAGGCAGCAGGCTAGGGCACAATAGTCCGATACACAGCAGAAAGGCAGAGGTGAGAGTAGTGAGAATAAATCTGGAACCACGGATCGATCCCCATCTATCTACACTTTGACCGAACTGTTGGGGAATATATCTCGCCGTATAACCCCTGGATAAACCTGGGATAAGACTGAGATTGGAGGGCTTACTCTGCTTCCAAGCTGGGCCTAAAAGATCATTAAAAAAATAAAATATACGTGTTTAATTAACGATGGTTTAGATAGAATGATAAGAGAAGCAAATCACCAGAGAAAACCCCTTGATGTTTTCTTTCGTTATCTTCATTTCAGCTTTCTCATCGTGGGAGACGTCGAGCATGATATCAATCAAGTCCTTGACACCAGCGTCTTCCTCTCTTCTGATCTTCCTCATCTTTTCTTTCTCCTGGATGATCCTCTCCATTAATGTATCGAACCCTTTTTGAACCATATCGATCCTTTTGTTCAGCCCTTGTAAGTCCAAGTTGCGGAAGATCCCGATATAGTCGCTGAGATTGAAAACCCCGATAAGGTCCCCCGCCTCCTTCACCAGCTTCCAGGCCTCCTCGGCGTCGGAAGACGTCGAAGTCGCCGTCATTCTAATGATCGCGTTGTTGGTCATCTTGACGATCTCCCAGCTCATGTCCACGGGGTTGGCGGATTTGGAGTAGTGTAACAAGGTCCGCAAGAAGGCGCGGACCTCGGGGCGCCGGAGCGGGGAGAGTTGCTCGACGGCCCGGCCGCTGAGGAGCTCCGACATGCAGAGCCTCCTCATGAACTTCCAGTAGGGGCCGTAGGGGGCGAAGGCGAAGCCGGCGGTGCCGAAGGAGAAGCGGCTGACGGCCCTGTTCCGGAAGCGGTCGGCGAAGGTGAGATCTTGGGTCTTGAGGATCTCCCTCACGAATTCCGGCGAGGTGACCAAGATGGCTGGGTTGGAGCCGAGGCGGACGTGGATGAGGGGACCGTAGCGAGTCGTGAGCTTGTGGAAAGCTTGGTGGAGGGGCGGGCGGAGTAGGTGGAGGTGGCCGATGATGGGGAGGGACGGTGGGCTGGGCGGAAGGCGTGGCTTGGCATGTTTGTTTTTGAAGAAGATGGCTTTGATCAAGAGGATTAAAGCGAAGGAGATCAGGAAGAGCAGGGTGGAGGAGGTAAGGCTTTCGTACTCCATGACTGCTGGAAAAGAATGGCTCCTGAAGTGAGGTGAGAAGGCAGGGGTGCGTTGGTTTAAATATTGGTGGGAACCTGAGAAAAGTCTTCCTGCAGGCAGTGTTTGATAAGGATAAGGAGAAATATTCAAAAAATATTTCTTCTTATCTTCAAATGTTATATCTAGAAGGAATAGATCTGAAAAATTTAACGAAAGAAGATAACCCATATTTAACCATGGGTTATCCTCTGAATTTATTTCCTAAAAAATGAAAACTAAAGTTATCTTTAATGGCAGATTTGTAATTTTAAAAAGATGCTTATTCTCCTCAGCTATCCTCTAGATAAATGCTATCCTGTACATTTATCCAGAGATAACTTTTGGGGTATCAAATACTACCTTATTTTCTTTTTAAGCTAAAATGTACTTTTGATTCTCAAAATTCCGCTCAGAATTCATTTTGGCCCTCAAATGTTTTTTTTAAACAGTCCTATCTTTTATTTTTATTTTCATAAAAAATAAGATGAAAGAAAATAAAAATATTTTTTTAAAACATAAAATTTTAAAATAATAAAAAAATTGAACTCAACTCAACTCGGTCAACTCATATTTTCGCAACTACATGGGATAAAGAACTTTTTCTAAAAGGTAATAATATAAATTATTAATATATTTATAACTATATATATAATAATAATCATATTAAAAAATATAATTTATAATATTATATTATTGTATCATAGAAGTTTTGAAATTTTTTATTTACTTTTAAAAGAAATTATTTATAATGAAAATATAAAGTAGAAAATAATTTTATTTTCACTTACAAAACATTTTTAGATATTAAAAAAAAAAAAAATAAAACTATTTTTAAAGGATAAAAATAAAATGTAAAAATAAAATATATTTTCTAAAACCTATTCATTGCAATTAGATTTAGGATAACGTACATGTGAACTTGTAATAGATTATCAGAATGATATATTAATTATTTTATTAATTTTAATTAAATATCATACAATAAGATGTTTGGGTTGTAATATTTTAAAAATTTGAGAATCAAACTTTTTGTGCCAAAATGAGTTTTGAACGGAAGCTTGAGGGTTAAAAGTACATTTTGGCCTTCGTTTTTTGAGATATTTTTTAAATCGATATCTTTTGATATTGATTTTATGTAATAGATGTGAAAAAAAAAATAAAAAAATAATTTTAAATGATACTTTTTTATTTATTGTGAAAATAAAAAAGTATCATTTCAAATAATATTTTTTATTTTAATAATTTTTTAAGAAGCGAACTTTTTAAAAGCGCTAATTTAAGTAACGTTTTTACTTATGATGAATGAGAAAAGTGTTACTTAAAATAACTTTCTTTTTAACATCACTTCAATATTTTTTTTTTTCTGCACCCTTTACATAAAATCGCTATCTTTTGATATCGATTTAAGAAATAGCTCCTCATTTTCTCTCTTCACATGGTTAGGCGAAAAAGACATGGTTTGAAAAATAGCTCTTCGTTTTCCCTCCGATGTAGCCAGTGGGGTCGGTGGAAACGAGGATAGGATGCGTCTTGGTAAACGTTAAAATCTGCCATGCTAGAATATGATATAAATTATTTATAAATTTTATTTAAAAAAGAGAAAAAGATGGTCCACAGCAACGTAACTCATGGTAACCGGAGAGCAAAAGTTGGTATTTTCTTGGTGCCACGGCTGGCTCAACGAAAGGCTTTCATCTTCAAGAAAAAGTTATTCATGATTGCATATTGTACATGCTGATTTGCTACACGCACGTTCATGAGCTTCTATTTACACAGCAAAATTTATTTTTATTTTTTTTTACTTTTTTTTTTTTATATTTTAAAATATTCTTAATTTTTTTCATCTTTTTTATTTTTTTTTCACATCCTTTTTCTTATTTCATCCGATCAATACCTTTTTTTTTTCTTTCCTTCTTCTTTTTCGATCAGGCAATGACAAATAGCGACAGCGCGGCATCGATAGCAACAGTGACAATAACAAGCGGATGCGATAATCATCATCAATCAGGCACCTAACCTCAAATCCTCTTGATTTCTAGCTTCGACTGCTTTCTTTTTCGGCCCCAATTGCTTTAGCCCCTTCTCTCTATCGACATCGATTTTCTCTTTTAGCTCCTAGCTTCTCTTTGGCTTCTATTCGCTCTTAATAGGTTGAACAGAAGAACTTTATTCGATTTATCATGATCAAACAAAAAGTTTCTGTTAAATCCTAATAGACCAATGAAAGGACATAAGGGAGAAGAAAGTTTGTTCAGATGGTATGGAAAGAAAGTAGGAAGAATATAATGGTTATTATATAATTTTTTTAATATAAATGCAAAGAATAATTTTTATGATGTAAATAAAATTTTTTGAAAATTTTTTATGCAATGTATTAAAAATGCGTTTGAATATGGTACACGCGGTCATCACGTGCACAAAGACTTAAAGGTCAAGTTATACCGTCTCTGTTTTGAAAGGTCAAGTTATGCAGTCAGAATAGCTGCTTTTTTCAGTCCAACACGCCAGCTGAGACAGCTTTTCTGCCCTAATTAATTCCACACCATGATCACTGTCGCTCCTTCAAATAACACGTAAGAAAGAGAGATTGAAAGTATGGGTCTCTGATTGGCATTGCTCAATTCTAGACTATGAAATTGGCTAACCGAGGGCTTATTCTACAGCCATAATGGTCACGTGCGGTTCTGCTTGAATTGGAGAGTGGAGAAACGGAAAGGTCTAAATCTGGTCTCAGCAATTAATAGCCCATTATGGCTGTAGAGGGATGAAGCCAAGAACGTTAATTGTTCAATTAACGTCAAAGGAAAAAAGAAAATTAAAGAAAAAGTCAAAAATCACCCGAAACATTCTCTACAATGGGATGAAGCCAAGCGTTGAAATCGAGCCGTTAGAAACTTTTTCTCCCCCCTCTCAAGGCTCAATTCTTAATTATATATATATATATATATATATATATGTGTGTGTGTGTGTGTGTGTGTGTGTGTGAGAGAAATAATCATAATAAATATGTCCGATCAAATTTTATTTATGAAGACCCTTTGCCATTAGAAAAAAATCGATAATAATTGAAAATATATTTTTGCCAAGAATAGGATGCTGTTAAAAATAAACCAGTAACCTTCTCAGCATTACAATATTTTCAAGAGACTTAGCAATCGGAATTAATTGAATAGGAAATCAGTATTTTATTATTTTTTAGGATAATTTGTCATCATAAATATTTAAAATGCTTGGTGTATTAGATTGAAATAAAATTATTATTAGTGCTATGTATTTTTTGCTAATTCCATTTTAATTTGTATATGTTGCCATCTACTATTTGAAAAAAAATAAGTTTTCTCATTCATAATTTATAAAATACTTTTTAATAGTACGATTGTGGACCTGCATAACACATAACAGAGTTATATAATAAGAAATGTTATACGTCATAATGTCAAAAAAAAATTCAACACACTCCACTAAAGTCAGGTTTTCAAAATAGTATACATAGCTACATAAGTTTTTTTGTAATCCTTAGTATACATTATTCTCAATAAAAATTATAGAGATAATATCCAAAAAACATATCATCAATTTGATTACATATTGTAAATTTTCTTGTAGATTCATTAGAACTATCATCTAAATGACTCTCTCCAACTGCAACTTATTTATATTCATTTTGGCCAATTTAAAACAAGGTTAAAGGATTTTGAATCTAATTATTTACTATGAGATAATCATATTTTATCATAAATATAACATATGTGTATATTGAAAACATTGAAGTCAAAATTGGTAAAACAACTCATAATATTAAAAATAGTTGAACAATCTGTGCATTTAATAATTAAGAATTAAGAATGGCAATAAAATATTTATAAATTAATACTAAGGTATGTAAATGCAATACAAGAGCTTGGAGATTGATTTGCATATCACCAAAGGTTTACAACATGTCTGCCATCATTTGAGGTACTTGATTTCTTAGCTTTACTAATTGATTATCATATCTTTTATTGTTGTAAACAATCTCTCTTTTCCTTGGAATAGAGATCAATACAATGCACATTGCATCTCTATATTGAACTAGTGAGCTATAAACATTTGTAGCCTCAAGTCCTCCATCAATGATAGGCACATGACCATAACTTGGTTCACCTAGAACATCATGGTATATTTGCCAACTATTCATTTCAGGCCCTAATTGAGACGTTAGATCTCTTTGAGTTCATTTCTTTTCGGAATAAAAAATTAATATTAAAGAATATACAAAGTATATATATGCATTTAGTAATTAAAGAGATAGCTGAAATATATACAAAATACATACAAATGCATAAAATATTCACTATACAAAAATGCATGCATCTCTCTAGCTACACCACCATGCCAACTCATAACATCCTTCTTCGTATTAAAACTACTTAAAGCATTCAATTGGATTAGATTCAAAACCACTCTCAAGACTCTATCATCCAAAATAACTATGTTAAGAGAGAAAATAATTTGGCATTTGTAGAAGAATAGATATTTGTACAGAAAGTTTGGTATACCATGTCTAGTCTTTCCAAGGACATCGAAACTATAGTGACAAACAACTAAGACATTTTTTGATTCTTTTTATTCTTATAATTTATGCTTCAATTTAAAAAAGATGATTTACTTATGTAATTATACATATAGTATGTGCTAAACACAAATTTTCATATGTAAGAAGGGCCAAAGCTAACTAAAAATATATTTTGTTTTATAGTTTACTATTTACCTACAACTTACTATCTTCCCACTCGTAAACCATCTACCTCCATATATATATATATATAGAGAGAGAGAGCTATACGTTCTGAAGGATGATGATATCGATATTCCCATTTAGTAAATTTAGAAAAAATATCCTTCTAAGCTCCAACAACAAATCAAGGGCTGTTGATTGATTCTCTTCAAACACTAGCCATAATATTTCGTTAGGGTATTCATACACAAAAATAACATCTTTGAAATGCGTATCCAATTCAAAACTCAAGTACTCAAAGAATTTTATCCAAAATCCCTCGATACTTTTAGGAAAAGGTGGCTAATCTATTGTGTTTTTTCTTTTGCGGGGTCTTAATTAACACTAGCCTTAACACTTCATTAGAATAATTGTCTGTAAAACTAGCATCTTTAGAATAGATATCCAATTTAAAACTTAAGTTCTGAGAAAATTTTACTAAATTATTGATACTTTTGTGCAAAAGTGACTAATCTTATTATTTTTTCTTTGATTACAATCCTAGAACAACAACACGAAAAAGTAAAAAAATTTATAAAAATTAACAAAGATAATGGAATAGAAAAATCTACTTAGATATTTTTTTCTATATAATATACGAAATGTGTTAAAGATGAAGATGAAAGAGTCTTGATAAAAGAAAAAGAGATAAAAATGATGAAAAAGTTATTTTAAGAAATTATTAAATAAAAATAATTTAGTAAATTTAAAGGTCAAAGGACGTGATAATTTAGGAGTCACAAATGAAAATATTTTTTTTATAGATTTGGCATACTTGAGGTTAAAAATATTTTGAATAAAATAAAAATACAAAGGCATTAGGGCTAGATGTGATCCCTATTAAGAGTTTGAAATGGCTTAAAAGAAATTAAAGTAATGTAATTAACCAATTTATTTAACAGGATCATAGCAACTAAAAGAATATTGGATGATTAAAAAAAGGTATATTAATATCTATATATAAAATAAAGAAGATATTCAAACTATAAAATTATAGAGAAATTAAGTTGATGAGTCATATAATAAAATTATGGAAGAGAGTAATAGAAAATCAAATAAGAGCTAAAACTTTAGTATCAAATAATCAATTTAGATTTATGAAGATTGATGAAGAGGTATAGAAAAAAAAAAAAGATCTTCATATGATCTTTATTGATTTAAAGAAAGCATATGATAGAGTATCTAGAAAAATAATATGATGGATTTTAGAGAAAAAAGAAGTTATTACAATGGCATATAGAATTGATAAAAATATGTATGATAGAGAAATAACTTTTATTAAATAATAATAGGAGAAACTAGTAAATTTTAATTACTATAGGTTTACATCAAGGATCTGCCTTAAGTCAATATCTTTTTACTCTAGTTATGGATAAATTAACCAAACATATTCAAGATGATATTCATGCTGTATGTTATTTACATATGAGATAGTCCTAATCGATAAAACTAAATCTAGAGTAAATGCTAAAATAGAATTTGGAGAGAGGCTTTATTATCTAAAGATTCCAAAATTAGTAGAACTAAAATTGAATACATGAAATATAATTTTAGTGAAAGTAGAAATATAAATGAAGAGACAGTAAAGATTGCAAGCCAAGAGATACCAAGGAATAAAAAATTAAAATATTGGATCAATTATTCAGCAAGAAGATGAAATAGGTGAAGATGTGAATCATAGAGTTAAGCATAATGGATTAAGTGAAGAGTGCTTCAAAAGTATTGTATGATCGATGCATTCCATTAAAAAAAATTTATAAAATAAAACCACTATTAGGCCAGCTATGCTATATGAAACAAAGTATTGCATATATTGAAATAACATATGAATAAATTAAATATAACAGAAATGTGCATGTTAAAATGGATATATGTTAAACTTTAAAAGATAGAATTAGAAATAAACATATATAAGAAATGATAGGAGTGACCCCAATTAAAGATAAATAAAAAAAATCAATTATGATGGTTTGAACATATACAATGAAGACCTTTAGATGCTCCAATTAGATAGAGTGATATTTTAACAGTCCATGATAATGATAAAGGTAAATAGATATAAACTAACATAATAAAAATAATTAAGAGAATTAGCTATTTGTAATTTGAGTATCGATTTAGTCTAAATAGAGCAGGGTGAAGAAAGTAGATTCATGTAGCTGAATCCCATATAGTAGGAAAAAGGCTTAGATGAGTTGAGTAGAGTTGAGTTTAATATATGTTATTCTAATATATATTTATCTAATAGTAATCTAATAATGAAAAATTGCTCACCTATTATCATGGATTATTAGATAAATCTTATGACCTAATTGCACACCTTCACCTTTTCCATAATCCCTCATCTTCTTTAATTCACTAGAACCTATAAACCAATATATCATTAGAAGATGGATAGAAGATAGTATTAGAATAATAAATATTATGTAAAAAATATTGAAATTATATTTGATGTAGAATATACTGTCACAAGATGGAACAAAAGTATCTTTTGCCACTTCATAACTCTCGAATTGACATGCAAACTGAGGTGCATAGAAAGCAATCTCTAGACGGTAAGTTCTTGATACTTTACACTGAGATATTTGTAGAACAATCTTTAGATATGCTATCTTAATGGTCCTTTTTTAACCTTTGAACTAGTATAAATATGAACATATTGTATGTAAGGCATTCATGAATGACTTGCAAATTAAAAGATAAATATATACAATCATAAAATTTTAAACTTTAGATTCATATTGGTTCTACAAAAAAAAAAAAAGGAAAGAAAGCCATTTCAATTTAAATTATAAACCAAATAAAGCAATAGAATCCTCCTTCCCTTTTGTTGACAATATACAAACAAATTAAAAAGGTTGTACTCTCATTTGCTTTATTCGACCAGCCATGAATAGCATTATTTTATATTGAAGGATTGTAGTCAAATTTAATTTTATTACTTCTATAGATATGTAGTTCAAATTTAATGTATATCATCATCTTCATAATTTGCTTGAACCTTGTGACCAAGCCATTGGATTTCTTCTTCTTGATTTGGATCATCTTTGTTTGCAAGCACTTCATAAACGCTCTTAGCTTAGCCTCAACCACAACACGTACTCTATGCTAGATCTTTTTATGCTTTTACATGATAAACTTGAATTGCTTGGCATGCTAGCACAAATCTCTCTTATTTATGTAGTTTTCTTGTATTAACACTAGTGACTCAAAAATGATCTATCTTGTAACCTATTCAGGCTACATCATAACTATCATACTTAAATAATGTAACATGATTTTCTTTATATGATACATTTTAGCTAGGTTTCTCTGTCTTGGTGCATACTAAAACAATCCTTGAACTAGACTATTAGAGCCCAACGCTTTGCATACATTAAGGCCATTGTACTGATGACATAAATTTTAGAATAGGTGCAGCATGGCAGTATCCTCCAAACCAATTGCCTTCAGTGATACATGGCAACAAGCCATCATGCTGCCTGAAGCAGCTCAGTTCAGCAGTAGAAAAGTTGCAATGGCTCGAGGCAACAGTGCATATAGGACTGAGGTTTCTCGATTTCTTCCTCAAGTGGTGAATAGAGTAGCACAGCGGCAGCAATCCTGCGAGGCTGGGCAGTGATCACTGCCTTATACTTCTCTGTCATACTTGGTGGAATGCTACAACCAATGAAACTAGTTGAGTCTTTACTACAGAAATTTCTGAAATCCTTGCACCATTGATACAAGTTTCCTGTTTCAATGCAGAGGTCTGAAAGAAAATTTTATTTTCCTACGAACTCTCCATTGGTTGTAGGTAGGGGGAACAAAAGCTCATGCAGCTCTACCCTGGCAGGCTGGGTATAGGTCAAGGGTGCTTCAGTTAGTGCTGGATATGGGTTATTTTTCCTGATGCGCTTTTCTAAAAGTTGGGAACTGATCGATGCTAGTATATTACAGCATTTGTGTTTAATTATGTGGAAGGCTAGAGAAACTTTTTTAATAAATGCATTTGTCTACATCACTGCTGAGTCATCCGGATTTTGCCAGGCAAACAGGCCGACCTTCCACTGTTCCATGCATGGTGGCCCATCTGCTATCCTGCATTCTTTTTAATTAAATATCATTTAAATAAAATGAATTATATATATATATATATATTCAAAAGTGGATAAGCAGCTTGTTATTTCGGTCACATCATCTTATCATCATTGTCGTCTTACCATCATATTTCTCAATTTTCTTAGTCTCCTAATTCTTTGAAGAAAAATTTTAATTTTATTTTACTTTTTATTTAATATGTGTGTGCCCAGTGGACAATGAAAATATGATTTTTTTTATTAAATTTCAATTCTATTGATAAAATTATAATTTCAAAATCTTATCATTTTATATTTTAAAAATTATTGCTAATAGTAAAGATTTATTGTAACATTAGGGAAGAAATGGGATAATAAGTAGAAAATAAAATATTAGTAGCTTCATAAAATATTTTAAAAATTACATAATATGATAATTACTCTGATAAACCCTTAGTATTAGTTCATTGAAGAAGTGAATATTATAAAATCTCATAATAATATTAAATATATTTATAACATTAATATGTAGAATCACATCTATATTTTAAATATGAAAATATTTATATTTTGCACCATAGGAAATACATAGTTTTAAATTTTTATTTCTAGTTTTGTATCATGTGTGTTGGTTGACTCCGTGCGTGCCAAATATACCCACTATATGTAAAAAAATTAAATTATTTTTAGCATATACAATACACTCGTGATTAATTACTGCGTAGGATGCACGCAATATGCAGCATCTTTCTCTATCTTCAAAGGCCACGAAGTGTTCCCAGAGTAGCTGACTGCTATTTTCGTCATCTTTCTCTATTTTCAAAGGTCGAGTTATGTTGCAAGTTGCAAGAGTAGCTAGCTGCTATTTTCAGCTGAGCACGACAACTGAGATAGCTTTTTGGTCAAGTTCAAACCACGAGCACTGTTGACTCCTTCAAAAAGGAAAAGTCTCAAAGAATAAGATTTTGCGCACCTCTTTTGATGCATAAATCATTTTCCTCCTCAAATAACATGTGAGAGAGGTACAAAGTATAAGCCTCTTATTGGCATTGTTCAATTCTAGACTTTGAATTGGCTAACTGAGGGCTTATTCTACTGCCATAATGGTCACGGGCCTCACGGCTCCGCTTGAATTAGAGAGTAGAGAAACGCAAAGGTCTTAAATCTCACCTCAGCAATAACCACTGGTTCAAAGGAAAAAAAATAAAAAAAAGGTCAAAAATCATCCAAAACTAGGGATGTCAACGGTTCAAAAATAACCCTAAACGGTCTATACCGATCCCCATCTTAGAAAAAATGTCCCCATTCCCTATCCCGTCCCGTTATAGTTAATAGGGCAGGGATGAAGATATCCGACCTGGTAAACGGGTACCCACTGGATATCCATTTGCTCGTTTATAAAAAAAATAAATTATTTTATTAAATTTATAATTTATTAAAAATTTAAAAAATAATTTTTTAGGATAAAATAAAGACTAATCGAGAACAACAAAATGATGATATTGATACATATAAAAGATTCTTCGATTTCTAAAATGGTTTGATTTAGGACTCTCAAGACATACATATTATCTTTAACACAGTAACAAATCAGATAGAAAATCAAGATTTCAATGCAACAACCATAAAAAAGAACCATAAAAAAAATAATACATTCAAATTAAAAAAAATAAAAATATATTTTTAAAAAAAAAATAATAAAGGAGTAAAAAATAAAAAGATATCTTTCTTTAAAAATAAAGAAAAGAGATGAATGTATTAAAGAAAAAAAAGGTATTGGAGGAGGTCGATGGGGGCAGCGATTGGTGAAGATAGATAATGGAGCTAGGTTCTTATGATGTTCAGAACTTCAGATCGGCTGCATGAAAGAAGGAAAAGCAAGAGATGGCTACGTAGAAAAAAAAAATAGCAAGAGCAAAAGTTAGAAAGAATAAATTCAAACGTATTTTACTATATATATTTAATTTAAAATTTTAAAATTTTAATATATATATATATATATATATATATATATATATATATATATATATATATATATATATATATATATAGCTAACATGAATAGGATGAAAAATATCATTTTTGGACCATTTACCTATTTAACCGTTAACAAAAAATTCTTATTATCCATTTAGATCAAGATTTCTCGACCCGTTTTCGGAAAAAGTTGCCAACTCTATCCAAAACAATTATCTACAGTGGGATGAAGCCAAGCGTTGAAATAAAACTCATCGGTAAAAAGATATTATCAAGGAACCGTCAGAAACTTTTTCTCCCCCTCTCAAGGCTCAATTCTTTGGAATATATAAATATATATATCATGAAAAATAATCATAGTAAATACGTCCGATCAAATTTTATTTATGAAGAACCTTTGCGCGCCATTAGAAAAAAATCGATAATAATTGGAAATATATTTTTGCCAATAATAGGATGCTGTTAAAAATAAATCAGTAACCTTCTCAGAATTACAATATTTTCAAGAGACTTAGCAATCGGAATTAATTGTATATAAAATCAGTATTTTATTATTTTTGAGGGTAATTTGTCATCATAAATATTAATTCCATAGAAATTTGTATATGTTGCCATCTATTATTTGAAAAAAATAAATTTTCTCATCTATAATTTATAAAATACTTTTTTATAATACGATGGTGGACCTGTGTAACACACAACGTAGTTATATAATAAGGAAAATTTTATATTATATTGTCAAAAAAATTTCAACACACTCCACTAAAGTCAAGTTTTCAAAATAGCATACATAGCTACATAAGTTTTCTTGTAATCCTTAGTATACATTGTTCTCAATAAAAAACCATAGAGATAATATCAAAAAAAACATATCATCAATTTAATTACATATCATAAATTTTCTTATAGACATCAGAACTATCATTGAATGACTCTCTCCAACTGCAATTTATTGATATTCATTTTTGCCAATTTAAAACAAGGTTAAAGGATTTTGAATCTAATTATTTACTATGAGATAATCATATTTGATCATAAATATAACATATGTGTATATTGAAAACATTGAAGTTAAAATTGGTAAAACAACTCGTAATATTAAAAAGAGTTGAATGATCTGTGTATTTAATAATTAAGAATTAAAAATGGCAATAAAATAATTTATAAATGAATACTAAGGCATGTAAATGCGTAACAAGAGCTTGGAGATTGATTTGCATAACACCAAAGGATTAATTACAGCATGTCTGCCATCATTTGAGGTACTTGATTTCTTAGCTTTACTAATTGATTATCATATACTTATTGTTGCAAGCAATCCCTCTCTCTCCTTGGAGTAGAGATCAATACAATGCACATTGCATCTCTGTATTGAACTAGTAGAGTCATAAACATTTGTAGCCTTGAGTCCTCCATCAATAATAGGCACGCAACCATAACTTGGTTTGCCTAGAACATCATGGTATATTTGCCAATTATTCATTGCAGACCCTTAATTGAGACGTTAGATCTCTTTGAATCCATTTCTTTTTGGAATAAAAAATTAATATTAAAGAATATGCAAAGTATATATATGCATTTAGTAAAGAGATAGCTAAAATATATACGAAATACATACAAACACATAAAATATTTACTATAAAAAAATGCATGCATCTCTCTAGCTGCATCACCATGCCAACCCATAACATCCTTCTTCATATTAAAACCACTTAAAGCATTCAAACGGATTAGATTCAAAACCACTCTCAAGACTCTATCATCCAAAATAACTATGTTAAGAGAGAAAATAATTTGGCTTTTGTAAAAGAATAGATATTTATATAAAAAGTTTGGTATACCATGTCCAGTCTTTCCTTAGCCAAGGGCATCGAAACTATAATGACAAACAACTATGACATTTTTTGATTCTTTTATTCTTATAATTTATGCTTTAATTAAAAAAGAGATGATTTAATTTTTATATGTAAGAAGGGCCAAAGTTAATTAAGAATATATTTTGTTTTATAGTTCATGTTCTATTTATCTATAACTTTCTATCTTCCCAATTGTTAACCATCACCTACCTCCATATATATATATATATATATATATATATATAGAGCTATACTTTTTGAAGGATGAATATATCGATATTCCCATTCAGTAAATTTAGAAAAAAATGTCTTTCTAAGCTCCAACAACAAATTAAGGGCTATTGATTGATTGTCTCTTCAAACGCTATCCTTAATATTTAGTTAGGATACTCATACACAAAACTAACATCTTTGAAATTTGTATTTAATTCAAAACACGAGTACTCAAAGAATTTTACCCAAAGTCCATCGATACTTTTAGGAAAAGGTGGCTAATCTAATGTGTTTTCTCTTTTGCGGGGTCTTAACACTAGCCTTAAACTTGATCGGAATAATTGTATGCAAAACTAGCATCTTTGAAATAGATATCCAATTTAGAAATTAAGTTCTGAGAAAATTTTACCCAAATTATATTGATACTTTTGTGCAAAAAGTGACTAATCTTATTATTTTCTCTTTTGCTGCAATCCTAGAACAATAATACAGAAAAGTAAACAAATTTATAAAAATCAACAAAGATAATGGAATAAAAAAATCTACTTAGATATTTTTTTCCTATATAATATATGAAATGTGTTAAAGATGAAAATGCAAGAGTCTTGGTAAAAGAAAAAAGATAAAAAAATGATGAAAAAAATATTTTAAAAAATATTAAATAAAAATAATTTAGTAAATTTAAGGGTAGAAGGACATGATAACCTAGAAGTCACAAATAAAAATAATTTTTTTCATAAATTTAGCATACTTAAGGTTAAAAGTGCTTTGAGTAAAATAAATAATACAAAGGCTTCAGGACTAGATGCGATCCCTATTAAGGTTTGGAAAGGCTTAGGAGAAATTAGAGTCATATGGTTAACCAATTTATTTAACAGAATTGTAACAACTAAAAGAATGCCAGATGATTGAAGAAAAAGTATATTAATACATATATACAAAAATAAAAAAGATATTCAAAACTGTGTAAATTATAGAGGAATTAAGTTGATGAGTCATACAATGAAATTATGGAAGAGAGTAAAAGAAAATCAAATAAGAGCTAAAACTTTGGTGTTAAATAATCAATTTAGATTTATGTTTGAAAGATTAACTATAGAAGCTATTTATCTATTAAGAAGATTGATGAAGAGGTATAGAAAAAAAATGAAGACCATTGGAGATATCAATTCGGTGTATTTCCAAAGATTCAACACTATAAATTACAGCAGAGTACAAGCTCACAACTCAAACTTGATAGAGTACTCTAAAGAAAGCTTGTACCGATAAGACTGGATTGAACTTTAGACAAAAATGAGCAGATAGAATTTTATCAAAGGGTACATAGAATTGATAAAAGATATAGCTATAAGCTATTGAGCAATATTTCACTATGGTTCAAATAATAATAGAAGAAACTAGTAAGTTTTTTATCTTATTGATGAGTTGTTTACCGACTCAAGTCGATCTGCCTTCGACTCAGTTCGACTATTCGACTCATTTACTACTCAGTCTATCGGTCATGGAACAGAATAATCCGAATGGAGTGGAGTACTCTGAAACTCTATCGGCTCTATGTTTTCTGATTGACTTGAAATTCATTCCAGATGACTTGAGATTAAATCAATTCTGTTGATTGATAAAACTAAAGCTTAAACATGGAGCTTGAAGTTACTAGCTTAAGTTCTAGATGTAGAGAGAATATAATTTCTTTAAATTAGTAAACTAAAATTGAAATATATGAAATTGATACAAGAGAATACAAATGAAGAGCACAGCAAGCATAGCCCTAAGCTAGAGATATTATAGTAGTAAAAAATATTAGAGTATTTGAGCATATCAAGTAGTAAATCCCAATAAGAAAATGAAATAGGTAAAGATGTGAATAATAGAATTAAGCAGGATAGATTAGGTGAAGGAGTACTTTAAAAATATTGTATGATCGATGCATCTCACTAAATTGAAAGAAAAATTTTATAGAACCTCTATTAGGCCAGCTGTGCTATATAGAATAGAGTGTTGGGCAATACTGAAATAATATGTGAATTAATTAAATGTAACAGAAATGCGCATGTTAAGATGGATATATGGTAAACTTTAAAAGATAGAATTAAAAATAAAATATACGAGAAATGATAGGAGTGGCCCCAATTGAAGATAACATGAGAGAAAACTGATTATGGTAGTTTGGACTTATACAATGAAGACCTTTAGATGCTCCAGTTAGAAAAAGTAATCTTTTAATAGTCCATGGTAATGATAAAGGTAGAGGTAGATCTAAACTAACATAAACAAAAAAATTAAAAGAGAATTAACTATTTATAATTTGAGTGCCAACTTAGTCCTGAATAGAGCAGAGTGGAGGAAGTAGATTTATGTAGCCGAATCCCATGTAGTTGAGAAAAGGCTTAGATGAGATGAGTTGAGTTGAGTTTAATATATGTTATCTAATAGAATCTAATAATGAAAAATTTCTCACCTATCATCATGGATTACTAGATAAATCTTATGACCTAATTTCACATCTTCACCTTTTCCATAATCCCTCATCTTCTTTGATTCACTAGAACCTATAAACCAATATATCATTAGAAGATGGATAGAAGATAGTATTAGAATAATAAATATTATGTAAAAAATATTGAAATCATATTTGATGTAGAATATAATATCACAAGATTGAAGAAAAGTATCTTCTGCCACTTAATAACTCTCAAATTGACATGCAAACTGAGGTGCATAGAAAGCAATTTCTAGAGTATAAGTTCTTGATACTCTAAACTGAGGTGTTTGTAGAACAATCTTTAGATATGCTATCTTAATGGTCATTTTTTATTCTTTTGAACTAGTATAAATATGAACATACTATATGTAAGGCATTCATGAATGACTTGCAAATTAAAAGATAAATATATTCAACCATAAAATTTTAAACTTTAGATTCATATTGATTCTACACAAAAAAGGAGGAAGGAAAGCCATTTTAGTTTAAATTAGAAAACCAAATAAAGCAATGGAATACTCCTTCCCTTTTGTTGGCAATATATAAACAAAATAAAAAAAAGGTTGTACTCATTTACTTTATTCGACCAGCCACGAATAGCTTTTTTTTTTTTTCCCCAATGAGTAACATGCATTAAATTTGAACTACATATCTGTAGATGTAATAAAATTAAATTTAACTACAATCCTTCAATATAAAATAGTCTCCTCTATTACAATGTATATCATCATCTTCATTATTTGCTTGAACCTTATGTAACAAGCCATTGGATTTCTTCATCTTGATGTGGACCATATTTGTTTGCAAGCACTTCATAAAGGCCTCTTAGCTTAGCTTCAACCAACACTCTGTGCTAGATCTTTTATACGCTTTGAATTGCTTGGCGTACTAGCTAGCACAATCTCTCTTATTTATGTAGTTTTCTTGTATTAACACTAGTGACTCAAAAATGATGCACTCTTGTAACCTATTTAGGCTACATCATAACTATCATATTTAAATAATATAACACGATTTACTTCTATATATGGAGGTTAACAGTATTTGTTAATAACCCATAAAATGGCACATTACCAATTTTAGGATCCCCTCTCAGCACAATATTAGTTATTGTTGCAAGCATCGGTCTTCTCATAAAAAGATTTAGATCTCTCACGACCTTTGCCACATGATTTGAAGCTAGTAAAAGCATCACACATTGAAAATATATCCTTCAATATTTTTAGTAACATTTTGAATGATTTGTTGCTCAAAACATTTTACACTTTAAGTGCATAAGTTTCACTACAAATGACAATATATTCATCACATCCTAGATATAATGGTTTTTCTGCTGACTTCAACAACTTAAAAACCTCTCCGCATCTCCATTTGGCTCTTGTGGTTCATCTTCATTCAACTCTTCCTCTTGCATGATATTTGGATAGGCATCTCTTATTATACCATCTATATCATCACCAGTTTCAGAATTTTCATCATCATTTTCTTCTTTATTCTCATTTTCGTCATTGCTGCCTTCTCCATGAAGATACCAATTATTATAATCTTATCTTATCCCTTTATACAAGAGATGTGCTTGAACCTCAACTCATGTCTTCCAAATAATATTGATTATTACAATTGACACATGGATAATGTATCTTCAAATCTTCATCTTTCACATATTGAAATGCATAATTTAGAAAATTTTCAACTCTGTTTATATTCTCTAAGCACGACCTATAGGAAGATTCATCCAAGATTTATCATCCAACATTGTATCTAATATTAAAAAGGTGAAACAAGGTAGATCGCATATCTAAAGATATGTTTATATGATAATACCAATTTAATAGGAGACAATGAAGACAACATAGCTAAAGCAACTACTTGATCTGGGAGTACATCTATAGTTCCAAATTAACACAACACAAGCCTTAACTATCATATTCATCTATAAAAGGGTTCTTCCAACCTCTTACAAATTCTAGACTCTTAAAAGAAAAAAATGAAGAAGAAAAAGAGAAACCCCAAACTAACAAACAAAACAAGGACCAACTGGGATTTTCATCCAACCATTAATAATGAAACTAAAAGACCCCCCATCCTTCACCCCCATGTAAGGCTATAGATAAGTTCAAGAAAGAGTCAGGCAGAGGAGCCTTTGACACTGTGTTAAAAGGAGCACTATCTAATGGAGAACGAAACGTAGCAGTAAAGAGACTATAAACAAGATGGTAGAGAATGGAGAGAGGAATTCCAAGGCGAGGTGAAAGCTATTGGACGAACACATCACAAAAACCTGTTTGCTTGCTTGGTTTTTCTAAAGGTTCCAATCGGCTATTGGTTTATAAATATGTGAGCAATGGCTTGCTTGCCAACCTTTTTTCAAAACCAACATATATTTAAGCTACGGAGAGTTAGGATTGCACTAGAAACCAGAAGGCTGAAAAATTTGCATGTAAAGACCTTGGCTTGTAAACCATGAACCTATTTCGTTATAAAAAAGTAAGACAAACAAGGTTTACACCAACTTGGGCCACCACAGCCCAAAAGGATCCAATTGGTACTTGTCCATCTTCCTTAACTGGTTATAAACCATATAACTAACTCCCAATTTCCTGATATGGACTATTGGGAGGGGCATCACAATTTACCCTCCTTACAGAGGCAACGTCCTTATCGCTAGAGGCACATAATCAAACCACCAGGCATGCAGAATTCTAGAGGTGATCCCCACAGGTTCAAGAGGTGGCTCCATCCTATGGATGTAGCACTTTGTCCTGTGTGACACTTAGCTCATGCACTTTTGACTAGTGCGTAGCTTTGATAACATATTGTAATGATCCAGGCCCACAAAGCCACGGACCTATTTAGTTACAAAAAAGCAAGACAGAAAAGGTCTACACCAACTTGGGCCACTACAGTCCAAAATGGATCTAATTGGTACTTGTCCATCTTCCTTAACTGATTATAAACCATACAACTAACTCCTAATTTTTGAAAGTATTGGGAGGGGCATCACACATGAAGTACTTGAGGGCCCTAGAATCTACTGGACATTAAGCCTCAGGACATTCTCATATAACTCTAGCACTATAAAGGTAGCTGCTGTCTTTGGACTAGCCAAGTTGATTGCCAATTAAACAAGAAACTTTATAGGGGCTAGGGTGATCAGGGGGTATCTTGCACCATAATGGTACAAGGGAGCTTCTATTTGCACCGCCCAAATTGCTCAGTACTCCCCACTTAACCAAAATAATATTTCAATTTTATCCTTAAAAAACTTGACCAAAATACCCTTGGATTACCCTCTGCACTCCCTTGAACCAAACACCCCCCCTACCCCTCCCACCCCTCCCCCCTCCCAGGTTCATGTAAAAAAAAATTTGCTCAATCCATTTTGACCCCTATTTGAAGAGATTTCAACCTTCAATTGAACAATGGACAAGCAATTAGCGATTTGGAAAGGTTTTACGGACGCAAAGGTTCATTTTTTAACTTGTTTCGAAGCTTTTTTTTTTCACGGTTCGTGATATGTTCAGCCACACAGGGCCAACAAATCACATCTGTTCGACCACATAGGGCTGAACAGAAGCCTTGTTTAGCCTTGGTTAGCCGAATAAAGGCCCTACATTCGGCCAAATGAGCCAAACAGGGGCCCTTTGTTCGGCCCATCCTGGCCGAATAGACGAATTTGTTTGGCCGAGATGGGCCGAACAGGAGGGTTGAGGTTTAGTGTTTAAGGTAATTTAGGGTTAGGGTTTAGAATAATTTTTTCACCATGTAGGATGATTTTTTGACCGTGTTGGGGTGTTTCGATGTGTGCCAGCCCATGTCGGAGCATGCGGTTCAGTCTGTGCTACCCGTGCTGGCCCATGCTGACCCATGCTGGCTCGTGCCAACCCGTGCCGAGGTGTGTCGTGCTCGTGCCGGGCATGCCAGAGCATGCCATGCTGGGGCATATAAGCCAACAATTTATATTGATGAGATCGCTTATGCATTATCATATTTTGAGAATTATCCACCATCTGACCAGTGGATGACTATGCCGCATTAAAGTGCATTAAATTTTGATGCTGCACAAAAAAATTAATTTAATTGAACTTTCATTAAAATTTCAATGTATTTTACAAAAAGATGTGCTAAAAGCTATAAAAATACATAAGATACACCATCAATCCCTATCTCGCCGTCATCGATGCCTGTACTGCTATGGCGATGCATGACTAGGGCCAGGTGCATGATTAGGGCCAGGCTTAACTGTAGAGATATGCTGACCCTATAACATCTATGTCATCTGCTCAATAACGTCGTATAGGTAGGTCCCTTGTGATGCAGCCTCCTCTCGATCAATATGAAGAATGCTGGTGCCAATGCTAATGGCATCTGCAATAGGTTGCACTTGCACATCAGCATCAACATCAATAGGATGTGATTAGAAATAGATACTAGATCGACTCTCTGGAGGGTGAACAACCAGGTGCGTGAGATGAGAATACCAATCCATATATCCTGGTACGCAATCTGATGGTCGGGTCACCGGATGGCTCTTGCTCACTCAGCTCAGCAGATGATCCTTCCACCTCTCCCATATCTGATCATAGAAGATGTACCAGATGCGGTACGATGCTGTTGTCGATCCTCTGCTGGCTCGCACAGGGCTAGTGGCATGCGAGAGATTGTTTGTATCCTATCGAACTGTCGTAGAACCCTTTCATGATGATAGGATTCTATGACATCCATGCACTTCAGGCATCCACTAAAGAATGCAATATCTAGGAATGGAGGATCCTCCTAATATGACATGGTGATCCCAAACTACCTGCAACAGATAAATCCTAATCAGTTTGATAATATATGGTAAATCATAGAAATATACAAGTGTATGGTCCTATGGTACATAACTCATCAGCCCTTAAAACGTCCTATGACTCGTGTAGAATCACTAAATGGTCCATCATGGTACATGATGGACTGCTGAAAATCCATCGGTGCATGCGGGGCCTGGTGGCATCAGTATAATCAAGGGACATGTGAGGAGTGAGATATGAAAAATGCTTATAAATCCATGCATGGAGCATCATATATCCACTAATTTGTTTAACGGATGCCCTAGACGCAATCCCTAACTGCCGATATAAATGAGCCAAGGCATCAGCACCCCAGGCATATGTGCTCATCCCATTCAAATCCCAAAGTAGAGAAAGATAAGCTATAGGCATCCTCATTCCACTTTTATTAACAAAGAGTGTGCATCCTAACAAAAATAGTAAATACCCTCGCGTTGCACACTCTATCCTATGGTGGCTATCTCTATCAAATACAGCATGAAAATAACTCTTTAACCACTCTAACCTCACAGACTGACCGCATATTGATAGCACCTCCTAATGCATCTACCTATGACACATCTAACAGCTCCACTAGTAGGGCCTTAGCATCCCGATCACTCATCCTATCATATGATAGTGACACTGAGGCACCCATGACATTATCCATATTATGGCGGCAACATCATCCAACGTAATTATCATATCGCCAAAGGAAAGATGGAAGGTGTTCCTCTTAGGCTGCCATCTCTCTACGAAGCCCGAGATAAGAATCTTATCGATGAATCATAAGAGCATTGCACTAATTCAACCAGGCTCGACTGTTGAACTATTTCTCTAAACCTTCTATTTGATTGCCCTGATGCCCACCACTGCCACTCACCTACCTTGGCAGCATGGTTCATGCACTTCAATGGGGCCTATTCCTGTAAAATATAAATGGATAATATTAATAATTTATATAACAACATCGTAATAATACATTAAAGAAAATATAGTAGAATAACAAACAAACAATACCTATTGCTTCTAGATGGAGGCTGCTATATGTGTCCTGAAACTACTAAGGACAGTCTCATCCTTTGGACCACCTGGACATGGCCCATTCGCTTCATCTTCAACATCCATAGCTGGGATGTCTTTGTTTATTGTCTCAACTGGAGGCGATGGTGCAACAGAAACTTCAGGCTCAGCATGCCTACATGACGTCTCATGACTGATGCTGTGAGTCTAACTCATGAGGGACCAGCATCCATATCTGAAACATAACATTAATCAACATTAATATGCAAGATTAAAATATGTCCAATTTTTTTCTCAAAAAACTAAACTATACCGTTTATACATATATTTTTATTAAAATAACATAATAAGTTTTATATATAAATATTTACTAAATAATCAATTTATTTATATATAAATATTTACTAGATATCAAATTTTATATATAAATATTTACTAAATATCAAATTTTTTATATATACTAAATATCAAATTTATTTATATATAAATATTTACTAAATAATAAATTTATTCACATATAAATATTTACTAAATATCAAATTTATTTAAAATTACTTATAATAAATTTAAAAAAATTAAAATCCTTTGTTCGGCCACACAGGGCCGAACAGGAACAAACATGTTCGATTGGGTTGGGCCGGACAGTGTTTCTCTGTTCGGCCCAACAGGGCCGAACAAGAATCTTTTATTTGGCCCATCTCTGTTTGGCCCAATAGGGTCGAACAAGAATCTTTTGTTCGGCTCTGATGGGTTGAACAGAGAGTCGGCCTAGGCGGTGCTTGCTGATGGGGGCGAAGGGAGGGAGGAAGGCGAGGTGGTGGGTTTAGGGAAATCACCGCCGCTGCTTGCGGTGCCGGGGAAGGAGGTCGCTCAGGATGCCGGTGCTGGGGAAGGAGGTCGTCGGGACAGCGTTGCTACCGATGCCAGAGAAGGAGCAGGGAGAGGGAAGAGGGGAAGGAGGATTCGGGTGGTGCGTTGAGGGAGAGGGAGTGTGCAGAGTAATTTGGGAGGGGTGGTGCAGGAAGGGGTAGTTTAGAATATCATATTTTAGGGGGGGGGGGGGGGGGGTGCAGAGAGTAAAAAAAAAATTTAAATTGGGGGTGCATGAGCAATTTGGGTGGTGCTCCCATGGTACAAGAATGCAAGCAACAGTGAAGGCTGATGTTTGTAGCTTTAATGCCTATTATTTGAAATCTTATGTTGCAGAAGGAACACAGAGTTAGAGGAGGCTGGGCATAAATAGACCCTTTCTACATGGGTTTATAAATAATGCTTCGCACTTGGTGAATTAGATAATGATGAAGGTGTTGATGATGAAGAATTAGAGAAAATGGAAATGGTAGGCTATCGGCATGTTCAAAATGAACTACAGCTACTTCATATAGCTCAAAATGAATTATGGCTTGTGTTTAGGGTCTAAAGCATGTGTTAGGATCAGGGACAAGATATCACTGATTGGTTGGCATCCAAATAAAATTTCAAGGGTTACAGATTCAGGTCATGGTGGCCCGTTTGTGGTGGACTGCTGTATAGGGTGAAGGGTTCCTCACCTTATGGGGTCTCTAGAGACTAAGTATAGTAGAAGGGGTGGACATTAATGCCATTTGTGCCCTTGGGCCTTCTTGTCTCTTCTTTTGTCATAAAAGACATGAAAAACACAAAATATAAGGATGAATGTGTAGGAAATATACCATATAATCACACCTCTCGATTATTAGTCATGACTGGGATTTGGAAGTTGATGATTATTTACATGATGAGCCCATAAGGGACCATTAATGTAGCTTTTGATATTTCTGGTTCCTGCATGATCGATGTACAATGTAACTGTTTCAATTTTTGTCACTTTATATGATACATTTTAGGTTTCTCTGTCTTGGTGCATACTAAAACAATCCTTCAACTAGAGTATTAGAGCCCAACGCTTTGCATACATTATGGCCATTGTACTTGATGAGGGGTAAAATCGTTATTGCATTATTGGTCGCTCACATCGGCGATGGGGTCGCGCCCAACTCAAACATCCTGCTTGCCAGCTAGCCAGCTGGCGTGACATTCTAGCGACAAGGTCTAATCAGCTTTGATGAAGTCGGATCACCCTGGCAACCCAAACCGCCTTCATACTTCGATCTTAGCCGAGCTATCCTTATTCCTATCGGTATCCTCCCGGTAACCCGAGCTATTCCTATGCTCCGGCCGTCCAAGCCGAGCTATCCTTATTCCTCGGTAACCCGAGCTATCCTTATACCTCGGTCGTCTGAGTCGAGCTATTCCTTGGTCATTCAAGCCGATCCATTGTACACTTCGGAAGACCAAGCTATTCCTCATCCAGGCCAACCACGGCATTCAAAATACCTCTGCGGAATCGGTGCGAAAGACTCAAATCCACTATAGCTGAATAAGATTTCAGGCAGAAAATCATGCCCAAAAGTAGCCTAGGGTCTACGAGAGTGGCCTAGGTCTGTGTGATCATCGAGCCTCAAGGCATCAACTAGCCCTCCCAGCCGTCGATCCTCTAACTGATAAGATACGGACCTACGACCTTATAACAAACTTGATTCGAATCCTAACAGTTTTCAGACCCCATCCAGGGCACGTCCAAGGAATCAGGTGATCACCTATAAATACCACAACATTCCAACCTCTCATGTACGTGCAAAAAAGAACTCTAAGATAACCCCTTACACATTCATTTTACACACTCCCTCAGAGTTCTCGTAAGAGCCGGGAGGAACATCTCTCTGTGAGAGTCTTCTCCTCACATCTACTTGCTGTGAATCTCTACTGACTTGGATCAGAGGGTCCTCGTAGAAGGCAACCCCCACAGCACCCTTTGCGTGCGGATTGTCTTACAGGTTCCACCTTGAGGCGGCGAGATCGGCATCCGGATCTGGAGCCAGAAGCTCAAGTCTCATAAACTTGTAATCCAGGAGACAAGACTCAAGAACCAGAGGAAACATCCTCTAATGGCCAATCGGAAGAGAGCCACCTCTGAGGCTCGAGATCAGGTTGCTTCTCAAAGGCATGATCCGATTAGTGGGGTGGCACCACCGCTACCACCATCAGCTGAAACTCCTTCACCATCGGCAACGGTGGTACCCTGGACCAGTTCACCGCTCTGGTTCAACAGGTCTAAGCATTGACACAGCTAGTCCAGGGATTCCAGGCGATTCCTGGCCCTGCTATTCCTGCTTCTCAGCCTCGCGAGGAGGCCGCTGCCCCTGCTCCGCCCGCGATCTCTTCTTTCCGATCCGCCTGGAGCGGCGGATCGCAATCGTCGGCCTGCAAAGGCGAAGCCAGTGCTGCAGCGAGCAGAAGGGAAGAGCCTGCTCAGATCCAGGCGAGTTCGCTCCCCTTCCCCGGTGTCTTCCCAAGATTCGACACCACTGCCATCTTCTCCTCACCCGATCCCTCATACCACTCTGGATGAAGGGATCAGACAACAGATGCAAGAGATGCAGCAAGAATGGCGTCGGGAGTTAGACGCCGCCAAGCAAGCTCCTCCATCCCAGCCGAAAGTGGAGCAGGGCATTCCCTTCTCCGAAAGGATCATGAGGGAAGTGATTCCCCTCATGTCAAGCTCCCCGCCATCGAGCCGTATCATGGATCCACGATCCCGATGACCATCTCAGCAGCTTCAGATCCATCATGATGTTCCACGGGGCATCAGATGCGATCCTATGCAGAGCCTTCCCTTCACCTTAAGGAGATTTGCCCGAACTGGTTCAATAGTTTGAAACCAGTTCCGTTGATTCTTTTGACAAGCTGAGCTGTCTGCTCAGCTAGTTCGTTAGTATCCGTCGCTAATGACGGAGATCCGATTCCCTCTCGAGGTCAAGCAGAGAGAGGGGGAATCGCTGAAGAATTACCTCGGCTGCTTCAACACGGCCCTTCTAGAAGTGGACCACCTCAACCATGAGGTGGCCATGTCCGCCCTGACCGTGGGAGTATCCAAGGAGGAGACTTCTACCTAGCTCTGGAGGTTAACTATCCGAAGAGCCTTTCGGACATGATGTCCCTGGCGGACAAGTACGCAGAGTGGAAGAGTCGAGGAGGTCAGCTCGGGCCAAGTAGATAAAGAAGAAAGAGGCAAAGGACTCGGACAGGCAGCGAGCCCACCGCTGCGCTAGCCCACCTCGCCACCGTAGAGCTCCTCCACCGCCGCCTCAAGACTGAACTCGGAGTCCGAAGGTTCAACCGCTATACTCCCCTCACCGCGCCAAGAGCTCAGATCCTGATGGAGATCGAGCGTCAACTTCCTCGGCCCCCTCCTCTTCGAGGCAACGGAGCTCGGAGGGACCCAACCAAGTACTGCCATTTCCACTGAGACTACGGGCACGACACCGAGGACTGTTGGCAGCTCAATAATGAAATTGAGCAGCTGATCTAGCGAGGCAGGCTGAACCGGTTCAGGGCCCCCCCTGAGGTGAATAATGAAGAGAATCGCCAACCTGAACCTTGCCAACTCCCACTGCCAAATCTTCCATTCATCGGCAATGTCAATGTGATAACGGCGGCTAAATCCCCATCTTCTTGGTCAGACGAGGAGGAGAACCCGCCAAAGAAAGCTCGGGTTGATGAGCTTATTTTCTCTGATGAAGATCTTGGAGAGGTACAATACCCCCATGATGATGCTCTGGTTGTGTCTTTAAATATGAACAATTATGATGTACACTGCATTTTGGTTGATAGTGGAAGCTCTGTTAATGTTTTGTATTTCGATGCCTTTGTGAGATTGAAATCCCGGGTAGAAAGCCTCCGACCAGTGGAATCCACCTTGGTGGGCTTCATAGGTGACTCCATAACCCCTGAAGGAGTCATCACTCTGTCAGTCCGAGCTGGCACCTGGCCCTGCGTGGCTACCGTATTCATGGATTTCCTCATGACCAAGCTCAGATTCCCCTACAATGCCATCCTCAGCAGACCGGGGCAAATCTCTCTCAAAGCCATCATTTCCGTCCTCCATCTTGCCATGAAATTCCCTACTGAATGGGGAGTGGGGGTGGTTCAAGGAAGCCAGATCATAGCTCGGCATTGCTTTGTTGCCGACCTCCAATCTAGAAAGCCCAAGGTGGACGGACTGGATGCTCGAAGGATCTCGTCGAGCAATGAGGAGAGCCAGCTGAAGAACTGGAGGAAGTACCGCTTGACGAGGCTCGGCCGATCGAACCATAAAGATTGGGTCACAGCTGGAAGAAAAGCCTCGGCAAGAGCTAATTGAATTCCTCCGGAAGAATGCCGATGTCTTCACTTGGTCCGCATTGGACATGCCCGGAATCAGCCTAGATATCCTGGTTCATCATCTCAGTGGATGAAACATTTCGGCCGATCAAACAAAAGAAGAGAAGCTTCGCCCCCGAGCGCCAGAAAGCCATTGAAGAAGATGTGGATAAGCTCATTAAAGCCAAGTTTATCCGGTGGTTAGTTACTCCGACTGGTTGGCAAATGTGGTCATGGTGAAGAAGTCGAACGACAAATGGAATATGCATCGACTTCACTAACCTCAATAAGGCCTGCCCGAAAGATAGCTTCCCTCTCTCTCAGATTGACCAGCTCGTGGATTCGACCTCAGGCCATAAATGCTAACTTTTATGGATGCCTATTCAAGCTATAACCAGATCCGAATGGCGCCCGAAGACGAGGAGAAAACTGCCTTTATCACGACCGAGGAATCTATTGCTACCGAGTTATGCCCTTTGGTTTGAAAAATGCAAGTGCCACCTACCAAAGGCTGGTCAACAAAGTCTTCAAGGAGCAAATCGGTCGGAACATGGAGGTGTATATCGATAATATGCTGGTAAAAAGCAAGGAGGCATCCCAGCACATCAAGGACCTTGCGGAGAGCTTCACCACAACTCGAAAGTATCAGATGAAGCTCAACCCCACCAAATGTGCCTTCGGGGTCAACTCCGGGAGGTTCCTCGGCTTTATGGTTTCACAGCGAGGCATTGAGGCAAACCCCCAGAAAATCCAAGCTATGCAACAGATGGCTCCGCCAGGGTCAGTCAAGGACGTGCAATGCCTCACTGGGAGGGTAGCGGCCCTCAGCCGCTTCATTGCTCGTCGGCCGAAAAATGCCTTCCCTTCTTCAAGGTGCTTCGGTCGGCCAAAAATTTTCAGTGGACCCCAGATTGCCAGAAGTCATTTGAAGATCTCAAGAAATACCTCGGCTCGTTGCCTCTCCTTAGTATCCCGAAGCTAGGGGAGGTGCTGAACCTGTACCTGGCGGTCTCTGAAGGCGCTGTTGGCTCGGTGCTAATCAGAGAGGAGAACAGAATCCAAAGACCTATTATTATGTCAGCAAGCTGCTCAAGGATGCTGAAATATACTCGGGTCGAGAAGATGGTCCTAGCCCTGGTGACATCGGTCCGAAAGCTACGGCCGTACTTCCAAACACATTAAGTCGTCCTGACTGACCAACCCCTCAAGGCAATTATCAATCGCCCAGAAGCATCGGAAAGAATGACCAAATGGGCTATTGAGCTAAGCGAGCACGACATTCAATATCAGCCTCGTTAGCCATTAAAGCCCAAGTCCTAGCGGACTTCCTCCTCGAATGCACCATACCGAAGATGGCTCTATTTCGGATACCCCCGGACAACCAAAGCCCAGCGCCCCATGGTTGCTTCACGCCGATGGATCCTCCAGCGCAGGTGGTTCTGGCACCGGCCTAGTCCTCACCAGTCCAAAAGGCTCGACCTTTGAATATGGCATTCGCTTCTCCTTCCTGGCCTCAAACAATGAGGTAGAGTATGAAGCCTTACTCTCCGAACTCCGAATCGCCCGGGAGCTTAAAATCAAGAAGCCGATTGCCTACACCGACTCCCAATTGGTGGCCGGCCAGGTGCAGGGAGAATTCGAGGCTCGAGAGCCGAATATGATTCGGTATCTCCAAAAGGTGCACGATCTATCTTCCTATTTCAATGAATTTAAAATTGTCCAGATCCCAAGGGCTGAAAATACGCGCGCCGACCTACTATCCCGCCTGGCGACTACGGAGTCGATGGATCTCGAACGAAATTCCACCTGGAGGTCCTGAGAAGCCCAGCATCGCCGATGTCGACTAGATGATGCAGATTGACGCCGAACCATCCTGGATGGACCCCCTGCACCGGTACCTCAAAGAGGGATCATTGCCCACCGATAGAAAGGAAGCTAGAAAGTTGAAGTTGCAATCATCTTATTATGTTCTAATCGACGATCGGCTATATAAGCGATCCTTCTCCATCCATTGCTCAAATGCCTCTGTCCTACAGAGGCCGACTATGCTCTTCGGGAGGTTCATGAAGGCATCTATGGCAGTCACCTCGGCAGTTGCGCCCTGTGCCACAAAGTGCTGCGCCAGGGATATTATTGGCCAACGATGCAGAAAGATGCCGATGACCTTGTACGAGCCTGTGATGCATGCCAACGACACTCGAATATCCAGAGGCTCCCTCTGCTCACCTGACTTCCATCTCATCCCCCTGGCCCTTCGCCAAATGGGGAATGGATATACTTGGCCCTTTCCCCCTCACGACGGGGCAAAGGAAATTTTTATTTGTTGCAATTGATTATTTTACTAAGTGGATTGAGGCCGAAGCAGTCGCCCAGATAATCAAAGCCCGTGCCAAAGACTTCGTGTAGAGATCCATCATCTGCCGCTTCGGTCTTCCCCACACCATCATCACCGACAATGAGAAGCAGTTCGACAACCCCAAATTTCAGAAGTTCTGCGAGGACCATGGCATCCTTCATCGCCTGACATCCGTCGGACATCCTCAAGCTAACGGAGAGGCCAAGGTAACAAACCGAACTCTCTTGTAGGGAATTAAAGCTCGGCTCAACCAAGCGTGGCAGATGGGCCAGGAGCTCCATCATGTGCTGTGGGTGTACCGACTACCGAGAGAGCACCTACATGGCAGACCCCATTCAACATGACTTTTGGCATAAAGCCATAATCCATGTGGAAATCAGACTCCCCTCTCGCGGGTGGAAGGCTATTAAGAAGAATCCAATGACGAACAACTCCGAACTAACCTTGACTTGATAGAAGAGGTCAGGGAGAAAGCTCGGATCCGAATGGCTGCCTACAAACAAAGAATAACTCGTTATCACTCTGCCAGAGTCAAAGGGAAGTTTTTCCTCCCCGGCGATCTGGTACTTCGAAGGCATCCGTCTCAAGCCACGAGCAAGGAAATGTCCCCTAATTGGGAGGGTCCTTATCAAATTACGGAGGTGATCAGACCTGGTACCTACAAGCTCCAAGATCTAAATGGAAATTTATTCTCCGGACGTGGAACTCGGATAATCTCCGCATTTATCATCAGTAAGAGTACGCCCTCCCTGAACTTACTTTGTCATTGAATTAAATTTTCAAAGATTCAAAAAATTTCTATTTTTGCTTTCTTTGATGGCTACAATGAGAGACAGGTTTATAAATCCTCGGCCGGGCCGAGCGATCTCCGAACCTTGGCCGCGCCAAGTAAAATATATCCCAGCCGGGCTGGGAGGACTCCGTACCTTGTCAGCCAAGTAAAATATAATCTTTATAATCCTCGGCTAGGCCGAGCGATTTCCGTACCTTGGCAGGCCAAGTAAAATATAATATTTATAATCCTCAGCTGGGCCGAGCGATCTTCGGACCTTGGCCGCGCCAAGTAAAATATATCCCAGTTGGGTTGGGAGGACTCCGTACCTTGGCAGCGCCAAGTAAATATAATCTCTATAATCCTCGGCGGGCCGAGCGATCTCCGTACCTTGGCAGTGCCAAGTAAAATATAATCTTTATAATCCTCGACTGGGCCGAATGATCTCCGGACCTTGGCTGCGCCAAGTAAAATATATCCAGCCGGGCTGGGAGGACTCCGTACCTTGGCAGCGCCAAGTAAAATATAATCTTTATAATCCTCGGTCGGGCCGAGTGATCTCTGTACCTTGGCAGCGCCAAGTAAAATATAATCTTTATAATCCTCGGCTGGGCTGAGTGATCTCCGTACCTTGGCAGCGCCAAGTAAAATATAATCTTGAAGCCTCGGCAACACCAAGTGATATATTATTTGAAGCCTCGGCAACACCGAGTGATATATTATCTGAAGCCTCGGTAACACCGAGTGATGTATATTTGAAGCCTCGGCAACACCGAGTGATGTATTATTTGAAGCCTCGGCAACACCGCGTGATATATTATTGAAGCCTCGGTAACACCAAGTGATATATTATCTGAAGCCTGGCAACACCGAGTGATATAGTTCTAAAAGCCTCGGCCTGGCCGAGTGATTTCTTAAACACTCTGACGCGACTAAGATGTCCTATTATGCTTCGGCAGAGGTTAGTAACCTTTCTTTGCTTATCAGCAAGATTATGTGAGTTATTTCTTTTCAAAGAAATACGTACTTCATCCCCTAAATAGGGCCATGTTTACTGCACAAGCTCACAGGCTGCCCAGGCCTTTCTCTGATTTAAACAAAGATAACACTTCCTCCACAGAGGATTGAATGACATGTTAACAAAAACAAAGTAGCAAAAAAGCTACTGGATTTGTAGCTTAGGCTACGGGCCGAAAAGCACAAAACGAGAGCAACTCTCAACACAATCACATTAGAAAAAAAAGATGATAAAAGAAGAAAAGTAG
>UESW01002281.1:147804-184229 GCA_900491605.1 Calamus simplicifolius
TAATCCCCTGATCCAGAGAGAGAGATCCGGAGAGAGAGAGAAGGAGAACCAGAGAAAGAGAACCAGAGAGAGAGAGAGAGAGAGAGAGAGCCTGAGAGAGAGAAAGAGAACCAGAGAGAGAGACAGAGAGATCGCGAGAGAGAGAAGAAAAGAGAGCCCGATCGTCCCCCTTGGTTCAGGCCCGGCGGCGTGCTCGCCGCCGCGCCGGGCCTGATTCTTGGCCGGCGACCCGCCGGCGCCGGGGGAGGCGTCCGGCGGGGTGGTGGTGGAGAGAGAGAGAGGGAGGGCCAATTGGCCCTCCTCTCGCGCGGTGGCGGAAGCCGGTTGGTTCGGGCCCGGCGGCGTGCTCGCCGCCTCGCCGGGCCCGAGACTTGGCCTGTCGCCTCCACCGGTGCCGGGCGTGCGTCCGGTGGAGGTCCGGCCGGCCATGGTGGCCGGCCGTGCCGCCGGCACAGTCCCGTGCCGCGCGGAGGAATTAGAGAGTGTGAGAGAAATTGAGGGAGATGGAAGGGATTTGGCGGCCGGCCGCGGCGGCGGCCGGCTCTGGCCCGGCCACCGGCGGCCGGGCCGCCCTCAATTTGGCCGGCGGCGGCCCCGGCCGCCGGCAATGTCCCCGTCCCCTGTTCAGTGAAACAGGGGATCGGGAGGGAGATAAGATTGAACCGGGCCGGCTGGGCCGGCCGGTTCAGGCCTTTTGGGCCGTGCAGTGAGCGGATTTCGGGCTGGATTTTGGGCCCCGTAACGGGTCGGGATTAAAAAAATAATTATATGGCTAGAATCTGGATGAATTCTAGTTTCATGGGATATTTTTACTTCCCCAATTGGGTGTGTGTAGCGGGAGATATTCGAGCCCAAAGTAGGGCCCGTGAACTAGTCTGGGTAGAAATCCTAAGGGTCATTTTAATTCTTTACTAATAAATTAATTGTGTAAATGATCCTGTAGGTGCTCAGACATCTGACTAGCTTATTTATACTTGTTGGATTGCGTGCGGAGGTAAGTAAGCCAGTTATCAGTTTATTAAGTAATTTATTTCAGGATATGCGTAGTTAAATTGTGAATTGTTATTGGCTAAATTTGTAAGTAGATGAATATTATGAATACATGCCATTTATGTACTATAATTTCATGTGATTTCATGTGTGGATGCTATGCATGAGAGATGCAGTTATTATGCATGAGAGATGCAGTTATTATGCATGAGAGATGCAGTATTATGCATGAGATGCTGTTGCTATGCATGTGAGATGCTGTTGCTATGCATGTGAGATGCAGTTATTATGCATGTGAGATGCTGTTGCTATGCATGTGAGATGTTGTTGCTATGCATGAGAGATGCTGTTGCTATGCATGAGAGATGCTGTTGCTATGCATGATAGATGCAGTTAGTATGACATTGATGTGATATTATCCAGTAAGTATATCCACTGTTTTGCTACATGATTGATGTATGATGTATTGATGTGATGTGAGGTACTGTTATGTGTCGCCGCGGCTCTCCTTTATCATGTCATATCCTAGTATTTCGACCCTACTTCAGTAGGGGGGATACTGGTTGATACATTACAGTATTTCGACCCTACTTCAGTAGGGGAGATACTGGTTGATACATTACAGTATTTCGAACCTACTTCAGTAGGGGGATACTGGTTGATACATTATGGTATTTCGACCCTACTTCAGTAGGGGGGATACTGGTTGATACATTACGGTATTTCGACCCTACTTCAGTAGGGGGGATACTGGTTGATACATTATGGTATTTCGACCCTACTTCAGTAGGGGGATACTGGTTAGTATACTATGGTATTTCGACCCTACTTCAGTAGGGGGGATACTTGTTAGTATACTATGGCATTTCGACCCTACTTCAGTAGGGGGGATGCAGGTTGGTACATTATGGAGATATTGCAGGGCCGTGGGTCACATTTACAGTTACCATTGAGAGTATAAACAGTGGGTTTACTTATATAATATAATTGAGTGGCTATGGATGCAAATGACTGGTATTATATTCATAAGTGCCGCCGCGGTTCTCCTTTGCTATGGCCATACACATCTAGAGGATGTGCTCAGATGAGGCATTGCAGGGCCGTGGGACATGCATGATATAATACTTACATTGCATAATGGAGTGATTGTGAATGCAAAAGAATGAATTATATTGATATGTGCCGCCGCGGCTCTCCTTTGTTATGGGGCATTGCAGGGCCGTGGGACACATATAATATAATATGACAATGAATTGTTTATATGCACTGATAATTTGCTATGATATAATACAACAATGATGAGTGCAAATGATTTGAATTATATTTATATGTGCCACCACGGCTCTCCTTGTTATGGGCATTGCAGGGCCGTGGGACACATATGATATAATATAACAATGATGGGTTTACTTACATTGCATGTTTGAGTATTGGTGAAATGTTTATGCATGATGATCATTTATATGCTTATTGATTGCTATGCTATGATTGGACTGTATAACATGGTTTACTTACTGAGTGTAATCTCATAAGAATATTATAATGTTTTTGCTACAGGACCATGAGATTTGAGAATAACATGTTGGAGTGATGGACCTCAACCAAATAAAATATAGAATTTTGTTTTATTGCTATACCAGTGTATTCATGTGTAGGGCTTGATGCCCAGACTATATTAGTGTAGTGTGTAAGGAATCATAGGTTCGTTGGAGCTTCTATTTAAAATAAAGTGGATTCATATGTTGATGTAACCCTAGTAATGCTTATGTGTAGGGCTTGTAGCCCAAATCTTTAGTTATGGATTGTATTAAAGACATGGACTTGAATGATATATAGGTGGTTACTTTTCTTGAATTCAGTGTCATGTTTCGGGACGCCTTGCGTGCCCGGCACGCAGCGGGTTGTCACCCTAGCTCAAAATTTTTGGGTCTGGGGCGTGACAGCTTTTATGGTATCAGAGCATAGGTTATGACCCTAGGGACACAGACATATTGACATGATAACAGTTATGACCTTAGGGACACAGACATATTGACATGATAACACGGAGAGAACATATTTTGATGACATTATACTTAGAGACACCTGACACTCTAGCTTATGATAATATTAACCACGTCTAATTTAACAGAAATAGTTATGGCTCACCGTATTAGGAGCCAACCGTATGAGGAGGACTCTCTGGCCGGTAATGCCGATCAGCCGGTGGGTCAAGGAACTACTGGAGGTATGGCCCCTGCCAACCCAGTGGGAACTGAGCACCAGCGATTCCAGTCCGAGATGCTTCAAGCTCTCTCGGGTATGGCGCAGTCTATGCAGGACATGCAGCATCAGAGTGCGCAGCGGAAGCGTGGTGGGCCCATAACCCACAGGACTCAGGTTATGATCTTAGGGACATATGCACTCTAGGCAAAATACTTGAATGACCTTGAGACAATTATGACTTTTAAGGAATTTCAGGAAATTATGCTTTGGAAGCTTAAAATTAAAGTTTATCAAGAATTACGAGTTTGATAGGAATTGAGAATGAACCATCGCAAGCCAATGATATTATGTGGGCTCCCTGGCTGGTAGCCTTGATCAGTGGAGAGGTCAAGGGGCTTCTAGAGGTTTTAGCTCCATTAAACTTGTTGGATATGATTCGTAGCAATTTTAGACCTTTAAATAATATGGGTAGATGAAATTTTAATTGGATATGCAATAAAAGACAGATGAATATATGGAATATGACATAGTAATGGAAAATTTCAATTGATGACTAACATGACTAAGATATCATCATTATGTTCATATTGCAATTGAGTTGATATGTGGATTTGGAGTTAGTAAATTTAAATCTGAATTTGAATGAGGATAAAATGAATTTTATTTGTAGAACTTACATTATTGAACTCATCTGCTAGTTATAGGGATGATTAATATTGATGATATTTTAGGAATGGAATAGTTAATTACATGTTTTTGATTAATCATAATTGAGTACTTTCTGAATTCGAGACTGGATGGATAAATTATCAATCAGCCATGAGTGGCATATCTATAGTCAAAGAAAATGAATTTTGATTATGATAATTTTGAAAGATATCCTAAATAATTGCATAATGTTCATTGAGGTTAGCTTGAAGTATTCAAGAGTGAAACCAAGTATGTTATGATGATTGAAATAAGTATTGTAATGATTAGTGGCACATTCAACTATTTATGGGTTGAGAGAGCATTGGAAGGAATCTATCTTATATCTAAGTCATAAGAATTTCGAACTGTCTTATCAAGGAATCGAGAGTACCTGATATGTTGCTAACCTTAAGTATGGAAGACATTATACATGTAATAGACAATTGCAAAAACCAATAAGATTTAGATGTTATACTGTGAGCCTGTGTGATGGATTTAGAAAGTGCTTGATATAGCTTCTTACCCTTAGTGAAATTGCTTATTTATTGATTACCAAGCCAACACTCAAATGGATTCATTTTGATGTCTATGATAAAAGGTGTAAAGTTTGTTGAAATTATTTGAGAGAGAGACAATTTTGGACTTGAGTCACAAAACATTGGGTCATTTGAAACTTTAATCAAGATGAAGGAATTGTCTTATAGCTTAACACTGCTTTCATTACTCTTTGTAGTATTCAATGTGTTTCATATCTTTAAGACAGAGGAAGTATATTTCAAACCCCGTTATGTGTTATAACTTGAACCAATTTAGCTTAAGAAAGAATTGACCTATGAAGATCATCTTATGCACATTGTGGACCGCAAGGATTAAGTTCTGAGATGGTGTAGTATTTCTCATGTCAAAGTTCAACGGAGTAATTATTTTGAGGGAGATTATCTGGGAGTCTAGGGAGTCTAAGGAGAAAATGAGAAAGAAACGTCCATAATTATTTGTATCTTATTTCAGATCAATGATGTATCGATGACCGTGACTTTTAATGAAATTTAATTGTTTATGAGAGGGAAAATTTGGATTCTATATTCTATTGGAGGTATTTCAAATTTCGAGGATGAAATTTATATAAGGGGGGAGAATGTAACCCCCCATAAATTATCATGGGGGAACGTAATAATTACTTTTGAAGACACCTGGCATCCCAGGGAAAACCTTCTTGATGATTGAATGGTATGACGTTAAGGCCCTTTATTTGACGTTTACGCCTTGACTTGACGAATGAATGGCCTAGTTGTCGCGCGTCTTTTGAGTGCACCGAAGCGTTGCATTAGGGGAGTATTTATATGATGGAGGGGGGACTCCCTCCGTCATCCTGGCGTTCGCTTACATGCTTCCATCAGGTAATCCCCTGATCCAGAGAGAGAGAGATCCGGAGAGAGAGAGAAGGAGAACCAGAGAAAGAGAACCAGAGAGAGAGAGAGAGAGAGAGCCTGAGAGAGAGAGAAAGAGAACCAGAGAGAGACAGAGAGATCGCGAGAGAGAGAAGAAAAGAGAGCCCGGTCGTCCCCCTTGGTTCAGGCCCGGCGGCGTGCTCGCCGCCACGCCGGGCCTGATTCTTGGCCGGCGACCCCGCCGGCGCCGAGGGAGGCGTCCGGCGGGGTGGTGGTGGAGAGAGGAGAGGGAGGGCCAATTGGCCCTCCTCTCGCGCGGTGGTGGAAGCCGAACCGACTTCCGCCGGTTGGTTCGGGCCCGGCGGCGTGCTCGCCGCCTCGCCGGGCCCGAGACTTGGCCTGTCGCCTCCACCGGTGCCGGGCGTGCGTCCGGTGGAGGTCCGGCCGGCCATGGGGCCGGCCGTGCCGCCGGCACAGTCCCGTGCCGCGCGGAGGAATTAGAGAGTGTGAGAGAAATTGAGGGAGATGGAAGGGATTTGGCGGCCGGCCGCGGCGGCGGCTGGCTCTGGCCCGGCCACCGGCGGCCGGGCCGCCCTCAATTTGGCCGGCGGCGGCCCCGGCCGCCGGCCATGTCCCCGTCCCCTGTTCAGTGAAACAGGGGATCGGGAGGGAGATAAGATTGAACCGGGCCAGCTGGGCCGGCCGGTTCAGGCCTTTTGGGCCGTGCAGTGAGCGGATTTCGGGCTGGATTTTGGGCCCCGTAACGGGCCGGGATTAGAAAAATAATTATATGGCTAGAATCTGGATGAATTCTAGTTTTATGGGATATTTTTACTTCCCCAATTGGGTGTGTGTAGTGGGAGATATTCGAGCCCAAAATAGGGCCCGTGAACTAGTCTGGGTAGAAATCCTAAGGGTCATTTTAATATTCTTTACTAATAAATTAATTGTGTAAATGATCCTGTAGGTGCTCAGACATCTGACTAGCTTATTTATACTTGTTGGATTGCGTGCGGAGGTAAGTAAGCCAGTTATCAGTTTATTAAGTAATTTATTTCAGGATATGCGTAGTTAAATTGTGAATTGTTATTGGCTAAATTTGTAAGTAGATGAATATTATGAATACATGCCATTTATGTACTATAATTTCATGTGTGATTTCATGTGTGGATGCTATGCATGAGAGATGCAGTTATTATGCATGAGAGATGCAGTTATTATGCATGAGAGATGTTGTTGCTATGCATGTGAGATGCAGTTATTATGCATGTGAGATGCAGTTGCTATGCATGTGAGATGCTGTTGCTATGCATGAGAGATGCTGTTGCTATGCATGAGAGATGCTGTTGCTATGCATGAGAGATACAGTTGTGCATGAGAGATGCAGTTAGTATGACATTGATGTGATATATTATCTAGTAAGTATAATCCACTGTTTTGCTACATGATTGATGTATTGATGTATTGATGTGATGTGAGGTACTGTTATGTGTCGCCGCGGCTCTCCTTTATCATGTCATATCCTAGTATTTCGACCCTACTTCAGTAGGGGGATACTGGTTGATACATTACAGTATTTCGACCCTACTTCAGTAGGGGGGATACTGGTTGATACATTACAATATTTCGACCCTACTTCAGTAGGGGGATACTGGTTGATACATTACGGTATTTCGACCCTACTTCAGTAGGGGGGATACTGGTTGATACATTATGGTATTTCGACCCTACTTCAGTAGGGGGGATACTGGTTAGTATACTATGGTATTTCGACCCTACTTCAGTAGGGGGGATACTTGTTAGTATACTATGGCATTTCGACCCTACTTCAGTAGGGGGGATGCAGGTTGGTACATTATGGAGATATTGCAGGGCCGTGGGTCACATTTACAGTTACCATTGAGAGTATAAATAGTGGGTTTACTTATATAATATAATTGAGTGGCTATGGATGCAAATGACTGGTATTATATTCATAAGTGTCGCCGCGGTTCTCCTTTGCTATGGCCATACACATCTAGAGGATGTGCTCAGATGAGGCATTGCAGGGCCGTGGGACACGCATGATATAATACTTACATTGCATAATGGAGTGATTGTGAATGCAAAAGAATGAATTATATTGATATGTGCCGCCGCGGCTCTCCTTTGTTATGGGGCATTGCAGGGCCGTGGGACACATATAATATAATATGACAATGAATTGTTTATATGCACTGATAATTTGCTATGATATAATACAACAATGATGAGTGCAAATGATTTGAATTATATTTATATGTGCCACCACGGCTCTCCTTGTTATGGGGCATTGCAGGGCCGTGGGACACATATGATATAATATAACAATGATGGGTTTACTTACATTGCATGTTTGAGTATTGGTGAAATATTTATGCATGATGATCATTTATATGCTTATTGATTGCTATGCTATGATTGGACTGTATAACATGGTTTACTTACTGAGTGTAATCTCATAAGAATATTATAATGTTTTTGCTACAGGACCATGAGATTTGAGAATAACATGTTGGAGTGATGGACCTCAACCAAATAAAATATAGAATTTTGTTTTATTGCTATACCAGTGTATTCATGTGTAGGGCTTGATGCCCAGACTATATTAGTGTAGTGTGTAAGGAATCATAGGTTCGTTGGAGCTTCTATTTAAAATAAAGTGGATTCATATGTTGATGTAACCCCAGTAATGCTTATGTGTAGGGCTTGTAGCCCAAATCTTTAGTTATGGATTGTATTAAAGACATGGACTTGAATGATATATAGGTGGTTACTTTTCTTGAATTCAGTATCATGTTTCGGGACGCCTTGCGTGTCACCCTAGCTCAAAATTTTTGGGTCTGGGGCGTGACACCTACTAATTAACCTGAAGGTGGTCAGAAGGTGATAAGCAAAAATAATTACGATTCCTCACCTTGAAAGGTTTCAAAATCTTGCCTTGGACCTAAGAAAAAGCATTACAACAATCATGAGCGATTGGTCACTAGCTCCGTATTTATATTCCACGAGAAACAAATCAAGAACAGGAAAACCTACAATTCCATGGAACCCCATCCATAACATGTTGCTGCGTCACAGATCATTAAGAACAGAAAGAAATATGACCTGAGTATCACCAGCAAGCAAGGAGTCTTGATGCGCATTTTTTTGGGAATATAAGCAATCAAATCTAAGTATTAAGAATATGTAAGAAAAGTTAAATGGCATTCACAGTTAAAAGAGTGGCTGATGATGCCATAATTACCACATTGGTAATTGATGACGCCCGATTACTGGTAACAAACGTCAGAGGGCTCCGTGAAACTGTTGATGAAGCTATCCCTCGAAGAGAGACCTGCAAAAAATCCTGGGACCGGAGGTTGCTCTAACGGAGGCCCTCCGACGAGCAAGTCAGCAACCGGAGCCACAACTATGAGCTTGAGAAAGCTTGTAAGGAAAAGCCCAGAGATTGGGGTGTTCTCTAAGTGTTTTGAGTGTGCTAAGTGTGTCTTACCTTACTCAGGATCCCTCTTATCCTTTTAAGAATCCTTGGTTTCCATTTGGGGATCAGCCACGTAGGATTCCGTGGAAAAGAATGTCCGCTAAACTCATGTTGATTACGTGAGCTCGAAGACAGTTTGTGGGTCTGGTCCCATCGGATGCATGGGTCAGGTGGTTGGTGGGCCTGGTCCTATCGAGCGCGTGAGTCAGGTGGTTGATGGGCATGGTCCATCGGCCGTACTGATTAGGTGGTTGATGGGTCTGGCTCACGTGAGGGGCCACGTAGACATCGCAGTTCACTCCGGAGTTACGGAGGCTAGTGCCGCAGCAAGCACCGAGGGACTGCCGAGACCGCCTGTTTTGGTCTCCGCCATCAGTTAGCTCTGTTGTTAGTACTTACATGGTGTCACTGGCCACATCAGTAATCATGTATTTAAATTATACGTATTGAGGCAAAAAGACTTCACAAATACTTGATGATGCTTTTGGAGATTTTTTGTTTTTCTTTTTTCTCTTTTCCGTGTGTGTTTAGAGAAGCGAAGGAGATTAATGTAGAGATAGTGATGGGGAGGAGAAGAAGATGGTCTTCAGGGCAGTAGAAGAAAGGATGAAAGAAGGTAAAGGAGCCTCCTTTGAAGCAACACCATTTTTTGCACACCAAAAAAAAGATAAAAATATAACATTTAACAAGATGAAAGTCCACTTGCCGTTTTTTTCCTTTCTTCTCTGTTCCTCTTTTTCTTTTTCTTCCATCCTCTCCAATCTAAAATAGGCAGCGTAAGAGCCATGGTGACTCCTTCAAGAGTTTTCCATGAGAATCTCCAATCTAAAGTAGGGATTATAAGGGCCATGGTGACTCTGCCTCCTCCCACTCGCCATTTGAAATGTTTTAGGTGAAGATATACTTTTGGTCGGCAAACTCGATTCAAACTTCTTCTTGCTCCCAAACTTTTAATTATTTAGCCACTTATATTTTTTTAAAAACATTATGTTCCCGACACCTGGTTACATAAGGTTGACTTTTTAAGAACATTAGGTTTTCAGCACCTTATTACATAAGGTTGGCTAAAATTAGTAGAAAGCTAACATGTCCCTCTGATATGCAATTATAAAATGTTAATTATTATTTATGATAAATTAGCATTTAGGACGATGCAAAAATAACTGGTCATGTATTTGGATAAGAATAATGCATCATTTATTTATAAATTTTAATGAATGCCATGCAGTGGAACATTAAGAATGTAATACTTTTAAAATATAAGAAATAAAAATTATAGAAATTCAAAGTTTGACAATCAACGTAAAGTTTAAGCAAAAGTTTGAGGGCCAAAAGAGTATTTTAGCTAATGTTTTATTTATTTTTTCTTTTGATGTTCAAATCTAAGTGAACCCAATGCAAACTAGATGATTAGGCTATTTATGCTTTAAAAAAATATAAAATAAAAATAAAAATAAAAATAAACTTAAAAGACTAATTATAACTCAAATTAAGTAATCAATGGATCATAGAAGTTTAAACTCATTAATAATGTATATCAAACTTAACAGTAATTACTTTTATAATTTGAATTATATACTATTGCATAGAATTGCATCTTTTAATGAATTATATGGCTTTAAATTCAGCAAAACATGAAAAATTTTCTTGTTCCATTATAAACTTCTATCAAACTTTAGAATAATAACAATAACAATAAAAGCTTAATCCCAAATTAATTGAGATCAACTATCTTCTATTAAACTTTGTCGTATAATAAATGTTTGAGTTGTATGTTTATTAATAAATAAATTGCTTTCATAGATAATCAAGTAAAATTATTCACACCATATGGTATCATGTTAAGCTGCTAGCTAAAGTTATAATAGTTTCAGATGATTACTTTCCAACCACAGCATCTTTAATTTTTGCAACTTGTGAAAGTTTAACTCAGTAGAAAAGCTCCTATGAAATGTAGGAAAAGAGTGCTGTCATGATCACCATCAACAAGCATGAAAAGAAATGTTTGCTACTAGCGTTTATTGCTGCCAATAATTCCATTGCTTCCATAAATACAATCAAGTTTGACATAAGTTTTAAAAAGAGAATTAAGATGGCAAATCTTCTGCAACTAGCAGCAAGTAACATGTTCTTCTTTTTCTTTTTCTTTTTTTGCCTGATACTTTTATTCACCGGATTGCAGAGTCCTGAATTTAAGACTGATATTAGACCTGTGCAAATATTTCACACTGTTGAAGTATACTATTGCAATGAATGGCCAGTTCTTATGAGAGAAATTGAATATGGTAATTTTAAAAGGATGAGCACAGACAAAAAAACATATCCAAGGGACTGAAATCCACTCTGATGGCTTATTTGACAGCAAACTCTTGTTAATTGGGAATTCTACTAATAAACCTAGTAGTAGCCATAAGGTAATAAACAGAAGGATTATGATTCCTCACCTTAATAGCTTCCAAAATCTTGCCTTGGAGCTAAATAGCTTTACAACAACTTAATTATGAGCTACTGTTTACTAGATCCGTATTGTATTTCCACAAGTAGCAAATAAAGATCAGAAAAGCTTACGATTCCATGGAAACCCTATCCATAAAATCTTAGAATCACCAGAAAGAAAGGACTCTTGATGTAATTTTTTTGGGAATGTAAGTAATCAAATCTAAGTATTAATAATATGTAAGAAAACTTAAATGGCATAAACAGTTTAAAAAGCGGCTGATGGTGCCAGAATTACCACATTGGCAATTATGCATTTAAATCATGTGGAAATGAAGGCAAAACGACTTTTATCATTTATGACAATGGAAGGAAACAGGTAATGATTTTCACAGCATCCTCGAGCATGAGACTTTCTTGCCCCTCACCAATCTTCACAAAGGTGGACTATGTTTCTTAGAAGAATCTTCAATGAGTACCTTGAGGCTATATTATTTAATTCGAACCCATCATATTAAAAATTGTCATGATATAGTCATGACAAGAATGGTGGCATTAATTATAAACATCCTAACCATTCAAATGATTTATATCCTTTATATCTAAAAGTTGTTGCTGCTAATAATCGCATCCAAATAGTAAGGAAAAAAAGGCGCTCAAGGCATAAACCTCCTGCCATTGTAAAGATTGAGGAGGGTTAGATGCATGTAATTTTATTTCTAAGTATGGAAAGCTTATTTTTATATCTCAAATCCATAACTTTCGATTATAATAAAGTAATTTTACCATTGCACCAAGACTCATCCTAAGAAAGCAAATCAAAATTTTAGAATGAAATCAATTACCAGAATTAATTGGTAAATGTCAGAGGAAAAAAATTTAGATATCTTAAAAATCCATTAAATTATTTAAACAAAAAAGTAACAAGGATTCAAGCAAATCGATGAATAGTCAGCTAGAATAAGCCCAGGCCAGGAAGATAAAAGCACTTCACATATAATGAAAAACCTGTTGATGACCCTAGAAGATAAAAGTTTGTGTAACAGCATAATAAAATTCTCTTCTCCCCAGTAGGTGGTTGAACCTGAAACCTTTTCCTCCGGATATCTAAATTTATCCTCTCAAGGAGGTGGTTGCATTCAGCTTCTCCCTAATATCATGGTGGAAATCTTTCAATTTTTGAAACAAAATATAATGCAGCTAAGAAAATCAATTTCTGTTTCGCTCCCTGGATATGATGAGCCAATTACATAAGACCATAATGTTGATATTACTGATAAATAAGTGTCCAAGCTTCATGATCATTCAGAAGCCGAAAACTTGACATTTGGATGGAAGCCAACTATCAAGCATGCTAAACATAGATCCTCATTGAGTCATCTTTTCAAGCTTTAAAGTTGGTGCGCCTTCACAGATGCTGCAAGAATGCAATTTGTTTTCTTACAACAAGACCAGCCGCAGAGAATGAAACTCTGGAATATAACCTGAACATCTCCAAGCATAAGCAGCAACATAAGCTTTATGAAGTTCCAACTTTCAACATGTATAACAGAATATGCTCCTTTACAATTTTTTTCTCAGCCAAGCTTATTTGCAGCCACACATCAAGCCTGTAAAACTGTCAAAGTTCATGCACTTCCCCTTAATACTGAAGCCCAAAACTATCTCTGCATGTTTGCCAATCCATCTGGCACATCCACAAAAAGGACCTAATCAGGCTCTCATGTTAATGAATATTATTAATTATCAATATCTTTTAATTACAACATAAAAACTAATTGCTCTTGAATCTATCATTTCAACCTATATACATGTCACAAAAAATGTCTAAGAGATCAACGTCATCAAAGTGTAAAAAAATTTTGCTAAACAATATAATGCAACAACCTGGTTTTCTTCATCAGGTCTTTCAGCTTCCATGTTATCTAGTACGATGGAACTGATTGTCTTAATCAAATCTGGTGACATTATCAATGGACGGGCTGAATGAACATTTCCAAAGTAACTCTATGCTTGGTTGATAGCGAGTTGTAGCCTTTTTGAATCATGATCTAGAGTAGTATTTGACAGTACACCATATCTTGATGGGATAAGGCTCCATAGATGTTGATGATAACATGCTCATTATCAAGTAACTTTAAATTGGGATATAAAGCATGATTGACAGCTGTGTGCATACGACTTAAGTTCAAATATTTCATGACAAAGTTTAAAAACCAAAATAAACAGAGACATGAAAAGAGAAGAGTACGGTTCAAATTTCAGGTTCTCAATCAATGACCAAACTTAAAAAAAAACAACAGATAAAGTAATTCTGAACTTAATGGAGTTGTCTGCAACTAGAAACTACAAAATCTTAAGTAGTAAACTGAAATCATTATCAACGTACGAACATGTTACTAAGAGAGATGATGATTAGTGAAGGCATAGACAAGTTAATCATGAAAAGAGCTGGAGGAGATGATATTAAATAGCTTGAGCTGAAATTAAACGATTGAAGATATATGGCAGTGATGAAACCTGTGCATGATTTGCCAACTAAGAGACCAATAAAACAAAGCTGAAATAAGCTATGATGAAAGGGAGGAAAAATCATGCACATTAAAACAAATCCTCGCTCACAGGACACTGTTTAACGTCCCCAAGCAATAAGGAATTACACTTCTTAGGACAACAATATTCACTGAATTTTGTTATTAGTTATGAACCAGCTACGGGTTGGCTTGATTATCACAATCCTACAAGTCATCCAGTGAAGCATGAGATCACCAGGCTCCACCAATGTCAAGCAGTGGAGCCTGTGAAAATGGATTTGAGCGTTTTCAGTAACTACATAATTATATAAGCACCAAACTGCAAGCATAGTGTTGATCAACAAAACAAAAGATGATGATTTAGCTCATAGGCAAGGTATCAAAATAAAAAAGAATGAAGGTCAAACTATCCAAGTCTCCATAGAAAATCCCACAGCACGAAAAGATGAACTGAGAAAATACAAATTATACTCTATACTGGCCCTCAATTTTCCCTCTCTGTTAGATGATCTACCATAAAAGCTTTTATCAAAAATTATGAATCTCATCTCAAAAGATCATGAGAGAGAATGGATGAACTTGTTTTCTTTTCAATAAGAAAATATCTCAACTGTAATTGATATAATTACAAATGGAAAATAAAGGTAGTGGATTAAGGATACAAGTAGAACAAAAAAAAAAAAAAATCTAACTTCCAGGCAAGGCTTTACCCCCATATGTACCAGGAGGCTATAGTAGAAGCAAGTATTTCTTTTGTACCGTTTGCAATGCTAACAAATCAAACTTTTTCTTACAAGATGTATTGTTTCTTGTTCCCCAGGAAATAAGAAATTAAAGATGCTAGGACCATCATGACATTTCAAACTCATCAATGGAAATGGAAGCATGCAACCAAACAAAAGAAATGATGTTAAACCGTATGAATGGTCAGAACATCTGAAGGAAAATAATAAGAAAACCTGATCCAATCTTCCTTGTTTCTCATCAAAACTCTTAAGAAATAGGAATTACCCCATCACAAGCAGAAAAATAAGCCCCATAAAGACCTGGAATCTTCTTCTCATGCGGAAAAACAAACTTCTTGAGGAACTTCTCCTTTGTCATTGCAATAGCATTAAAAAAGCCGCTTTCTCCCTTGAGCAGTTCTTCCGACCTGAGAATCCTCAAGACGTGGTTCCTGGGAATCAACCTCCTCCCCAAACTGTAGTGGAGAAGCATTGGGTTGCGGACGATATATGAGAGTTCCAGCCCAACTTCTTTTGTCAAAAAAACCATCTTAGCACGTATATTATTCTCAGAAATACACAAAAGCATCGGGGCCTTCCTGACTGCACAGGAAATCTCGAATTCCGACCACCCAAGGCTCTTCAATAGCCTGAACTTTCCACCGACCGTAGTTCTACTGCCACTGATCATAGCATGGAGTGCCTTACAGAACATGCCTGAACTACGGGGGATCCCTAATTCCTCGGCACGTTTGATATTGGCCTTCAATGAATCGATAGTCCTAGTGATGAATCTAGGATTATTTAATACCAGTTTCCCAATTCGACAGTCAGAAATGCCACAAGCGCGTAAAAGAGAACATTGGGCATGATCCTCTTATCAAGGTTGCTGCCGAGAAGGTATGGATTCTTCATAAAGCTTTCAAAAGTTTCTCATGGCTCCCAAATAGAGACCTCCAAAATTCGATCTTGCGTTGCGGATCATGAAGCTGGATGGTCGTTGGGACCGAGGAAACTAGCACAACTATTTCTGCTTCAGAAAACCCCATCTCTTGCAATGTTGTGAACTTGGGCCTCAGGGTTTTCTCCACCTTGGAACAAAGGACTCTCGGCCGCGAAGACACCAACCTCGCGATGTCGGCATCCCGGAAGCCGCTCTGCCTGAGGAAATGGAGGACGGAGTCGGGCTTCGAACGGGATTTGAGGTGGGCGAGGTGTTCGACGCTTCCGCTGCTTTGTTCGACGAAAGTCCGCATGATTTAACGAGATATTCCACCAGGAATCGGGGTTCGAGGGATGGATTTTGGCTCGTGGCGGTAGAGAAGCGAAGGAGATTAATAAAGAGATAGGGATGTGGGGAAGAGAAGAAGGTTGTCTTGAGGGCGGCAGAAGAGAATGAAAGAAGGTCAAAGAGCCTCCTTCGAAGCAATTCCATTTTTGCGCAGCGAAGAGAAACAAAAATCCAATATTTAGCGAGATAAAAGTCCGCTTACCTCTTTTTTCCTTCTCTCCTGTCCTCTCCTGTGTCTTCCATTCTCTCCGATTCTCAAGGGTCTAAAGGCGCATGAAAAGGGCTACCGCGACCCCTGGCTTTGTGAAAAGGGCTACCGTGAAGAAGGGTTTTACAATTCATTCATCAAATGATCAAAATAATAATAATAATAATAATAAACATTTAAATATTATATATAATTTTTATATATACATATTTTCAATATAATAAATCATGTTGAATAATTTAAATCATCAATATAAAATACTCATCGTTTAAATCGATAAAATTTTTTTTTTTTTGTACATCCTGACGATCATACAACTCGTCTACGGATCATCCTTGAGCATCAGAATACAAGATTTGTTGAAGAACAAAAGGACACTATCTCCCTGTCTCCACCTCCAGAAACCCGAGTGGTGAGCAACAGATGAAGCCACCCAATCGGCCGCCGAATTAGCTTCCAATAAAAAGGCGAATCTGAACATCTTGGACCTCGTTCAGCATATTCCAGATATCATCTAAAAGCGGTATAGCAGGAGCAAGGAAGCCATGTTCCCTCCGTAGCCACCGAATTACAATCATAGAGTCACCCTCAATGATGAGGTTTTGAACATGAAGAGATCGAACAGCACACGAGATGCCATCCCAAGCAGCATAGAGCTCAGTCATTGGGACAGAAGAGTCCAAACTACCAAACCCTCCAGCTGCCAATAGATCACCCTCCGGCCCACGGATAACGAAAGCAGATCCCGCAAGTCTGCCACGAACACTCCCATCAAAGTTGATCTTGACAAACCCTGAGGAGGGGGTTCCCATGATATAAAAATCGTATGCCGGTTCGCTGCCGAAGCAGCAGGGAACCCCAGAGGCCAGAGGAGTCAAGACCACCAGAATGGAAGCCACGGGCACAGTCCGATGCCAGGGATCTAATTTTTCATATAATCCTTTGTAATGATATACCACCATCTGAAAAAATAGTCTGGTTCCTAGATAGCCAGATCTGATATGTCGTAGAAGCCCAAAGGGCACATTTATACTGGGAGGCCTTCCGGAGGACATCTAAGAAGAGAGAACACTGAGAAGTCGTCTGCTCCAATCTAGAATGATAGCCCACTGACTGCCAGATCCTACCCGCTCTAGGACAAGAAAAGATGGCGTGCTCAGTAGACTCTTCCTCCAAACCACAAAACGGACATATAGGCTGGATAGGCAAGCCCCTCCTCACAAGCATAGCACAAGTTGGGAGACATTCCCACAAAAGCTTCCAAATAAAGAGCTGTATCCTGGGGAGAATTGGCAGCTTCCATATCCACACAGCATCCACCTGACCCTGAGGCTAGGGGCTGAACATCTTCACAAGATCCTTCATAGGGGCCCTAGGAAGACAGGATCTACGCCACAACCTACAATCCGAAGTAATACCAGAAGTAATCGGAATATCCAGAATCTGACGAGCAAGCTCCTCCCAAAAAAACAGGACACCAGAGGATCATGCCAAGAGGAAGAATCAGAAGAGATCAGCTCCTTCACTCTCAAACTAGTGGGACATCACTACTAACGAAGGAGGGCCATCGAGATAGAGGGATGTCAGAGATCCATGAATCCTGAATCACCTCAATGAAAGAGCCATCACCAATCATCCACGTAGTATTTTTCATAATGTATCTCCCATGTCGACAACCTCCTTCCAGAAGGGAGAATGCCTAGGGGACAACTGCATATGCGAGGAGGAAGTCCAATCACCATATCTTGCTCTCATAACAGAGCTCCATAGGCTCTGCGGCTCCAGAATGAATCGCGAGGCATGCTTGGCCAAAAGGGCCTCCCTTCTGACGATTAAAGACTGAATCCCCAGGCCACCCTCATGGATCGGCATGCAAACCCTTTCCCAAGACATAAGGTGAATACCATGCCCTTCCTGCATAGAGGCCCAGAGGAAATCCCTAAAGCATCTCTCAATTATCCTGAGACAGGTGATCGGGATGGCAGCGTTGGAAAGAAGATACATAGGAAGGGAAGAGAGAACGGCTCGAATAATAGTTAACCTTGCCATCATAGTAGGTCCGTAACCTGCCATCCCTCGATACGCTGATGGACCCTCAACTCAAGATCAGCATAGTCAGCACACCGGGATGTCTGCCTGTCATAGGAACCCCCAGGTACTGAAGACGGTCAATCTGTGATAAGATGCCAAGCCTGTGGACAATAGCTTCCCTGGTAGCTCTAGCAGTCCTCGGACTGAAGTAGATTGAAGACTTAGATGCATTGACCTTCTGACCCGAGGCCTGACAATAGCACTGGATGATATCAGCTAAGGAAGAAGCATTGGCTGAGGTAGTTCTCCCCAGTAAAATACAATCATCAGCAAAGAATAGATGAGAGATCTTAGGACCCGTAGGGCAGGTCGTAAAAGGAACAATACTACGATCAGTCTGAGCCTGGTAGAGGGCAGGGATAGATCATCCGCCGCCAAAATAAATAGTAAAGGAGATAAAGGGCAACCCTAACGCAGACCTACTAAAGAGTGAAAAAATTCAGTCAGACTACTATTAATGATCAGCGAGAAAGAAGGCCTCAGAATATAAGCCATAATCCATTCAATAAACTGGTCATCAACCCAAACTCCTAAGGAGTGGAGGAGGAAAGTCCAACTAAGGCGATCATAGGCCCTCTCCATATCCAACTTAACAGCCATAAGGGACTGCCTTGCCGAGCTCTCTGAAGATCATACATAAACTCCTGGGCAATGAGGACATTGTCCGTAATACTACGCCCTCTGATAAATGCCCCCTGCTCCACTGCTATAATCCAAGGCATCACCAGTCGTAGGCAATCAGCAAGCAGACGAGCGCAAACCTTATATAAGGTTGTGCAGAGACTGATAGACCTAAATGCTGAGGGAGAGAAGCATCATTACGTTTGGGCACCAGGGTAATAAGGGTACAATTCCAATCCACAGGGATGGCCTTGGCTTGAAATACTTGAAGGATAACCTGAGTCACCTCCAGCCCAACAATGTCCCAATAATGACGATAGAAAAAAGCCGAAAGCCATCCGGACCCGGGGCCTTATCCTGCCCGAGCTCCCACAGAGCCAGACGAATCTCAGCAGCTGTGATAGGTCTGGTAAGCATTTCATTCTCCAGGGAGGAGACCTTCCTGGAATCAGGGACCTGGGTGACCGGAGAGCCAAGACCGAGGACTCCGACCATCTAGCTTGAAAAAATGTAAGAGCTGATCCCGAATAGAAGGGAAGTCCTCATGATAGTCCCCAGAATCATCGACTAGTCTGCGGATCTGTTAGCGGCACGCCGCTTCAGAGTGGCCTGGTGGAAAAACCTAGTATTACAGTCCCCTTCACGAATCTATTGAATCCTAGACTGTTGCTTCCAATAGATCTCCTGCTAAATAAGCAGAGAGTGATGCAATGCTAGCTTGCCCCGGAGAGTAGACATGTCAGAAATCCCAAGAAAACCCTCCTGATCCTCCTTAGTTTGCAGGAGACTAATATCAGCTTCAAGATGTTCCACCTGCCTAACCAGATCACCAATTTCCATTCTATTCCATCTAGCCAACCTGCATTTAGCCAACAGTAGACGACGAGAAAGACGATATATAACATTACCCCGGATAGGGGTATGCCAGACCTGGGAGATGATAGATCGAGCAGCATATATGAAGTCCAAAACTGCTCAAATCTGAACTGCCTCTTCTGATGAGTCTCAATCTTCGTAGAGATAAGGATGGGGCAGTGATCAGAAGCAATCCTCGGAAGATGAGTAACCGAAGCTGAAGGGAAATTGTGAAGCCACTGATCCGAAGCCAAAGCTCTATCCAGCCTCTCCCAAACATGAGCTGAGCCCTGGTGGTTATTGCACCAGGTAAATTGAGGCTCAGAAAACCCTAGATCCAGAAGACCAGCCGAACTGATGAAATCCCTAAATTTAGTGATATTAGCTGTACCGGTGACCCTTCTAGCCCCACGCTTTTCACTAGCTTCAGAGATACAGTTGAAATCACCTGCCACAATAGACGGGAAGCCCCGAGCAAGAAGGGAATGGAGATCAGTCCATAAAAGTCGTCTTTCCCGAAAGTCGTACTGGCGTAAACCGTTGATAGTAGCCAAGCATCGGCCGTGCCCTCCGTAACAATAAGGACAAGATGTTGATTACTATGATGAATAACATCAATCTTCACCACAGAGGAGCGCTAGATGGCAATCATACCACCCGATAGACCCACAGCCTCCACTGCATACATAGACCAATTCCAAACGACCTGTCTTCGAAACCAGGCCAAACTATCCCCCGACAACCTGGTTTCAAGAATAACACAGATATCAAAATTGTGGATTTGCATCAATCTACCAAAAGAGGATCGAAACGATGGCTTTCGAGCTCCTCTAACATTCCATAAAAGGACTTCATTTAACATGAAGAGGAAGCTGGGATCCCCCCTGTACTTCCACCATATCACTATCAGGGTGACACCCAGAAGATCGAGTGCTGACCTCAGAGAAAATCATAGCACCTTGAACCTCATCGGTCCGAGGTGAATTGTAAGAGGACCTCGGAATCGAGACCTTGCCCGGGGTAGCCGAAGTCAATAAGTCACTGGAAGAGCCTGAAGCCAATATGGGCTGATTCTTCTCCCCCTCAGCACCCTTAGACCAATTCACCCCAAAAGCCCCAAGGTCACCTTTCAAATGCTGTGTCACTCGGACTAATTTAGATTAGTGGAGGAAACTTCTCCTTTCCCTTTCTTTTTGTCCATTCTAGATATTAGTCAGGGGGCTTGATACTTCGCCGGACGAGCCCGCTTCAATGGGCCCGGGCAAGCATCCGTACTCCCCAAAAGACTAACTCCACCATATTCCAAATCCAAGGAAGCAAATGGATTAGAAAGCATGGATTTGGAAGGAAAATGTTCAGACATATGAAGCTCCACAGAAACCGGCACGCTCTCCTTAGAACAGGCACGCTCAGAACCCTTTGCATTGGAGACAACCACTGGAGCTTCCTTGGCAATAGCTTCTGAATCACGACCAGAGCTCCCAACCAGCTTTCCAACTGCCAAGATGCCTCTGATTCTTCTCCGATGAGCCAACTTCAACTGAACAGACCCTCCATCAATCGTCGTCCCCGAAGCAGAGGCCACTCCCGACGAATTGGACCGAGGGCCAAGGGAAACTGGAATCGCCCCTGACATCATCTTCTCCTTACCTTCCGCCTGATGCCCCTTAGACACCTTGCGCTGCCGAACAGCCGACATTCACTCGCCAAAGAGGGAAGCTTCAACGAAGAATCAGAGGCAGGGGAGGAGCATAAGCCGGAGAGATGAAGCGAGCCACAGCGCTGGCAGATTCCTTCCAGCTGCTCGAAAAAATGGTTGCCAGAACGGGCCCATCGTCCCCCTCACACGAACCCCCGACTGGAGAGGAGAACTGAGCTCGACTCATGCGCAGACCCGAGCGAAACCTCCCATGTTTTTCGCCTGAGTAGCCGAATCAACACAGACGAACTGACCCGCCGGAGCTACAATTTCGCGGAGGATCTCCTCCCTCCAAAATTCAATTGGAAGGTTGGGTAATCTGATCCACAACAAAGCCGAGGTGATGGCATCAGCCGCCGGAATGAATTCCAACCTCTAAGCTTTTGACGCTGCTGGCTGGCCATTGATCACCCAGGGCCTCTGCAGCACCATATCCCGGACTTCAGCATCAACGAAGCGAAATATATAACTCCGGAATGCCAGGCTGATGGGGAAGATCTCGCTGGAAATTCCAACGCGTCGGAACTCCCTGATGAATGCCTCCACCGGAACCCATCTGTGAAAGGTTCTCATCAATACTGCACGATGCTGCCAGACCAGAGATTCAGCTGCAGCTTCGTCTCCAGCACTTGGACTACTTCGGGAAAGAGGTCCTCCAACCTCGCCACCTCAGCCGGCGTCGGGGAAGAAGACTTCCACTGAAAACCAGCACCCGTTGCCCAACTCCCTGAGCTCCGGCCCTTAGAACCACCATCTACAGCCATGGATCTGACGGGGGGACTAGGAAGCCACAGACCAGAGCACACGATCCGCAGACGCAGAGAGAGTCACCGGAGATCAGCTCGAACAAAGAGCAGTGCACGAATCGTAAAGCAAGGCTCAGAGAGAAACAGGGATGAGCTACAGTAACCCCAGCTAGTAACCACTCTCCTGAATGTTTTTATTCGTCATAAGAAAAAGCAATTCATGGGACGACATTACCCGCAAAAATTCTTTTTCTCTCTTTCACTAATCCATGTGGTTGTAATAATATTATTACTATCAATATATTAATAATAAATAAAAAATTTGTATTATATAGATTAAGACAAATAATGGCCATTATAGTTTTAATAAAATTATGAGTATTAATTTATTAAAAAATGATAATATTATAATTATATTACTGAAGCTTTGAGAAAGAAATTAGTAAAATATATTTTTTATCAATGCCTGATATTTTTATTATAATTTTTTATAATAATAGAGGTTGGGCCAGATAAGAATAAAAATTTAATTGCATGAGGTTAAGGCAAGGACATGAAAGGCAAAAGGTTAATTAAGGTTTTAAAAGCATTGAGTTAAGAATACATATGGTTCAGAAAATTTTAGAGTATGTTATATTGGTAGGATAAACTTTGAAGAATCTAAACAAAAAGTCTCTCTTGCCTTGAAATAATATTGGGATTGTCTAGATTATACTAAAAATAATTTTTTAAAATAATAATAACCATTGTTCAAGACAATAAAAAATATAAACATAAATTAACTAAAAGGTACATTTGAGTCTAAACTAAAAAGAAAAAAAAATAAAGACTAGAAAATAAGCTAACCTAGGATAACTAGATGGCATGCCACCAATCAAAACATCCGTTCAAGATATATTTACATTGGGCTTCCTACTTATCTACTTACCTTGCACTATTTTCACTTATGGACTTCTTCTACTAGCACATAAAGGAAAAAAAATATTTGAGTTACATAAAGGTTGCTGATATGACTGATCCAATGTCGTTAGAATAAAAGGTAACAGCAGCTAACGGAGATCACCATATCTCGACCCCAGACCCCCTCCGGTCTCGGGGTGCACTAGCAATATCTCACCCCCGAGACCCTCTCCGATCTTGGGGTGGGATCACCATATCTCGACCCCGAGACCCCCTCCGGTCTCGGGGTGCACCAGCATTATCTCACCACCGAGACCCCCTCCGGTCTCGGGGTGGGATCGCCATATCTCGACCCCGAGACCCCCCTTCCGATCTCAAGGTGCACCAGCATTATCTCACCCCCAAGACCCCCTCCGGTCTCGGGGTGAGATTACCATATCTCGACCCCGAGACCCCCTTCCGGTCTCGGGGTGCACCAGCATTATCTCACCCCCGAGACCCCCTCCGGTCTCGGGGTGAGATCACCATATCTCGACCTCGAGACCCCCCTCCGGTCTCGAGGTGCACCAGCATTATCTCACCCCCGAAACCCCTCCGGTCTCGAGGTGGGATCACCATATCTCGACCCTGAGATCCCCTTCCGGTCTCAGGGTGCACCAGCATTATCTTACCCCCGAGACCCCCTCCGGTCTCGGGATGGGATCACCATATCTCGACCCCGAGACCCCCCCTCCGGTCTCGGGGTGCACCAGCATTATCTCACCCCCGAGACCCCCTCCGGTCTCGGGGTGGGATCGCCATATCTCGACCCGAGACCCCCCTTCCGGTCTCGGGGTGCACCAGCATTATCTCACCCCCGAGACCCCCTCCGGTCTCGGGGTGGGATCACCATATCTCGACCCGAGACCCCCTTCGGTCTCGGGGTGTACCAGCATTATCTCACCCCAAGACCCCCTCCGGTCTCGGGGTGGGATCGTCATATCTCGACCCCGAGACCCCCCTTCCGGTCTCGGGGTGTACCAGTATTATCTCACCCCCGAGACCCCCTCCGGTCTCGGGGTGAGATCACCATATCTCGACCCCGAGACCCCCTTCCGGTCTTGGGGTGCACCAACATTATCTCACCCCCGAAACCCCCTCCGGTCTCGGGGTGAGATCACCATATCTCGACCCCGAGACCCCCCTCCGGTCTCGGGGTGCACCAGCATTATCTCACCCCCGAGACCCTCTCCGGTCTCGAGGTGGGATCACCATATCTCGACCCCGAGACCCCCCTTCCGGTCTCAGGGTGCACCAGGGGATGGGATCACCATATCTCGACCCCGAGACCCCCTTCCGGTCTCGGGGTGCACCAGCATTATCTCACCCCCGAGACCCCCTTCAGTCTCGAGGTGGGATCACCATATCTCGACCCCGAGACCCCCCTCCGGTCTCGGGGTGCACCAGCATTATATCACCCCCGAGACCCCCTCCGGTCTCAATGTGGGATCGCCATATCTCGACCCCGAGACCCCCTTTCGGTCTCGGGTGCACCAGCATTATCTTACCCGCGAGACCCCCTCCGGTCTCGGAGTGGGATCACCATATCTCGACCCTGAGACCCCCCTTCGGTCTCGGGGTGCACCAGCATTATCTCACCCCGAGACCCCCCTCCGATCTCGGGTGGGATCACCATATCTCGACCCCGAGACCCCCCTCCAGTCTCAGGATGCACCAGCAATATCTCACCCCCGAGACCCTCTCCGGTCTCGGGGTGGGATCGCCATATCTTGACCCCGAGACCCCCCTCCGGTCTCGGGGTGCACCAGCATTATCTTACTCCCGAGACCCCCTCCGGTCTTGGGATGGGATCATCATATCTCGACCCCGAGACCCCCCTTCGGTCTCGGGATGCACCGACATTATCTCACCCCTGGGACCCCCTCCGGTCTCGGGGTGAGATCACCATCTCTTGACCCCGAGACCCCCTCCGGTCTTGGGGTGCGCGGGCATCATCAGCGATTAGCTCGCGGACCAGCCTTTGAACCAAATGATAACTCCGAGCCACCTGGGCACCCACGTGACTCTCCGCGCTCTAAGTGACTCTCCATGCACCCATGGATGCTTGCAGCCATGCCTCATAACGGCGTATGGTGCTCTGCATGTTCCTGTGCATGACTGTGCCCCATTACGGAGTACAACTCGCTACCACTTGTAACTGTTCACGGTCATGTCAAGCAACGGCGCGCACAGTGATGGTACGACGGCAATCTTTCGGAACAGTAAGATGGGATATTCGGACAGGTATAAAAACACACGTCGGCACTGTAAGTAAGGATCCGAACTCTGGTTTTCTAGCTTTCTTCCTCCTAGCAAAACCCTAACTGTCTCAACTCCTTTTTGCTTAGCGGTTCTTGTCTGATCCCAAGTAACTGACTTGAGTGTCGGAGGGTCCCCACCAGAACAACCAGTCTCCAGGGACTTTTCTTGCAGGGGTCCGGAGAGAAGGACGTCCGTCTTCCCCGACATTTGAAGAAGGTGACTTGGCGTCATTAGTTGCCATGGACTTGCACTATAATAAAATAAAACTATTTTGATAATGACTAATATACCATTAGATGGTTTGGATTATGGTTTCAAATATATATTATTAGATGGTTTGGATGATGGTTCTAAGTTGGCTAAAACTTAAAAATCAATTGAAGATAAGTTTTTGCTATCCAAAAAGTTTTAGTAGTGATTTTCAATCATTTTATTATCCCCAAATTTGTTGATGATAAGGTTTCACCATTAAATTGTAGCCTTAAAATTGCATTAATGTAATTCTAGTATTTTGTTTGTCATCTTATTGTTCAATCTTTAATCAACAAGATTTAAGTTGCATGGAAAAGATTACTTATTACAAAATGTGATAAAAAAAGTTGACTCTGAATTTTTATTTGTGTTGATCCTAGTAATCTTGTGGATAATTATAGATGGACTGATGCTAACCCATAATATGTCAAACTAATACCTTATTTTATAAAATTTAGGCCTGATGAATACGTATAAGTTAGGTTGTGTCGTGACCCCCTTAACTAATCTTAAATGAGGATAATAAAAGATGTGTATTCAAACTTTAGTCTTATTTCATTATAACATTATATTCGTCTATAATTTCTACTTTTTTCCTAGTTGACCCTATTCATCCATACATGATCTCTTGTTACAAAATTCAATCAATGGTTAAGGCTTCATAGATAAAAAATTAAAAATAAATTATTATTCTAATAGCAAAATTTTAAATTATAATTATTATTTTTATAATAAAATTTTAAATTAAAAAATAATGGTTATTCAAGCTATTATACAAATCAGTAATCGCTGCATACAATAATGTTGTTATCAAAAACATGAAGAAGGAAAAAGTAATCTTATTATTATCCATTATTTTTTGTTGTAATATATTTTTTTCTAATTATTATTGTAACAATTAATTCCTAATTACATAGATTGGATTATTAATGATTGTAGCAAGATCCATTATAATGGAAAACACTGCCATTGGAAATAAAAGAAATAAAATAAGGATAGGAGATTTAAAAAGAGGAGGGAATAGGAAATATGATTAAAAAAAGAAAAAATGAATTAATTGACTCAAGAATAAAGTAAAATGGCATAGCTATATAATTTTAATAAAAAAATTTACGTAAATAATTTGAAGGATAGCAACAAAGAACTTGATTGATATCATCATTGTTTAAGTTGAACTTCTATAATCTAGTTTAGGTGACAACACACCTTGCAGCTAAATATTATTTAGGATTAAACTCGCACCCCTTATGCTACCATGAAAAACTAGCTATGGTTATAGGTTTTTTTTATATATACACAGCATACTAGGTAACTCAATAGAAACAGATGAATTGATCGTTTGAACAATATCTAATATGTTGGCCAACTTAATTATTTGCATGATATGTTAATTGACCTCTATCAATGAAGAAAGTTGAAAGAGTTGTGCCCTAAAAGCCAATTGCAATTTTATTATAATAGAATTTCTTTTATTCTTCCAATCATGTACATGATATTTTGCTTATAAATAAAAGGCATGTTTCATCATTCGCTGCTTTTATAATTATGATGAACCCCATAGATTAGGACAATAGTTTTAAGGGCTATGATGAGATTATGCCAATGAGATCTAAAATCCTAAAATCCTAATCTAAAACATTCTCAATCAATGGTACATTGAGTCGGGGATCAATGCTACCAGAAAGACTAATACATCTTATGTATGCTCAATGCAGAGGTTGATTGATCTCACAATCACTATATAAGATACTAATACAAAGATGTAGATGCTCATTAGAGGAATAAGTTCACTGAATTGACCTACCAAGAGAATATATTATGGATGCTTACTTATTTGTCAAAAGATGATTATCTAAGTAGGAGTTGTGCAAGTGATCCTTAAACCTAAGATCATCATAGTATCTTGTGCATATAAATCCATATTTTAGTTTACACTCATTCACGATATTAAGTTGTGTATGAGGTATTCTGGATGTGGTGGATTGTGTACAAAATTGTGAGTAGATCAATAAGGAATCAATCACTTCTAGTAAGAGAAGCCTACATCCTACTTGCTCTAATTTATGATGATTCAGAAAATCTTTGATCAAAGTAGAATAAAAAATTAGAAAGAGTTTCTAATCTTTCATTAATTAAATTATCATTAGAAGATTAAGAGAGACATGAATAAGTAATTGAGTTTGACATTGATCTATACCCATATATTTATTCAAGGTGCAGTACGATTGAAGGATTAAATTGCACGATAACTTACCACTAAAGGGTATATTTGGTATATCCATCAAATTTTATATCTTTCAGGCAGATATGATATGTTGCTAGACGACAATCTTATCTTGTAGGTTTGATTTGATCAACAATTAGATAAGGTTCCAATTATCAAGTTCGGGATCGCATTGATTAAACCTATAAGGATTAGAAATGTTCTAATCATGATAGGTCAACTTGCATCCACACCTACTGCTGGCTCGATATGGAACCCAAAATGGGTCACACACAAAGGAACTGATCAAGGGTCTAATTAGATTAGATCATGTTCGTAGGATAGACATGCTAGCACGTGTTGCAAACCCTAGCTCCTAATTCGAATAAGATTCGAATCTATTTCTTATATTAGGTTAATCTAATATGATTAGATCATGACCTAATGTGGGTTGGCCAAGTGTTGAAACCTATTGGCTTTATTTAGACCATTGAATGGCTCTTTGGATAATGGATCTGGACTATTGGTCAGTGGCTCGATTTGGACCATTGGATGATGATGTCTTAATCTGGACCATTAAATAATGTCTTAATCTGGACCATTGGATGATGTCTTAATCTAGACCATTGGATGATGTTTTATTTTGAACATTATCATGAAATAAGTATGGAAGGTTATCAATGTGAGAATGGCATAGATAAGGCTTATCGGCGGATAAGTCTTTGAGCATAGCGCCTCATCATGATGAGGCGCTATCCATAGGACATGCCACATGCCTCATCATGATGAGAGAGGATGAGGCATGTGGATGGGATGCATCCGCATCCCTCCACCTTTAATAAATAGGAAGGCCTCCCATGGTTCATGATATAAAATCCATCCAAAGAAAAATAAACTCCCATCTCTCCTTAATTTCTCTTTTAGATCTTGTCCTAGATCAAGACAAGAAGGTCTTCTTCAGGACAAAAGGTTGTCTTGTCCTAAACCAAGTCAAAGAGATCTTATTCAAGACAAGAGGCTATCTTGTCCTAAACCAAGACAAGGAGGTCTTCGTCAGGACAAGAAGCTTTGAAGAATTTCTTGTAAGAGAAAAAAAATAGAAGGAAAAGAAAGCAAGCCAATCAACTCCTTTAGAAGGATTAAAGTATCAAGGATCAAAGTTTTAAAGGAGTCACAGTCTTGAACTCAGTTCCTGTGTGAATCAATGTTGGAGGGTGAACACTTGAGCACTTTGTGGATATTCCAACATATTGGATTTAGCGTTACAGGTATTCTTCTTATCCTACATTTACTGTTTATTTATTTGATTGTTACCATTAAGAAAATCTTGGCTATTAAGGGTTTCATATAAATACATTTTATTAAGAAATTTATAAAATTCACATGCTTCCACTGCGCTGTCAATCATGCATGGAAACCCTAATAATGGTATCAGAGCCATCCTTAAATGGTGCAATCAAATGGTTGTAGGATCCAAAAATGCTATGCGATAGCAATATTAGATATCATGATATGAAGCATGTTTATTGAAATGCTATGTGATAGCAATATTAAATATGATCAAACATGTTCATATTTCTTGATATGTTTGCTTCTTGCATAAGAAATATAAAGTATATGGAATGTGCTAAAAGACCAGAAAGCCCTCACATAAAATTGTATTAAGTCGTAGTGTTAAAAATACTTTGAGCTGACCCATTCTAGAACAATTGACTGAGTTGGTGTCTAGGAAAGCACTAAATGTGGTTACTTAATTAGGACCTTACTCTCTGAGTAAGGAGAGCCTCCCACCTTTTTACCTGGCCAACTATTTGATTGTCTTTTATGGATAAGCTTGATGTTGATAAAACACTACTCTCAGCCTTCCTTTATACCTAGACATTATTTTATCAAGATCCATGCTAGTTTGTTGTGTACCCACAAGACTAGTTATGGGGACTGATATAATATTATCTTGGTACATAAAGATGCTTACAGCATATTTTAATATGTAGCTTTGTTGTGTACCCACAAAGGCTGCATTATTCAAATATGATTGAATGAATATGAAGGGTCTGACTTAACTAAAGCATTATAATTTGTTATCTACCCACAAGGCTATGAATGTTTTAGAGGACAAGATAAAGTTGAGAATTGCATGAGATGCAATTGGAAAGAGTTTTCTACCTTTGAACTCATAAAGGTTTGTTGTGTACCCACAAGACTTTTACGAGGAATTAGGATCTCAACCCTACTAAGAAAAATTAGCTTGTTTCTCATTTATCATAGGAGAGGGCTATGATAAGTCGATAAAATAGTGAGAGTAACAATTAGATAAAAGTCCTTATCTAGTTGTATACATCTCATCATGATTGGTCTACTTATGTTAGTTTTGTTCTTTATTTATGTAGAATTAAATCTGTGTATACATCTCATCATGATTGGTCTATTTATGTTAGTTTTGTTCTTTGTTTATGTAGAATTAAATCTGTATTAGATGATTTCTTCACTATCACTGAGAGGCATTTTAGATGCCAACAAGTTGACTGATCGAAATTATGTGGACTGGTTAAGAAATCTCAGGATTTAAAAGGGTTTTCTTGCAGCTGTGAAGCCTGATGCAGGAGTTGCATCAAAAAGTGTGTTTGTGTTGCATACCAACTTGTCATTAAGTTATTCAAATTTTAATTCTTGGGTATTGGATATAGACTGTGGTTCTTATATGCAAGTCATTGTATGGACTACAGAAAATTAGAAGTTTGAAAAAAATGTGACTTCGAGTTGTTTGGCACTGGAGAAAAATTCCTTTAGGCAGAAGCTGTTGGAACCTATATCTTGGAGTTGCCATCCGGCAAGCTCCTGGAACTAGAAGACTGTTACTATATGCCAAAAATCATTAGAATATAATTTCTATTCCTTTGTTGTTAAAGAAAGGTTTTGAAATTAATGAAAAGAGTAATTGTTGCTCTATTTCTTTTTCTAATGAATTCTATTGCAAAGGCATTATGAAAAATGGCTTTCTAGTTTTATACCTTAATGATAATGTGTTTCATGTTAGTGAAAGTAATAAAAGAAAGAGAGAGGATGTTAATAATACCTTCCTTTGGCATTGCCGACTTGGCCATATTAGTGAGTCAAGATTACACAAGTTATACAAAGAAGAGTTCTTTGATCCTTATAATTTTTAATCATTGGGAACTTGTGAATCTTATCTTATGGGTAAAATGACCAAATCTCTTTTCTTAGGATATGAAGAAAGGGCAAATGAGTTATTAGGACTTGTGCATATAGATGTCTGTGGTCCTATGATAACTCTAGCTAAAGATGGATACTCTTACTTCATCATATTGATCAATGATCTATCAAGGTATGGACATGTGTATCTTTGAAACATAAGTCTGAAGCTTTTGATAAATTTAAAGAGTATCAAAGTATGGTCGAAAAACAAACTGAAAAGTTTGTTAAAATCCTTCGATATGATCGAGAAGGAGAATATCTTTCTAGTGAATTTTTAAACTATCTTAAAGAAAAGGGTATTCTCTTTGAATGGACACCTCCGTATACGCCACAATTAAATGGTATAGCAAAAATGAGGAATCATAGTCTATTAGATATGGTATGGTCCATGATGTGCTTTACAGATTCCTATTTCCTTCTGGGATTTGCCCTAGAGACTGTTGCATATATTTTGAATAGGATACTTTCTAACTCTATACCTAGCACTTCATATGAGATATGGAGAGAAAAGAAGCCAAATCTTAAGTATCTTAAGATATGGGGCTGTCAAGCTTATGTCAAAAAAAAATTTAGACATAAGCTAAGTACTAGATCAGATAGGTGTATATTTGTAGGTTATCCTAAAAATAGTATAGGATATATCTTCTATAATCCTACTGAACACAAGATTTTTGTTGGTAGGCATGCTATTTTCATAGGGAAAAAGTTTTCCTTGAAAAGGGTAAGGATAGAAGAATTGAACTTAAAGAAGTTCATGACCTACAAATTGAGAAAATAATATTTGTCAACTAGATGTACCTATAGATAAGTTACAACCACAACATATATCTCCTCTTCGAAGGTCAGATGGAGTACGAAGAGCACCTGAGAGATTTATCATAGAGAATGATGAAGCCCACATCATTGAGAACAATGATCCACTAAACCTATTCAGAAGTCGTCATGAGTAAGGACTCTAACAAATGGCTGAAGGCTATGAAATCTGAAATAGATTCTATATATACCAACCACGTGTGGACATTGGATGATGCACCTAAGGGTTTAACCCTTATAGGTTGCAAATAGGTATATAAAAGAAGATTGGAGCTGATGGCCAAGTAGATACATACAAGACCAGGCTAGTGACAAAAGGTTTTAGACAAAAATAAGGAATTGACTATGATGAAACTTTTTTGCCACTAGCTATGCTCAAGCCTATTCAGATTATGCTGCAATAGCTGCATATTATGATTATGAAATCTTGTAGATAGATGTCAAAACTGCATTCCTTAATGGCCATATTGAGGAAGAGGTTTATATGACTCAATCAAAAGGATTTGTCTCAAATAGGAGAACAAATCAAGTATGCAAGCTTAAGAAATCCATTTATGGATTAAAACAAGCGTCGAGAAGTTGGAACATCCATTTGATATGACATTTTGTCTCTATTTGAAGTTAATCAAGCATTCTAATCATCAATGAACGATTAACGGTTAGATTATTTTAGAGATACTGAGGAACAAATTATTAAAGAAACCTAATAAAAGATAGGTTTAGCCCACAAAAAATTTTAGAAAAATTTTAGACCCTCCCGACAACTGATCTTAATATACAATCTACTTAATAAGGGTATGGGTGAAAATGTCATTCAAAGAAAAAAAAAGTCTCTTTTAAAGTTAATAAATTAGGATTCACTGGGTAACCGGGCCCCGTCACCTAAGCAAGTGATGTTGTTCGCATAAAAAGGTGAGAATATGAAAGAACCTAAGTAAAGTCAGCCCTACCTGAAGCCTTTTTGACTCGAGTCAGTAAGTCCTAGGGGTGTTTTACACCTAATGCCCTAAAACCAACTGGTTTGGAAGCCATTGGCCTAAAGCTCACTACAAGGGTCAATTAGAAAGCAAGGGGTAGGACATTGCACTGACTTTACACATAAATAAATAAATAAGAAGACTAAATTACAAAAAGACACTACACCCAACCCAAATTAGGTTAGAGAACTTAAACAGAGAAGTGAAAAGCTGGTGAAGGAAGACTTCTATAAATTCTTATGGGCTGCACTCTATCACTAAATGGGTAAACTTGATAATCCGATGAAGCATCTCTGTTATGATATAATCGAAAAACTTTTGATTTTAGAATTGTATGATAACTATCAATTCTTGGACTAGCTTGGTACATATTTCTAGATTCTTTATTTACTCAAGGATAAATAAAATTCAAGTTGGGAGGAGTGATAAACGCACAAATAATCATCATAAACCTTTAATTAATAAGTCAAAGTACCTATTATTATTTAATATTTAAATATTTTATATAATATTTTAGGTAAAACCTTATCAACTTAAAGAGCCCAATTTTAGGAGTCCAACGATGCAAACGGTACTCAAATCGGACTTAAAATGAGCTCGGAAAATTAAATTTACAACGATTTATCTTTATCTGCATGCATCTCAAAGCAAATTCGGTAACCAATAATATTCATTTTCCTCTTCCGATTTTTTTCCCTCCTTATCCATCACTCCACCAACCAATCAGGGAATAAATTGGATTGAAGACTTTCAAATTGAAAGGAGAATCGTCCGTTATTACTCCGAAATCTCTTCATGTTTCGTTCAGATGCCAAATCGAGAAAGAATTCAAATTTGAAAGAAAATCAGCACAATCTCTTCATATTCGTGAAAGAAACCGAGCTAGATATGGACGTTCATGATTCTCTGCGTCTCCTTCACGTTAATAGATCAAGCAAACAAATATGATGCGTGTCGTAGCGCAACAATTAAAAACCTTAATTTCACTAATAGATAGCGAGAGTAAGGGATCGAATCCACAGGGACTTTAGTGGTTATCTTGAATTAAAATTATGCAATTAGGAATTTAAATAAATAGATAATAGAATAATTAAGATATGATCTATCTTATGAGAGCACGGCTCTGTACCCGTAGATCACGGCCGACCCTTTTAAGAATAGATCAGTCAAGAATTATTTTCAGTTAAAAAGAATTCACTAATAACTAAACATAAATAAATATTTTATTGTAAAGCATCCGAATACATAAAAATTAAAACTAAAAATTAAAACTAAAAAAAATCTTCTTCCCTGACAAGAAGGCAACAGCATTAAGAAGGCATCTTTGAATCTGCTTCCAGACTGAACTCCCCAAGATCTTTGAATATGCTTCCAAACTGAACTCCCAAGATCCTTGCTTCCTGAATCAGATTAGCGCAACCCACCAGAACTCTGAACCGAAGGAACGTCTTCCTGCCTCATGAATGCCTTGCCTTCTTTCTCTGTTCGGGGCTTGATCTCACATCTTGCCCAGCCAGAGCTATTTATAGATCATATGCGAAGAGGACGCGAAGAGAATGCGAAGAAATCACGAAGAGGTCGTGCCTATCTGTTTCCATACCAAACGCGGCTTCCTAACTATTTCAGATGAAGCCCAAATGAATGCGGACGATTTGTTTGCTTGATCTATTAATGCGGAGGAGACGCGGAGAAATCATGAACGTCCATATCTGCTCGATTTCTTTGCGTGTTTTACGAATACGGAGAGATTGCGCTGGTTTTTCTTTCAAATTTGAATTCCTTCCCGATTTGGCATCTGAACGAAACATGAAGAGATTTCTCAGAAATAACGGACAATTCTCCTTCCAATTTGAAAGTCTTCAATCTAATTTATTGGTAGAGTGATGGGATAAGAAGGGAAGAAAAATCGGAAGAGAAAAAAAATTTGTAAAATCTGCGATTTAACTCGGCAATTGGTTTACCGAGTTTGCTTTGCGATGCGTACAGATAAAGATAAATCCTTGTAAATTTAATTCCGAGCTCATTTTAAGTCCGATTTGAGTACTGTTTACGTCGTTGGACTCCTTAAATCGGGCTCTTTAAGTTGATAAGGTTTACCTAAAATATTATATAAAATATTTAAATATTAATAATAATAGGTACTTTGACTTATTAATTAATAGATTTATGATGATTATTTGTGCATCTATCACTCCCCCAACTTGAATTTTACTCATCTTTGAGTAAATAAAGAATCTAGAAATATGTACCAAGCTAGTCCAAGAATTGATAGTTATCTTACAATTCTAAAATCAAAAGTTTTTCGGTTAGATCATAAGAGAGGTGCTTCATCGGATTATCAAGTTTACCCATTTAGTGATAGAGTGAAGCCCATAAGAATTTATAGAAGTCTTTCTTTACCAAATTTTCACTTCTCTGTTTAAGTTCTCTAACTTAATTTGGGTTGGGGTAGTAGTCTTTTTGTAATTTAGTCTTCTTATTATTTATTTATGTGTAAAGTCAGTGCAATGTCCTAACCCTTTGCTTTCTAATTGACCTTGTAGTGAGCTTTAGGCCAATGGCTCCCAAACCTGTTGGTTTTAGGGCATTAGGTAAAACATCCCTCGACTAACTGACTCGAGTCAAAAAGGCTTCAGGTAGGGCTGACTTTTACTTAGGTTCTTTCACATTCTCACCTTTTTATGCGAACAACATCACTTGCTTAGGTGACGAGCCCGGTTACTTAGTGAAAGATGCTAAGATCCTAATTTACTAACTTTAAAAGACTTTTTTTTCTTTTTTTTTTCTTTGAATGACATTTTCACCCATACCCTTATTAAGTAGATTGTATATTAAGATCAGTGGTCAAGAGGGTCTGAAATTATTCTAAAAATTTGTGGGCTAAAACCTATCTTTTATTAGGTTTCCTTAATAATTTGTTCCTCAGTATCTCTAAAATAATCTAATCGTTAATCGTTCATTGATGATTAGAATGCTTGATTAACTTCAAATCGAGACAAAATTTGGTACACAAATACTGATTATAGTTTTACTCGATGATTTACTTATTCTACCCTCCAACTTAATTTCCATTGTCCCTAGTGGAAGAAAAATTAATTTCAAGGAAAGATACTACCTGGTCGATTATTTGAAGGTTGGAGGTTTCATTGTTGCCATTTTCTTTCGATTTATTTTTGTTGCTCTTCTCTGGTCATACTAAGAAAATAGAAAGTTAAAAATAACTAATAAATTGGGTTGCCTCCCAATAGCACTAAGTTTAAAGTCTTCAGCCAGACTATGCTACTCATTATGATAGTGTTGGGTTCACAAGATCAATTGATTCAACAACTTCTCCATCATTAATTTCTTCTATATATGTTTCAAACGTTGATCGTTTACCTTAAAAATATTTCCTTGCTTAGGATCTTTGAGTTCTGTTGCCCCATGGGGGAAATACTTGAGTTACTATAAAAGGTCCATTCCATCGTGAATGAAGTTTTTAAGGGAAAAGATGTAATCTTGAATTGTAAAGCCATACTTTTGATTTGGTTCAAAAGTTTTTCTATTAATAAATTTGTCATGATATGCTTTGGTTCGTTCTTTATAAATTTTTGAGCTTCATATGCATCGTTTCGTAGCTCTTCTAACTCATTCAATTGAAATTTCTAGTAACACCTGCCTTTTTCATATCATAATTAAATTGCTTGATGGCCCAAAATGCACGGTGTTCCAATTCTACAGGTAAATGGCAGGCCTTTCCAAATACGAGCCGGTAAGGAGACATTCCTATAGGAGTTTTAAAT
>UESW01002281.1:192620-284920 GCA_900491605.1 Calamus simplicifolius
CCATCTCAAGGAGTAAGAACTAGATCATCAATGAGAAACATCAATAATCATCTTGCATTTGTATCTCAAATTGAACCTAAAACTATTGAAGAAGCTGAAAAAGATAATAATTGGATGTTAGCTATGCAAGAAGAATTAAATCAATTTACTAGAAATAATGTTTGGACATTGTAGATAGACCTAAAGATCATTCTGTTAATAGGATCAAAATGGGTATTTAGAAATAAATTAGACGAAAATGGCATAGTAATTAGAAACAAAGCTAGATTAGTTGCAAAAGGATATAATCAAGAAGAAGGAATTGATTTTGATGAAACTTTTGCACCTGTAGCTAGACTTGAAGCAATTAGATTATTACTTGCATTTGCATGTCATATGCATATCAATTTATTTCAAATGGATGTTAAAAGTGCATTTTTAAATGGATTTATAAATGAAGAAGTTTTTGTTGAACAACCACCTGGTTTTGAAGATCATGAATTTCCAAATCATGTTTTTAAATTACACAAAGCACTATATGGTTTGAAACAAGCACCTAGAGCTTGGTATGAAAGATTAAGTAAATTTCTGATTGAAAATGATTTTGTAAGAGGAAATGTTGATAAAACACTATTTTTGAAAAGAAAAGACAAAGATTTATTAGTAGTACAAATATATGTTGATGATATTGTATTCGGTGCTACTAACAATTTGTTATGTCAAGAATTTGCTAAGTTAATGCAGGGTGAGTTTGAAATGAGTATGATGGGAGAACTCAACTTCTTCCTAGGACTTCAAATCAAACAAAGCAAAGAGGAATTTTCATCAATCAAGCCAAATACACAAAAGAACTGCTCAAGAAGTTTGGAATGGAGTCAATCAAACCACTTGGAACACCTATGAGTCCTTCATGCAAATTGGACAAAGATGAAGATGGTAAGAAAGTAGATCAAAAATATTACAGAGGTATGATCGGATCTCTTCTTTACTTAACAGCTAGTAGACCAGATATTATGTTTGCAGTATGTTTATGTGCTAGATTTCAATCTGAACCTAAAGAATCTCACTTAATTGCTGTAAAAAGAATTTAAGATATTTAAGTGGAACTAAAAATGTAGGTTTATGGTACTCTAGAGACTCAACATTAAACTTAATTGCATATTCTGATTCTGACTATGCTGGATGTAAATTAGATAGAAAAAGCACAAGTGGTGCATGTCAATTCTTAGGATGTAACTTAATCTCTTGGTTTAGCAAAAAGCAAAATTCGGTTGCATTATCTACTGCTGAAGCAGAATATGTTGCAGCTGGAAGTTGCTGTGCTCAAATCCTTTGGATTAAGAGACAACTTGAAGATTATGGCATAACACTTGATAAAACTCCAATTAGATGTGATAACACGAGTGCAATAAATCTAACTAAAAATCCAATTCAACATTCAAGAACAAAACACATTGAAATTAGATATCATTTATAAGAGAACATGTAGCTAATAATGAAATTTGTCTTGAATATGTTAATACTGAAGAACAATTAGCTGATATATTTACAAAACCTTTGAGTGAAGAGAGATTTTGTTATCTTAGAGGTGAATTAGGGATATGTGACCCTTTGGATTGATTTTGAAACATTAAGGAATGAGAATCTAGATTTCTATTAATTTCTTGATATTCCTTTCATAATTTTAAGGACAAATTATCTAGTCATTTGAGCTATTTGATCCTTAATACTCCAAAATTTTATCAAAATTTTATAAAATTTATTTTGACAAGTTTCAGTCATTTGAATCTCATATATTTTTCTGAAACTGTCATTGGAGTCGACACCTCAGAATGAGGAGTCGACACCTCTGACTGTGTCGCTCGGTCCCTGACCTTGGAGCCGACACCCTGTATAAGTGGAGCCGACTCCAGTTCGAGCGCTGACTGTGTTAGCGATTTGGAGTCGACACCCGACTTTGCGGGAGTCGACACCTGGGAATCCAAAATTGATTTATTAGGGCAGAGTCGACACCTCGTCATTTCATTACTTTTCAAATCCTAACCAAACTCTTCCAAAACTCTTCCAAAACTCCCCATCTCTAATTCCATCCAAATCGAACCTTTCCAAAGATCAATGGCACCTAAGAGGAGAGGAATCAGTGGTTGGAGCGCCGGTGACGGGAAAGCGGTCCGCACGACCCGTTCGTGAGCCGACTCCAAGCAGGATTCTCCACGATTCAGACAATCCCAACACATCTTCCACTCAGGTAGATACCCTAGCAGGGAGAGTAATCACAATGGGTAGAAAAGTTGATTTTGACCTATTTGAATCCGAGGGTTTTTCAATGGGAACAATTAAGGAAATGGGCTGGGATAAGTATGCTCTCTTGATGTTCCTACCTATCCAGCCTTAGTAAAAGAATTCTATTTCAATTTGGCTAGAGGTGATGGTGGTTTAGTAAGCATGTTAGAGGGAAAAGGATTCATCTCACCTTTCAAAATTGGAAACCTCCTTAGCATCCCATACTGGATTAGCAGCTGACATGCACAGTGATAGGTCAGCAGCCTTTCAAGGATGTTAGGAAGAGAAGTAACAGAATTTGAGGAAATTAGGGCTAATCAACTGCCCTTGGAATTGAGATTATTACACAATATTTGCAGTAGAATTTGTTTCCAAAGACGGTCGGTTTGAGTATGTCTCGGAGCGAGACATTGTGTTATGGACAGTGTTTGACTGGTCAGCCATCAATCTAGCAGCAATGATGATTTTTTATATGGCGAAGCTGGAGGGAAAGGAGATCATCCCTACCTATGGCATGGTACTAACTATGGTTTCAGGAGCCAAGGGGTTGTAATTCAAGAGAATGAACCTTCCAAGAACCTGAGGCACACAGATTACTATAGTTTGGCACATTGCATCGGATGGGTTTTGTTAAGGTGAATGGACATGGGATAGGAAAGGACACCTAGATGAGAGAGCCCCTATGCCGAGAGTTTCTGAGCCTTGCGAGGCTGGACCATCATTTAGGGTTCCTTCTCCACAGCCTAGGAGTCCCATTTCTGCTCCTGTTCCTGCTCCTGCACCTGCACAAGTTTATGATCAACCATCCACTTCTTCGACTGGATTCTCAGACCTTCAAATGGAGCAATTAAAAAGTTTGTTTGCAGCTCAGAAGGATGAGTTTGACAGTAAATTTATGAATTTAAAAGAATCACTTTACTCCCTTGATGATCGGATTGCAAAATTGAATCAACTCTCAACTCCTCCGCAGAATCTTTAAGTGGTGATTTGAAGAACATCTTTGAAGACTTAAAGAGATTTGTGGAGATGGTGAAACTTATTCAAAGTGCAACGCCGAGCTTCAAGATAAAATCAACAGCTTGCACATTTGTTGATGAGAGACTAAAAGATTATGTTAGACTTCAATGTGATGGAATGAAAAATATTGTAGACCATTTAACAAGAATAGTTAGAAAGAACTTTTGATGTAATGTATGTTTAATTTTGTTGAAATGTAGTTTACATTTTGATGTAATGAATGTAATGAAGTTAATGTAATGAAGTTTAAAAGAGAATTATGTAATACTTGACTATATGTTGATGTAGTGAAGTTTATGTGATGAATGAAAAGTTTTTTTGTAATATTTGACTTTTGATGCAATTATCTTTTGATGCAGTAAAATATTCTTTACCTTTTTGTTGATTACAAAAAAGGGGGAGAGAATTAGGTTGTATATGCATTAAGAGGGAGAAAATTATATGGAAAGTTATATTATTAATTGCATTAATATGCATTAATTGATTGATATGATATTGAGTTATTGATTGATAATCAAATTGATTTGTCTATGCACAAAGAAATCTTAAGTACCAAATGTGTAAAGTAAGAGGAAGAATAATTTGAACTTCATAAGGGAGCTACCTTATTCAGGGGGAGCTTACTCGTAAAGATCACTTCCTTGAATTTTAATTTAAGAATTCTATGCATATACTCAATGTTTTTATAATCATCAAAAAGGGGGAGATTGTTGATCCATTTATTGATTTTGATGATTAATAAAGGAATTGAGTATATTTATTTGATTACTAATGGATTTTATAAGTGTTTCAGGACTTAAATTTATTTGATCAATTTAAAGGAATTAAGAAATGAATTTTGAATCAAATACAAATCAGAGATTTCAAAGTTTCAGAGCTTGGAGCCGACACCTAGAGTTTTGGAGCCGACACCTAAGGTTTCGGAGTCGACACTTACAGTGTCTGGAGCCGACTCCGATGCGGGGACAGAACGTTGATTTTTTGAGCATCCTGGAGCCGACACCTACAGTATTCGGGAGCCGACACCTGACGACGGCGAGCCGACACTTACTTTTGCGGAGCCGACTCCACGACGAACTCAGATTTTACTATTTATGGAAAAACGGTCTGGAGCCGACACCTGAAAAGCTGGAGCCGACTCCAACCCACCTGGACGAAAAATTAAAAATGCCAGATCAGCTCTAACGGTAATATTTTTGATTATCTGACATCTAACGGCTATTTTTATGAATGAAAATCCTTTCAGGTACACTCCAACGGCTAGATTTCCACCCAAAAATGAATCAAAGGAAAATCTATAAAAAGGGAAAAACAACCGTTTGAAGAAGGTGAATAGAAACGGATAGACAAAATCAAAAATCAAAATCCGAGAAGTCTTGAGCCTTATATCCAAGAGAGGAGCTTTCAAATTCAAATCCTTCCACTCCACAAAGCTCAAAGAAGAATCCAAGCCATTCAAATAGTGAAAAATCGGAGGATTCTCAACTAGAAGAAAAAGATCAACTTTTCAATCTTCTCAACTGCATCTACTGTGAGAATCGGAGCTGAGGCTTGATTCAACCCAGCAAGGAGAAGAGGAAAAGAAGAAAAGAAGAAAAGCTCAAAGCCAAACAACTTCAAACAGGCTTTTCTAAACCTATTTACTTTTCTTTGAATATTTGCTCATTGAGGAGCTGTGAAACTTTATAAAACATTTTTATACTTGTTTGTGCCTAGTTCAATCAAAGGGATTGAACTAGTGGAGGTTGTTAACCTCGGGTCAAGCTAGTTTAGCTTGAGTCTAGGGTTGTGTGCTGGTGAGCCCATAAAACCGGCTGGGTTCGTTGTGATCCCGGGTAAAACAACAAGTTTGAGTTGTGAACTTGTAAAACAACTCGGCTGTAATCGAGGAGATTATAGTGTGGACCCAAGTAGGATCTTGGGAGTGGACGTAGGTGTTGGATACACCGAACCACTATAAAATCTTTGTGTTTGCCATGCTTCCATTGTCTCTATCTCTATCCCTGTTTTATTCATTGTGCTTTATATTTACATTGCATTTATTTTCATTCATCTTAAGCAAACAATTTTTTAAGAGGCTAAATTTTTAAAGAACCCAATTCACCCCCCCCCCTCTTGGGTTGTCATCTGGGCCAACAACTTGCATCCACACCTACTGCTGGCTAGATATGGAACCCAATGGGTCACGCACAAAGGAACTGATCAAGGGTCTAATTAGATTAGATCATGTTCGTAGGATAGACATGCTAGCACGTGTTGCAAACCCTAGCTCCTAATTCGAATTAGATTCAAATCTATTTCTTATATTAGGTTAATCTAATATGATTAGATCATGACCTAATGTTGGTTGGCCAAGTGTTGAAACCTAATTGGCTTTATTTAGACCATTGAATGACTATTTGGATAATGGATCTGGACTATTGGTTAGTGGCTCGATTTGGACCATTGGATGATGATGTCTTAATATGAACCATTAAATGATGTCTTAATCTGGACCATTGGATGATGTCTTAATATGGACCATTGGATAATATTTATTTTGAACATTATCATGAAATAAGTATGGAAGGTTATCAACGTGAGAAAGGCATAGATAAGGCTTATCGGCGGATAAGTCTTTTGAGCATAGCGCCTCATCATGATGAGGCGCTATCCTTAGGACATCCCACATGCCTCATCATGATGAGACAGGATGAGGCATGTGGATGGGATGCATCCGCATCCCTCCACCTTTTATAAATAGGAAGGCCTCCCATGGTCCATGATATAAAATCCATCCAAAGAAAAATAAACTCCCATCTCTCCTTAATTTCTCTTTTAGATCATGTTCTACACCAAGACAAGAAGGTCTTCTTCAGGACAAAAGGTTGTCTTGTCCTAAACCAAGTCAAAGAGATCTTATTCAAGACAAGAGGCTATCTTGTCCTAAACCAAGACAAGGAGGTCTTCGTCAGGACAAGAAGATTTGAAGGATTTCTTGTAAGAGAAAAAAAAATAGAAGGAAAAGAAAGCAAGCCAATCAACTCCTTTAGAAGGATTAAAATATCAAGGATCAAAGTTTTAAAGGAGCCACAGTCTTGAACCTAGTTCCTGTGTGGATCAATGTTGGAGGGTGAACACTTGAGCACTTTGTGGTTATTCCAACATATTGGATTTAGCGTTACAGATATTCTTCTTATCCTACATTACTATTTATTTATTGATTATTACCATTAAGAAAATCTTGACTATTAAGGGTTTCATGTAAATACATTTTATTAAGAAATTTATAAAATTCACGCGCTTCCGCTGCGTTGTCAATCATGCATAGAAACCCCAATAGTGGTATCAGAGCCATCCTTAAACGGTGCAATCAAATGGTTGTAGGATCCAAAAATGCTATGCGATAGCAATACTAGATTTCATGATATGAAGCATTTTATTGAAATGCTATGTGATAGCAATATTAGATATGATCAAACTTGTTCAGATTTCTTGAGATGTTTGCTTCTTGCATAAGAAATGTAAAGTATATAGAATGTGCTAAAAGATCAGAAAGCCCTCACATAAAATTGTATTAAGTCGTAGTGTTAAAAATACTTTGAGCTGACCCATTCTAGAATAATTGACTGAGTTGGTGTCTAGGAAAGCACTAAATGTGGTTACTTAATTAGGACCTTACTCTCTGAGTAAGGAGAGCCTCCCACCTTTTTACCTGGCCAACTATTTGATTGTCTTTTATGGATAAGCTTGATGTTGATAAAACACTACTCTCAGCCTTCCTTTATACTTAGACATTATTTTCTCAAGATCCATGCTAGTTTGTTGTGTACCCACAAGACTAGTTATGGGGACTGATATAATATTATCTTGGTACATAAAGATGCTTACAGCATATTTTAATATGTAGCTTTGTTGTGTACCCACAAAGGCTGTATTATTCAAATATGATTGCATGAAAATGAAGGGTCTGACTTAACTAAAGCATTATAATTTGTTATTTACCCACAAGGCTATGAATGTTTTAGAGAACAAGATAAAGTTGAGAATTGCATGAGATGCAATTGGAAAGAGTTTTCTACCTTTGAACTCATAAAGGTTTGTTGTGTACCCACAAGACTTTTACGAGGAATTAGGATCTCAACCCTACTAAGAAAAATTAGTATGTTTCTTATTTATCATAGGAGAGGGCTATGATAAGTCGATAAAATAGTGAGAGTAACAATTAGATAAAAGTTCTTGTCTAATTGTATACATCTCATCATGATTGGTCTACTTATGTTAGTTTTGTTCTTTGTTTATGTAGAATTAAATATGTATTAGATGATTTCTTCACTATCACTGAGAGGCATTTTAGATGCCAACAAGTTGATTAATCAAAATTATGTGGACTGGTTAAGAAATCTCAGGATTTAAAAGAGTTTTCTTGCATCTGTGAAGCCTGATGCAGGAGTTGCATCAAAAAGTGTGCTTGTGTTGCATACCAACTTGTCATTAAGTTCTTCAAATTTTAATTCTTGGGTATTGGATACAGACTGTTGTTCTTATATATGCAAGTCATTGTATGGACTACAGAAAATTAGAAGTTTGAAAAATGTGACTTCGAGTTGTTTGGCACTGAGAGAAAAATTCCTTTAGGCAGAAGCTGTTGGAACCTATATCTTGGAGTTGCCATCCGACAAGCTCCTGGAACTAGAAGACTGTTACTATATGGCAAAAATCATTAGAAATATAATTTCTATTCCTTTGTTATTAAAGAAAGGTTTTGAAATTAATGAAAAGAGTAATTGTTGCTCTATTTCTTTTCTAATGAATTCTATTGCAAAGGCATTATGAAAATGGCTTTCTAGTTTTATGCCTTAATGATAATGTGTTTCATGTTAGTGAAAGTAATAAAAGAAAGAGAGAGGATGTTAATAATACCTTCATTTGGCATTGCCGACTTGGCCATATTAGTGAGTCAAGATTACACACAAGTTATACAAAGAAGAGTTCTTTAATCCTTATAATTTTGAATCATTGGGAACTTGTGAATCTTATCTTATGGGTAAAATGACCAAATCTTTTTCTTAGGATATGAAGAAAGGGCAAATGAGTTATTAGGACTTGTGCATATAGATGTCTGTGGTCCTATGACAACTCTAGCTAAAGATGGATACTCTTACTTCATCATATTCATCAATGATCTATCAAGGTATGGACATGTGTATCTTTTGAAACATAAGTCTGAAGCTTTTGATAAATTTAAAGAGTATCAAAGTATGATCGAAAAATAAACTGAAAAGCGTATAAAATCCTTCGATCTGATCGAGAAGGAGAATATCTTTCTAGTGAATTTTTAAACTATCTTAAAGAAAAGGGTATTCTCTTTGAATGGACACCTCCGTATACGCCACAATTAAATGGTATAGCAAAAATGAGGAATCATACTCTATTAGATATGGTATGGTCCATGATGTGCTTTACAAATCTTCCTATTTCCTTCTGGGATTTGCCCTAGAGACTGCTGCATATATTTTGAATAGGATACTTTCTAACTCTGTACCTAGCACTTCATATAAGATATGGAGAGAAAAGAAGCTAAATCTTAAGTATCTTAAGATATGGGGCTGTCAAGCTTATGTCAAAAAAAATTTTGAACATAAGCTAAGTGCTAGATCAGATAGATGTATATTTGTAGGTTATCCTAAAAACAGTATAGGATATATCTTCTATAATCCTACTGAACACAAGATTTTTGTTGGTAGGCATGCTATTTTCATAGAGAAAAAGTTTTTCCTTGAAAAGGGTAAGGATAGAAGAATTGAACTTAAAGAAGTTCATGACCTACAAATTGAGAAAAATAATATTTCTCAACCAGATGTACCTATAGATAAGTTACAACCACAACATATATCTTCTCTTCGAAGGTTAGATGGATTACGAAGAGCACCTAAGAGATTTATCATAGAGAATGATGATGCCTACATCATTGAGAACAATGATCCACTAAACCTATTCAGAAGCCGTCATGAGTAAGGACTCTAACAAATGGCTGAAGCTTATGAAATCCGAAATAGATTCTATATATACCAACCAAGAGTGGACATTAGATGATGCACCTGAGGGTGTAACCCTTATAGGTTATAAATAGGTATATAAAAGAAGATTGGAGCTGATGGCCAAGTAGATACATACAAGACCAGGCTAGTGACAAAAGGTTTTAGACGAAAATAAGGAATTGACTATGATGAAACTTTTTCGCTAGTAGCTATGCTCAAGTTTATTCAGATTATGCTGCAATAGCTGCATATTATGATTATGAAATCTTGTAGATAGATGTCAAAACTGCATTCCTTAATGGCCATCTTGAGGAAGAGGTTTATATGACTCAATCAGAAAGATTTGTCTCACATGGGAGAACAAATCAAGTATGCAAGCTTAAGAAATCCATTTATGGATTAAAGCAAGCATCGAGAAGTTGGAACATCCATTTTGATATGATATTTTGTCTCGATTTGAAGTTAATCAAGCATTCTAATCATCAATGAATGATTAACGGTTAGATTATTTTAGAGATACTAAGGAACAATTTATTAAAGAAACCTAATAAAAGATAGGTTTAGCCCACAAAAATTTTTAGAAAAATTTCAGACCCTCCTGACCACTGATCTTTATATACAATCTACTTAATAAGGGTATGGGTGAAAATGTCATTCAAAGAAAAAAAAAGTCTCTTTTAAAGTTAATAAATTAGGATCTTAGCATCTTTCACTAAGTAACCGAGTCCCGTCACCTAAGCAAGTGATGTTGTTCGCATAAAAAGGTGAGAATGTCAAAGAACCTAAGTAAAGTCAGCCCTACCTGTAGCCTTTTTGACTCGAGTCAGTAAGTCTTAGGGGTGTTTTACACCTAATGCCCTAAAACCAATTGGTTTGAGAGCCATTGGCCTAAAGCTCACTACAATGGTCAATTAGAAAGTAAGGGATTAGGACATTGCACTAACTTTACACATAAATAAATAAACAAGAAGACTAAATTACAAAAAGACACTACACCCAACCCAAATTAAGTTAGAGAACTTAAAGAGAGAAGTGAAAAGTTGGTGAAGGAAGACTTCTATAAATTCTTATGGGCTGCACTCTATCACTAAATGGGTAAACTTAATAATCCGATGAAGCACCTCTGTTATGATTTAGCCGAAAAACTTTTGATTTTAGAATTGTAAGATAACTATCAATTCTTGGAATAGCTTGGTACATATTTCTAGATTCTTTATTTACTCGAGGATAAGTAAAATTCAAGTTGGGGGGAGTGATAAATGCACAAATAATTTTCATAAACCTATTAATTAACAAGTCAAAATACCTATTATTATTTAATATTTAAATATGTTATATAATATTTTAGGTAAAGCCTTATCAACTTAAAGACCCCGATTTTAGGAGTCCAACGACGCAAACGGTACTCAAATCGGACTTAAAATGAGCTTGAAATTAAATTTACAAGGATTTATCTTTATCTGCACGCATCTCAAAGCAAACTCGGTAAACCAATTGTCGAGTTCAATCACAGATTTTACATATTCATTTTTCTCTTTTGATTTTTTTCCCTCCTTATCCCATCACTCCATGAATCAATCAGGGAATAAATTGGATTGAAGACTTTCAAATTGGAAGGAGAATCGTCCGTTATTCCTCCGAAATCTCTTCATGTTTCGTTCAAATGTCAAATCGGGAAAGAATTCAAATTTGAAAGAAAATCAGCACAATCTCTCCGTATTCATGAAAGAAACCGAGCAGATATGAATGTTCATGATTTCTCTACGTCTCCTCCGCGTTAATGGATCAAGCAAACAAATCTGATGCGTGTCATAGCGCAACGATTAAAACACTTTAATTTCACTAATAGATAGCGAGAGTAAGGGATCGAATCCATGGGGACTTTAGTGGTTATCTTGAATTAAAAGTATGTAATTAGGAATTTAAATAAACAGATAATGAGAATAATTAAGATATGATCTATCTTATGAGAGCACGACTCCGTACCCATAGATCATGGCCCATCCCTTTTAAGAATAGATCAGTCAAGAATTATTTCAGTTAAAAAGAACTCACTAAGAACTAAACATAAATAAATATTTTATTGTAAAGCATTCGAATACATAAAAATTAAAATATAAAAATTAAAACTAAAAAAAATCTTCTTCCCTGACATCAAGAAGGAAACAACATTAAAAAGGCATCTTTGAATCTGCTTCTAGACTGAACTCCCCAGGATCTTTTTCTCTGTTCGGGGTTTGATCTCACATCTTGCCCAGATAGAGCTGTTTATAGATACTCATATGTGGAGAGTGGACGCGAAGAGAATGTGGAGAAATCACGGAGAGGTCGTGCCTATTTGTTTCGATACCAGACGCGGACGATTTGTTTGCTTGATCTATTAACGTGAAGGAGACGCGGAGAAATCATGAACGTCCATATCTGCTCGATTTCTTTGCGTGTTTTACGAATATGGAGAGATTGCGCTGGTTTTCTTTCAAATTTGAATTCCTTCCCGATTTGACATCTGAACGAAACATGAAGAGATTTCTCAGAGATAACAGACGATTCTCCTTTCAATTTGAAAGTCTTCAATCCAATTTATTAGTAGAGTGATGGGATAAGAAGGAAAGAAAAATCGGAATAGAAAAATGAATTTATAAAATCTGCGATTGAACTCGGCAATTGGTTTACCGAGTTTGCTTTGAGATGCATGCAGATAAAGATAAATCCTTATAAATTTAATTTCGAGCTCATTTTAACTCCGATTTGAGTACCGTTTGCATCGTTGGACTCCTAAAATTGGGATCTTTAAGTTGATAAGGTTTTACCTAAAATATTATATAAAATATTTAAATATTAAATAATAATAGGTACTTTGACTTATTGATTAATAGGTTTATGATGATTATTTGTGCGTCTATCACTCCCTCCAACTTGAATTTTACTCATCCTCGAGTAAATAAAGAATCTAGAAATATGTACCAAGCTAGTCCAAGAATTGATAGTTATCTTACAATTCTAAAATCAAAAGTTTTTCGGTTAGATCATAAGAGAGGTGTTTAATCGGATTATCAAATTTACCCATTTAGTGATAGAGTGCAGCCCATAAAATTTATAGAAGTCTTCCTTCACCAACTTTTCACTTCTCTGTTTAAGTTCTCTAACTTAATTTGGGTTGGGTGTAGTGTCTTTTTGTAATTTAGTCTCCTTATTTATTTATTTATGTGTAAAGTCAGTGCAATGTCCTAACCCCTTGCTTTCTAATTGACCCTTGTAGTGAGCTTTAGGCCAATGGCTCCCAAACAAGTTGGTTTTAGGGCATTAGGTATAAAACACCCCTCGGACTTACTGACTCAAGTCAAAAAGGCTTTAGGTAGGGCTGACTTTACTTAGGTTCTTTCACATTCTCACCTTTTTACGCGAACAACATCACTTGCTTAGGTGACAGGGCCCGGTTACTTAGTGAAAGATGCTAAGATCCTAATTTATTAACTTTAAAAGAGACTTTTTTTTCTTTTTTTTTCTTTGAATGACATTTTCACCCATACCCTTATTAAGTAGATTGTATATTAAGATCAGTGGTCAGGAGGGTCTGAAATTATTCTAAAACTTTTGTGGGCTAAACCTATCTTTTATTAGGTTTCCTTAATAATTTATTCCTCGGTATCTCTAAAATAATCTAACCATTAATCATTCATTGATGATTAGAATGCTTGATTAACTTCAAATCGAGACAAAATTTGGTACACAAATATTGATTATAATTTTACTCAAGGATTTACTTATTCTACCCCCCAACTTAATTTCAATGTCCCTAATGGAAGAAAAATTAATTTCAAGGAAAGATACTACCTGGTCGATTATTTGAAGGTTGGAGGTTTCATTGTTGCCATCTTCTTTCGATTTATTTCCGTTACTCATCTCTGGTCATACTAAGAAAATAGAAAGTTAAAAATAACTAATAAATTGGGTTGCCTCCCAATAGCGCTAAGTTTAAAGTCTTCAGCCAGACTTTGCTACTCATTATAATAGTGTTGGATTCACATGATCAATTGATTCAACAACTTCTCCATCATTAATTTCTTCTATATATTGTTTCAAACGTTGACCATTTACCTTAAAATATTCCCTTGCTTAGGATCTTTGAGTTCTGTTGCCCCATGAGAAAATACTTGAGTTACTATAAAAGGTCCATTCCATCATGAACGAAGTTTTTCAGAGAAAAGATGTAATCTTGAATTGTAAAGCCATACTTTTTGATTTGGTTCAAAAGTTTTTCTATTAATAAATTCGTCATGATATGCTTTGGTTCGTTCTTTATAAATTTTTGAGCTTTCATATGCATCATTTCGTAGCTCTTCAAACTCATTCAATTGAAATTTTCTAGTAACACCTGCCTTTTTCATATCATAATTAAATTGCTTGATGACCCAAAATGCACGGTGTTCTAATTCTACAAGTAAATGGCAGGCCTTTCCAAATAAGAGTCGATAAGGAGACATTCCTATGGGACTTTTAAATGCAGTACAATAAGCCCATAATGCATCATCCAAACGTTCTGACCAATCTTTCCTATTGGGTCTCACTATTTTCTCAAGGATATGTTTAATTTCTCTATTTGATATTTAACTTGGCCACTAGTTTGGGGATGATAAGGTGTAGCTACCTTATGAGTAATTTCATATTGGTTCATTAAACCTTCAAAGTGTCTATTCGTGAAATGTGTACCCCCATCACTAATTATAGCCCTTGGGCATCCAAAACGACTAAGGATGTTAGCTGAATAAACTTGATTACAACTTTATGGTCATTGGTTCGAGTTGCCATGGCTTCAATCCATTTTGACACATAATCAACTGCCACTAGAATGTATTCGGATCCGAAAGAGGAAGGAAATGGACCCATAAAATCAATACCCCATACATCAAAAATTTCTACAACCAAGATAGGGTTTAGGGGCATCATATCTTTTTAGAAATATTTCCTGTTTGTTGACATTGAAGACAATTACTGCCAAATTCGTGTGCATCTTTAAAAAGAGTTGGCCAATAGAACCCACTTTGCAGTACCTTTGCTACAATTTTTCTTCCACTAAAATGTCCCTCACAAGCAAGAGAATGATAAAAGTTAAGTATGCTTTTGAATTCGCTCTCGGGGACACATCGCCTAATCACCTGATCTGAACAATACTTAAATAATTCAGGGTCTTCCCAAAAATAATATTTGATTTGTAAGAAAAAACTATCTTTTTCTTGCTTTGTCTAGTGGGAAGGTACTTTTCCTATTGCCAAATAATTCACAATGTGGGCAAACAAGGAAAGATTGCTATGGGAAATTGAGAACAGTTGCTCATCAGGAAACTTATCTCTGATTATTTTCTTTGTTATATTCCACTGAGATTCTAAAGATATGATCTGCTACCATATTTTCGGAACCCTTTTTATCTAAGATTTCTAAGTCAAATTCCTGTAGTAGAAGGATCCATCTAATCAATCTAAGTTTTGTATCCTTTTTTGATAACAAATGCTTAATGCTGCATGATCAGAGTAAACTAAGACCTTGGACCCTAACAGATATGATCTAAATTTTTCTAAGGCACACACGACTGCTAGTAATTCTTTTTCAGTGGTAGTATAGTTCATTTGTGCATCTGAAAGAGTTTTGCTAGCATAATAAATTACATGGGATTTTCGATCGAGTTTTTGTCCTAGAACTGCCCCTGCAGTATAATCAGAAGTATCACACATGATTTCGAAAGGTATGGTCCAATCTGGTGGCTTGATAATTGGTGCAGTGGTCAAAGCAGTTCGCAGGATGTTATAGGCTGTTAGACAATCTTCATCAAAATTAAAAGAACTATCTTTGGCCAGCAAATTACACAAGGGTCGAGAAATTGTATTGAAATCCTTAATGAAGCGTCTATAAAAATCAGCATGGCCAAGGAAAGATCATACTTGTTTAACTGAGGTTAGGGGTGGTAGATTTGAGATCAATTAAACCTTGGCTTTATCAACCTCAATTCCTTTCTCTGAAACAATGTGTCCGAGCACAATTCCCTCATGAATCATAAAATGGCTCTTCTCCCAACTTAGGACTAAATTCATTTTCATACATCGTTTCAGTACCTTAGTCAAGTTCTCGAGGCAGCTATCAAATGAAGCACCAAAAACTGAAAAATTATCCATAAATATTTTTAAAAATTGATCAATCATATCAGAAAATATGGCCAACATACATCGTTGAAAAGTGGCTGGTGCATTACAAAGACCAAATGGCATGCGTCTAAAGGCAAATGTTCCAAAGGGACAGGTGAAGAGGTCTTTTCTTGATCTGCAGGAAATACTGGGACCTGATTGTATCCTGAATATCCATCTAAGAAACAAAAGAAACTTTGACCCGCTAGCTGTTCCAGAATTTGGTCGATAAAAGGCAAAGGAAGTGGTTTTTTCTAGTTACGGCATTTAACTTTCGATAATCTATACACACTCTCCAACTAATTGATGTGCGAGTAGGAATTGATTCGTCGTTTTCATTTTCAATCACGGTAATACCCAACTTTTTAGGTACTACTTGGATTGGACTAACCCATTGACTATCCGAAATTGGATAAATAATACCAGCATCAAGCCATTTTACTACTTTTTTCTTAACAACATCCCTAATGTTCGAATTTAGCCTCCGTTGCATGTCTCTATATGGTTTGGCTTCAATTTCACTATGAATGTGTGCATGCAAACGGAAGGGTCAATTCCCTTAAGATTAGCTATTGTCCATCCAATTGCCTCTTTATGTTCTTTAAGTACATCTACCAATTTATCTTCCTGCTCTGAGGTTAGGGTAGATGCAATGATTACCGGAAGGGTATCATTGGGTCCAAGGAATGAATATTTTAAGTCAGCAGGAAGAGGTTTCAATTCTAGTCGGGATGGTTCTTCCAAGGATGGTATTAAAGGGCTTGGTTTAGTTGGAAGTGGTTCATATTTTATAGTCCAAGGAAGGATGGTATCAAACTTAGGTGGTTCTAATAACAGGTTATCTCTTTGGTGTACTCATCAATATCAAAGTCATCTATTCCAAAATGTGTAAGACATGTTCGTAAAGGATCTGAATCAAGAAAACTTTGAAATTTCTTATCTACAACTTCTTCGATCATGTTTACTTCATTTAAATCATACACAGGTGGTCCTTGGAAAGTATTAAAATATTTAATCTCATCTTCTTATTTCCAAAAGATATATCCATCATACCTGTTCTACAATTTATACACGCATTAGCAGTAGCCAAAAAAGATCTTCCAAGAATGATGGGAATTTGGTTAGGATTACCACTAGATTCCATATCTAACACAAGGAAGTCGACAGGAAAATAAAATTTATCTACCTTCACTAATACATCTTCCAATATTCCATGAGGTACTTTGACTGATCTATCTGCCAATTGTAGTGTTATCGTCGTGGGTTTCAACTCTCCAAATCCGAATAACTCATACACTGAACTTGGGAGAAGGTTTACACTCGCACCCAAATCTAGTAATGCTTTTTTGATTGTGAAGTTCCCTATTACACATGATATAATCGGGGTACCAGGATCTTTTAGTTTCGGTGGAGTTATTTGCTGAACAACTGAGCTGATTGCTCAGTCAACTGGATCTTTTTTGGTATTTTTGTCTTGGCTTTCTGTTTTTGTGTGCATAGATCCTTCAGAAATTTTTCATAAGCTGGAACTTGCTTGATAGCATCGAGAATAGGTAAGTTTATTTGGACTTGCTTAAATAACTCAAGCATCTCATTCATTTTTATATTCTTCTTATCCAAAGATAATGGAGATTCTAAAGCACTAGGGAATGGGGCTTTAGGTGTGATTGCTTGATCATTGCATCTCATTTCTTCTTCATTTCTTCTCTTTTCCGGTTCAGCCACTTCTAATTTCTGGGTTGGTTCTGGTGGGTTCAACCTTTTTCCACTTCTTAGAGTCATGACTGATTTAGCATGTTCTGGAATTTGTCAGGACTATTGGAACCCTCAGCCATGAATTATCCTTTCGGGTTATCGATAGGCTGACTAGGTAACTTACCCTCCTTTCTTCTACTGAATGCTGTGGCTAATTGACCTATCTAAGTTTCTAGTTTTGTAATAGATTGTGTGTGGGAGCGAAGGATTTGAGTATTCATTTTTAGCCCTTTCAATGCTTGTAACACCTTGTCTTCGAAAGTAGGATGAATATTTGGTGGAGGTTGTGGGATGTTTGGGTATTGTATGTTGGGAATTGTATCCTAAAGCCAATTATTTGATGATTGTGCTGATGTAAATTGTATATAAATTGATATATTAATAAAAGTTATTTGGCAGTTTATTCATTACAAGAACATCTTCTTAATACTCCTGAAAGTAATGAAGCCCTTAGGATCTTCCTCACGATAAAGGAGGATTTATCTTAGAAGGTCCTTAAAAGAGTTCGCGACCAAATGATATACTATGACAGCGCCATAATACTATCAATTATAGGACGTTGTATATCATATTTGTTGGTTATCCTCTTAACCAAGGAGTGTAGAGACACTGGTATGACATACAGGTGAAAGTGTAGGAGTACATTTCACCGAACGTGACTCATTTCCGGATACTCTGCTGTCAAGAGTTAATCCGAGAAGATATAGGTATAAGTATCCTTCAGACCTGAAGATCACAACCAATGGCTTACAAGCAACTCATTGTACTTAGGTGTCGGACTACCTGGATTTCTAATCCAGCTACGAAAGGTTACTGGGTGCAGTCAAGTACTTGTGGTAGTCAGTTGTGGATCAAGATGGAATTTGACCTATCCCATTAAAAGGAGAAATGCTTGTGTTTCAATTTAGCAAGACCTTGGCCAAGGCACTTCATGTGAAAGTCACATGATCACTAAAGTTGAAATCACTTTATGGATTTGTTATTTAGAGTTGATAAGCTCTTAAGCCATCCTTAGCATTTGTGGTCAAGAGGATGAATTATACGGTAACTGTTTCTTAGGGTTCTTGGAGTTTGCTTGGCAACTCTTCGACCTATCCGGACGTCGGGTTCCATTGCTAGATGGGCACATCGATTAGTATAGAAAGTTATTTCTATGCTACCGGCTTAGGTTCGAACCTAGAGAGTCACACGCATAGAAGTTTCCTAGGATGATCTATTTACTGATCAACGATTGAGAATCGTATATGATTTAATTAATCAATTTGATTGATTGAATTATCTCAATTGGGTTAAGTACAATTGAATAAGATTCAATTTGGTTTAAGTCTATTAGAAGGACAAGTCAATTTCAAATATTGATTTGAAATTAGGTTTGATTTGAATTTAAATAGATTCAGGACTAGCCAAATTTGATTTGGGCTTGGACCATGATCTATGTGGGTTAAGTCAAATAAATTCAGATCAGAACCCAAACCTCTTGAATATGGATCTCATATGATGAGATGGCTAAAAATCTTATCTCATGAGATAGAATTTAATGCATGACATTTATTTACCGAACGTCGGATTTATCCCTCGTTTCTTTGGTTTTCTCCGAACGACGGAACTAAACCAAACACTGCGACTCCTTGGTTTTCTCCGAACATCGAAATTAAACCAAGCGCCGCGCCTTCGGCGTCTCTTCGCTTTTTCCAAATGAAGGATTCTTAAATGTCAGAATTAAATGTCAAGGCTAAATCTAGACTATAAATAGAGGGCATTCCCTCACCAGAGAACACAGAACAAAAAATAGAACAACAATACACTATTTGTCATGGATTGTAATTCTAAATTGATGTGGATTATAATTCTAAAATGTTAGAATAGAAAAACCTGGTGATTCTGGTGTTAGCGGAAGCCTGGTGGATCTTGGAGGATGATTCAAGTGAGAGGATTCAAGATCAGCAAAGCTATTTTTCTGCGAGCTAGCACTCCCAAAAATCTGATCATTCGGGGCTTTGCATGGACGATACTAGAGGCCGAACGATTGAACGGCTGCAGAGCAATAAGGATTTACCTACTGTTCTTAAGGTAAGTGATTTGATCCCTAGATCTTAAGGCAGGCTTCAAGATAATTGTGTGACTAGTCATTTTGAAGATCAAGATATAATCTTGATGTTTTTATATGCATATTTTAGATCAAACGACCCTGAATATATAGGCAAAGATATGATCTTGATGCATATTAGATAGATTAATATGTAATCTTTTAATTTTTGCAATGATAATAGTTATCAATTTTAAAATATGCATGCCTCGGAGACTATTTCTTTCTACAAATGGTATCAGAGCCATGGTTTCATTAATGATCTAATTTATTGCATGTAAATTAATATTCTCATTAATTGTGTAATTATGGCTAAAACTTATCATAAGGCCATATGGTCACAGGTGGATTGAAAATCTGAATTACCCATTCAATGAGGTATTCTGTGACATATTGCCATGCGATTGTTTTATCGTTGATGCTTTGTTTAAAGAAAATTTAAATGTGCTTTGGCATCAAAACATAGATTACACATACTCTCAAAAGATATTTTATATTTGATACATATTGATGTTGTATAAACCATAATATTTGCATGTTTAGTATAAAAACATAGATATGATATATGATGGCATGATGTCTATGTTATAAAACATACAATATTTATGAGAGTTTTATTTGAATGTCAAATATTAGTTCATAATTTTTTTTTAGATATGATCTAAATATAGGAATTATGAGTAGTAACATTATGCTTGATTGAATATATGACATGTTAACATGAAATATATTTAATCATTTGGGTTAGCTAAATCGGGTCCATAAAGGGTTAGACTCTAATGTTTAAATCAACTGGACTAAAAGAGTATTTGTTCAAATCTAATTAGATTAGGTTAAGAATGCTCTAAATCAAACAATAGTTGTAGTTGATCAAGTCCTTCTCTTTGATTAAACCAAATGGAAGTAGATTAGGCTCCGTGGTTGAGCATGAATCTATTAGATGGTCAAATCAGAATTGGTTAACCATATGATGTCAAGGTGGGATGGCAAGTTGCTCTAGGATCAATGATCGAATGGTTTTTAATTGGTAGCTACTCGTATTGATGCGTCTTTAACGAGTTAATAGCATATCCCTCCCATCGATCTCTCTCACCTGGTCATTGTGGTGAACCATTATGATTCAGATCATTTACCTGATTCGGGTTGACCCATGCCTGTAAAGATATCAGTATGACTGATTTAGGTGCCACTTAACCTGACTTAATCTTGTTTCATTCTACCGATTTCATAGATTCAGTGGGAGAACTTGATTAGTCAATTTATCTTCATATTATTAAAATCCTCTAAAATTATTAGGTCCTTAAAATGAAATAGTTATATGATAACTAGATCATAGCCTCCCATTAAGGTGGGTGATAATGAGTCCGATGTCTTGATAATCATTGGAGGCACTCCATGCCTGGTGCTTGTCAACCATCGGAATTATCATTCATTATATGATAAGTCAGCGTAACTATTAAATAAACAGTCAGGTGAGCCGAGCTTCACTCGGGCTTGGTTGTCTATTGATAGGTTACACTGATTATATCATTTAATGGTTGGACCTAACCAGAACTTTCAGTGGAGGTACTTCATGCCTGCTGAAGAGGTACATGGGGCAAAACTGAACACTAAGAATTATTTGGGAAAACAATTGGTTTTTGAACCTACTCTTAAATGCATATGGGTTAGCCAAGCTTCACTTGGGCCTGTATGTAGTTTATATAGATCTTAGTGCCCGCTAAAGAATTAAGAATAATTCTTCGAATTGGGGTGTAGAGGCTGCCAATTTGAACAAAATAGTGGGAGAATCTTTAGACTAAAGTCTAAGTCTTTAGACTGAATCAATTTATATACTAATAAACTTTAGTTTTTCCTTATGCAGAACAATGCCACTAATTTATCATTAAGGTCCCTATTGGATAGTGACAAATTGAATGGTTCCAATTTCAATAGCTGGTTCAGAAAACTTAAGATCGTCCTTGAGCATGAGAGGATTCTATATATTCTGAATAATCCTGCACCAAAGATACCTGATGCAATCACCCAAAGTTCTGAGAGAGACACTTATCAGAAGTGTCTCAATGTAGAACTAGCGTGCGTTGTATCATGTTAGCAGCAATGAACGATGAATTCGATCGTCGGTTCGAGAATGCTCAACCAGAAGAAATCATTCAAGCGTTGAATGAATCTTTCGGCATACCCGACGATATTGAAAGGCACAAGACTAGTTGTGCTATTTCAATGCTTGAATGAGAGATGGATCTCCTGTCACTGATCATGTATTGTACATGATCAAGAAGATAGAACTCCTAAGCAAGCTCGTCTTTCCCTTACATGAGCAGTTGGAAAAAGATGCAATCCTGAATTCCTTGCCTCCATCCTTTCGACCTTTCCTTACTCATTTTCGAATGACAAAGCCTGCAGTCAACTACCACGGTTTGTTGGGGTTGTTACAGAACTTTGAGAAGGATAACCAGCTCTCTAAGGGTTTGGTTAATATGGTTGAAGGATCTAAGGTAGGGCATAAACCCTTTGGGAAAGGGAAGAAGAAAAATAATAAAAGGGTGCAACATGCTAGGACATCTATAAGGGGTCAGATGCAGAAGAATAAAGTTGATAAAAGCAAGCTGAATGCTTTCACTGCAAGATGCAAGAGCACTGGAAGAGGAACTGTCCTCTTTACATTGTCACACTTGATCCAAACAGGCCAAAGAAGAAAAAGGAGCAAGATGTTGCTCAACAAGGTATTTATATGAACACCTTGTAATTTTTCTATATATGATAATCAGACCTGGGTATTGGATACCGGGAGTCCCTTTAACATTTGCAATTCATTGCAGGGACTATAGGTCACCAGAAGATTTGAGGACAATGAAAGATTCCTAAATGTCAGCGATGGAAGATTAGTTCCAGTACTGGCATTAGGAGTTCTTGAAATAGTTTTCAATAGAAATGTCATTATACTAAATGATTGTCATTTTTGTCCAACGTTCTTATTGAACGTAATTTCTGTAGGCCTTCTGGCCAAAAATAATTATGAAATTTCAATAAAGGATGTTACTTTGAATATCATTATGAATGGAGTCACTATAATGACTGGGCATTTATCTAATGGCATTTATATATTATCACAGCCTGTGAATGTAGTGTACCAATCAAGTAAGCTCCCTAGAACAACTGATGTCATAGATATTTATCTTTGGCATCATCGGCTGTGTCATATCAACAAGAATAGATTAAATAGGTTAACTCAGGAGGGCATCCTTCGAGTTGATAATTGTGAATCATTAACTACCTATGAATCATGTCTTCTTGGTAAAATGACCAAGTCATCTTTTACTGGAAAAGGTGAAAGAGCCAAAGAGCTATTGGGTCTAGTACATACTGATGTATGTGAACCAATGAGCACTTGTGCCAAAGGTGGATACTACTACTTCATTACATTTACAGACGACCTTTCTAGGTTCGGTTATGTCTATCTTATGCGACATAAATCTGAATCGTTTGAAATATTCAAACTATATCATAAAGAAGTAGAAAAACAAAACAGAAAAATGTATTAAGACCCTTCGATCAGATCGAGGAGGCGAATACCTTTCCAATGAATTTGTGACATATTTAAAGGAGAATGGGATTCTCTCCCAATGGACTCCTCCTGGAACACCGCAACATAACAGTGTGTCGAAAAGAAGGAATCGAACTCTGTTAGACATGGTTCGGTCCATGATAGGTTTTGCAAGCTTGCCAATATCATTTTGGGGATACGCATTAGAATCAGCTTGTCATATTCTTAATAAGGTTCCAAGTAAGTCTGTTTCTAAAACTCCACATGAGATGTGGTATGGACATAAACTGGTTATTACCTATCTGAGAGTCTGGGGGTGTCCGGCTTATGTGAAACATGCAAAATCAGACAAACTTGAACCCAAATCTGACAATATTTTTTCATCGGCTATCCAAAAGAAACCAAAGGATATTACTTCTACAATACTGAAGAACAAAAGTTGTTCATTAGTAATAGAGTAGTTTTTCTTGAAAAAGAGTTCCTTAGTGAAGGAACAAATAGCTCTAATGTTGAACTTGAGGAAGTTCATCGAGTAGAAGGAACAACACAAACCAGTGAACCCCTAGAATCTGAGTTGATTAGATCAAACTCAAAACCCATTTTAGATGCACCATTAAGGCAATTTGGTAGAGTACCACATCAACCGGACAAATACTTGGGTTTCTTGGTCCAGAACGATGATCCTGTTGAACTCGATGAGAACACGAGGATCCGATCACCTATATGGATGCTATGCAAAGGACTGACTCTAATAAATGGCTTGATGCCATAAAATCCGAACTTGATTCCATGAAGGACAATAATGTATGGACATTAGTTGACCCACCCGAAGGGATAAACCCATAGGGTGTAAATGGGTTTTCAAGAGGAAAAGAGGCACAGATAGAAAGGTAGAGACCTATAAAGCACGTCTGGTTGCCAAGGGGTATCGTCAACGTTATGGTATTGACTATGACGAAATGTTTCTCCTGTGGCAATGCTGAAATCCATTCGGATTATGCTAGCTATAGCAGCACACTTCGATTATGAGATTTGGCATATGGATGTTAAAACCACTTTTCTAAATGGTGATTTAGAAGAACAGATGTATATGATACAGCCTGAAGGTTTTATATCTGAAGACGAGTCTAAAGTGTGCAGGCCACAGAAGTCTATTTATGGACTTAAGCAAGCATCAAGGAGTTGGAACATACGATTTGATAAAGTGATCAAATCTTATGGCTTTATTAAGAATAAAGAAGAACCTTGCATTTATAAATGGGCTAACGATTCTGTTTATATTTCTTGTATTATATGTGGATGATATTCTCTTAATCGGGAATGATATCCCTGCATTACAAGGAATAAAGACATGGTTATCATCACAATTCTCCATAAAAGATCTGGGAGAAGCATCATACATCCTAGGGATGAAGATCTATAGAGATAGATCTAAGAGGATGCTAGATTTATCCCAATCTACATACATTGACACAGTGCTAAAGAGGTTTAGCATGGAGAATTCCAAGAAAGGCTATCTTCCGATAGGCCATGGAATTCATCTTTCTAAGAAGGATTGTCCGACAACTCCTAATGAAAGAGAACGTATGAGTCGAATTCCATATGCTTCGGCAGTAGGATCGATTATGTACACCATGACATGTACAAGACCAGATGTGGCATACTCACTAGGAGTAGTGAGTAGATACCAATCTAATCCAGGAGAAAAACACTGGCAAGTTATTAAGACAATCCTTAAGTATTTGAGAAATACTAAGGACCAGTGGTTAGTCTATGGAGAGTCTGATTTGAAACTTGTTGGATATACTGATTCCAGTTTTCAATCAGATCATGATGATAGCAAAAGTGTACGGGTTTCGTGTTTATCCTAAATGGGTGAAGCTGTTTGCTGGAAAAGTTCCAAGCACATACAATGGCAGATTTGGTGTGCGAGGCAGAGTACATCGCTGCATCAGATGCTGCGAAAGAAGCTGTGTGGCTGCGAAAGTTCATCTCCGAGCTTGGAGTGACACCTTCCACAGATGAACCAGTCCTGTTATACAGTGACAGCACTGGTGCTATAGCTCAAGCAAAGGAACCACGAGCACATCAGCGCACCAAGCACATACTGCACCGGTTTCATCTTATTCGAGAGATAGTAGACCGAGGTGACATAAACTTTAGAAGATTGATGGAAAGAAAAACCTAGGTGACCCATTTACTAAAGCACTCAGCATCAAGGAGTTTGACAACTATAAGTTGAAGATGGGTATTAGATACTGTAATGAGTGGCTTTAGGCTAAGTGGGAGTTTGTTGGGAATTGTATCCTAAAGCCAATCATTTGATGATTGTGCTGATGTAAATTATATATAAATTAATATATTAATAAAAGTTATTTGGTAGTTTATTCATTACAAGAACATCTTTTTAATACTCCTGAAAGTAATGAAGCCCTTAGGATCTTCCTCACGATAAAGGAGGATTTATCTTAGAAGATCCTTAAAAGTTCGCGACCAAATGATATACTATGACAGGGCCATAGTACTATCAATTATAGGATGTTGTATATCATATTGTTGGTTATCCTCTTAACCAAGGAGTGTAGAGACACTAGTATGACATACAGGTAAAAGTGTATGAGTACATTTCACCGAACGTGACTCATTTCCGGATACTCTGCTGTCAGAGTTAATCCGAGAAGATATAGGTATAAGTATCCTTCAGACCTGAAGATCACAACCAGTGGCTTACAAGCAACTCATTGTACTTAGGTGCCGGACTACCTGGATTTCTAATCCAGCTATGAAAGGTTACTGGATGCAGTCAAGTACTTGTGGTAGTCAGTTGTTGATCAAGATGGAATTTGACCTATCCTATTAAAAGGAGAAATGCTTGTGTTTCAATTTAGCAAGACCTTGGCCAAGGCACTTCATGTGAAAGTCACATGATCACTAAAGTTGAAATCACTTTATGGATTTGCTATTTAGAGTGACAAGCTCTTAAGCCATCCTTAGAATTTGTGGTCAAGAGGAATGAATTATACGGTAACTGTTTCTTAGGGTTCTTGGAGTTTGCTCGGCAACTCTTCGACCTATCCGGACGTCGGGTTCCATTGCTAGATGGGCACATTGATTAGTATAGAAAGTTGTTTCTATGCTACCGGCTTAGGTTCGAACCTAGAGAGTCACACGCATAGAAGTTTCCTAGGATGATCTATTTGCTGATCAACGATTGAGAATCATATATGATTTAATTAATCAATTTGATTGATTGAATTATCTCAATTGGGTTAAGTACAATTGAATAAGATTCAATTTGGTTTAAGTCTATTATAAGGACAAGTCAATTTCAAATATTGATTTGAAATTAGATTTGATTTAAATTTAAATAGATTCAGGACTAGCCAAATTTGATTTGGGCTTGGACCATGATCTATGTGGGTTAAGTCAAATAAATTCAGATCAGAACCCAAACCTCTCGAATATGGATCTCATATGATGAGATGGCTAAAATCTTATCTCATGAGATAGAATTTAATGCATGACATTTATTTACCGAACGTCGGATTTATCCCTCGTCTCTTTGGATTTCTCCGAACGACGGAACTAAACCAAACGCCGCGACTCCTTGGTTTTCTCCGAACATCGGTATTAAACCAAGCGTCGCGCCTTCGGCGTCTCTTCGCTTTTGCCAAACGATGGATTCTTAAATGTCAGAATTAAATGTCAAGGCTAAATCTAGACTATAAATAGAGGGCATTCCCTCACCAGAGAACATAGAACAAAAAATAGAACAACAATACACGATTTGTCATGGATTGTAATTCTAAATTGTCGTGGATTGTAATTCTAAAATGTTAGAATAGAAAATCCTGATGATTCTGGTGTTAGCGGAAGCCTGGTGGATCTTGAAGGAAGATTCAAGTGAGAGGATTCAAGATCAGCAAAACTATTTTTCTGCGAGCTAGCACTCCTGGAAATCTGATCATTCGGGGCTTCGCGTGGACGATACTAAAGGCCGGATGATTGAACGGCTGCGGAGCAATAAGAATTTACCTACTGTTCTTAAGGTAAGTGATTTGATCCCTAGATCTTAAGGCAGGCTTCAAGATAATAGTGTGACTAGTCATCTTGAAGATCAAGATATAATCTTGATGTTTTTATATGCATATTTTAGATCAACGACCCTGAATATATAGACAAAGATATGATCTTGATGCATATTAGATAGATTAATATGTAATCTTTTAATTTCCGCAATGATAATAGTTATCAATTTTTAAAATATGCATGCCTCGGAGACTATTTCTCCCTACATTGTAAATATGGCATGCTTCTAAAATTAGTTTCTTGATTATTAGGTCTGATTGATAATGAATTGGTTATAGGTTGAGGTTTCCAAAAAAAAAATTGGATGAGTTCGTCAGCCAGGATTGTAAGTATTTGCATATGGATCATTTCCTATTCTAGGAGCCAATCGGGTTTGGGCTTGGTGGGCTGCTCTTGAACAAGCTCAGAAAATTTGTATGCAGCTGGACATTCACCTGTAGAATGAGTCGGACTTGAACAGATTATACAAACATCACGATTTGAATAGATGGGAAGAGGTGTTTCCAACTTGTAGAATTTGGTCAAGTTTCTGGGACAGTTCATCTACCTTAGTATAGATATCTATAGAATACCTATTTCATATATTCTACCTCTTTTAGGTTCTCCGGGAGTGTCGCTACGAGCGACTGACATGTGATGTAATGAATTCTCACTCAATGTCTCAAAGAGTTGCCAAGCTTCATGTTCATTCTTTAACATAAATGTCCCACCACATAAAGCATCAACCATTTGCCGGTACTTTTCTGATAATCCATCATAAAAACATTGAACTAACTGCCATTTAGGTATGGCATGATGCGGACATTTTCTAATCAATTCTTTAATCTCTCTTATGTCTCATGAAACATCTCGCCATTAGTCTGAGAAAAACTTGTTATGCCTTTCTAATTTGATTTGTTTTTCCTATAGGAAAGTATTTCTTAAGAAACTCTCTCTGAAGATGATCCCAAGTTGAAATTGTTACCGTATCAAATGAATTTAACCATATTTGGCTTTGTCCTTAAGAAAGAATGGGAACAACTTAAGTCTAAGGGCATTGTTAGAAAAATTTGAATTTTTACGTTCGAACAAATTTCCAAGAATTCATCTAAGTGTTTATATGGATCCTCATCTGTAAGTCCATAAAATGAAGATAACATTTGAATCACACTTGACTTGATCTCATATTGAGTGGCCTCCACTGGAGGCACTTGAATACAAGGAGAGTAGGTATACTTTGAAGGAGTGAAATATTCTTTTAACTGTCGTGGTGGATCATTTTTGTTATTAGGGTCCATAATTCTAAGTCTGTTTGCTCTAAAGATTCTCTTTATTTCAGGATCTAGGGGTATGAGATTAGGTTGTAACGATCGACGACCAAGCATACACCCTATCGATTCAAAAGTAATTTAATTTTTTTTAATGTAATAGAAGAAAAAGGAGATAATTCTAAAAAATGTATCCTAAGAGATTCCTAGAACTAAGAGGAATGAAGACTAATTCAATTAGGATTTAATAATTATTAGCAATCAAGTTAACAAAGATTAACTCTCTACCTAGGCTTAACCTAAATCTAGACAGCTCCTAACTTCCAAGACCGCCTTGGAGCCCTCCAAGTCAAAAATTAGCTGATCAACTAGCCAGTTAAGAATAGAGTCAGTGGGGGTCCCCCCATCGCTTACTAGGTAAGGACGGAACCAATTAAGTAACCACTTTCTTCTCTTTTTCTAGAGACCAATTAAGCAGTCGATCCGGTCCAACTCTTTTGGGTGCCTTGTCCTATTGAGCTCGAGTTCCTTAGGGGCTGACGTCTAGTTAATTTTAAAATTAAAAGCTTGGGTTAATGCAAAATGAAGAATATGGTTTATGGGCCAAGGAAGGGTGATCAACTCCCACCTTATCTTGATTAGGGGTTTGTGCCCTTAAAATTAATTATGAAATGCTATGCAACAAGCAGATGTCAAGCTCTTGAAAAAATTAATCTACTTACTTTTTTTCTTTTTAGATTTTGTGGTTAAGTTTCTATTTCTAATAAATTATGAGATGTCAATTAAAATATTTTAAGTTTTGCAGACAATAAATTTGTCTAAGTCAATCTAAAATAAATAAAATAATTTTTTGTTTTTTTTTTTATTATTTAATTTTTTATTATTTTTTTTAAAAAAATTAATTATGTTTTATGGAAAGTGTCTTAGGGTTTTCTTAAGTTTCTTTTTTTTTAAGTTATGTTAATTTAAAAAAAAGTTGATTAGGTTAAAAGTGGGTTTGTGATAAGAAGGAAAATAATTTTTTTTAAAAAAATAAGAAAATTTAATAATTAAGGTAAATAAGAATAAAATCAATAAAAATTTGTGATTTTTTTAAAAAATTGATTTTAATTGATTTTTAATATTTTAAATTTTAATTTTTTTAATATTTAATTTTAAAAAAAATTTAAAAAATAATTTACTTAAGTCCCCGGCAACGGTGCCAATAATCTGATACGTGTCGTAGCGCAATGATTAAAACATCTTAATTTCACTAATAGATAGAGAGTAAGGGATCGAATCCACATGGACTTTAGGTTATCTTGAATTAAAATTATGCAATTAGGAATTTAAATAAACAGATAATGAGAATAATTAAGATATGATCTATGTTATGAGAGCACGGCCCCGTACCCGTAGATCACGGCCAATCCCTTTTAAAAATAGATCAGTCAAGAATTATTTTCAGTTAAAAAGAATTCACTAAGAACTACACATAAATAAATATTTATTGTAAAGCATCCGAATACATAAAAATTAAAACATAAAAATTGAAACTAAAAAAAAATCTTCTTCCCTGACATTAAGAAGGCAACAGCATCAAGAAGGCATCTTTGAATCTGCTTCCAGATTGAACTCTTCCAGACTGAACTCCCCAAGATCCTTGCTTCCTGAATCAGATTAGCGCAACCCACCATAACTCTGAACCGAGGGAACGTCTTCCTGCCTCATGAATGCCTCTCCTTCTTTCTCTGATCAGGGCTTGATCTCACATCTTGCCCCAGCCATAGCTATTTATAGATGCTCATATGCGGAGAGAGGACACGAAGAGAACGCGGAGAAATCACGGAGAGATCGTGCCTATCTGTTTCCATACCAGACGCGGCTTTCTAACTGTTTCAGATAGCCCAAATGAATGCACAATTTGTTTGCTTGATCCATTAACGCGGAGGAGACGTGGAGAAATCATGAACGTCCATATCTGCTCGGTTTCTTTGCATGTTTTCAAGAATATGGAGAGATTGCGCTGATTTTCTTTCAAATTTGAATTCATCTGAACGAAACATGAGATTTCGGAGAGATAATGAACGAAACATGAAGAGATTTCGGAGAGATAACGGACGATTCTCCTTCCAATTTAAAAGTCTTCAATCCAATTTATTCCATGATTGGTTGGTGGAGTGATGGGATAAGAAGGGAAGAAAAATTGGAAGAGAAAAATGAATTTGTAAATCTGCGATTGAACTCGGCAATTAGTATACCGAGTTTGCTTTGAGATGCGTGCAGATAAAGATAAATCCTTGTAAATTTAATTCCGAGCTCATTTTAAGTCCGATTTGAGTATCGTTTGCATCGTTGGACTCCTAAAATCGAGATCTTTAAGTTAATAAGGTTTACCTAAATATTATATAAATATTTAAATATTAAATAATAGGTACTTTGACTTATTAATTAATAGGTTTATGATGATTATTTGTGCGTTTATCAGTAGTCAAAGAGTTTGTTTTTATTAAAAATAGGGATGAACCTTGTGTGTATAAGAACAAGTGAGAGTGCTATTATTTTCTTAGTATTGTATGTAGATGACATACTTCTTATTGGAAATGATGTTCCAATGTTGCAATCGGTCAAGACTTGGCTATCAAAAAGGTTTTCTATGAAAGATTTGGGTGAAGCATATATATAGGTATAAAGATCTATAGGGATAGATTTAAAAGGATGCTAGGCTTATCCCAATCAAGGTACATAGATAAAGTGCTGAAAAGATTCAGCATGGATGAGAGTAAAAGAGGTTACTTACCTATAGGTCATGGCATATATCCTTCAAAGAAGATGTCTCCTAAGACACCTAAAGAGAGTAATAGAATGAGTTCTATTCCATAGCATTGGCAGTAGGTCGATAATATATGCTATGCTATGTACCAGGCCTAAACGTTGCTTATGCCTTGGGCATAACAAGTAGGTTTTAGGCTGATCCAGGGAAGGATCATTGGAAAATAGTGAAAAACATTCTTACATACTTGAGAAGGGCTAAAAATGTTTTCTAATATATGGAGGATCAAAATTGAAACTACGTGAGATTGTCGAAAGGAAAGACATTAAGATTGAATGAGTAGATACAAAGAACAACCTAGCAGACCCATTCACTATAGCTCTACCTCAGCAGTAGTTTGATCGCCGCCATGATTGTATGGGGTTAAAGTATAAGAGCGATTGGCTTTAGTGCAAGTGGGAGAATGAAAGAGTTGTGTCCTAAAAGCCAATTGCAATTTACATTGTGATAGGGTTTTTTTTATTCTTCCAAATCATGTACATGATATTTTGTTTTTAAATAAAATGCATTATGTTTCATCATTCGCTGCTTCTTATAATTATGATGAACCCCATAGATTAGGGAAATTGTTTTAAGGGCTATGATGAGATATGCTAGTGAGACCTAAAATCTAAAACTCTAATCTAAATATTCTCAATCAATGGTACATTGAGTCGGGGATCAATACTACCAGAAAGACTAACACATCTTATGTATACTCAATGTAGAGGGTGATTAATCTCATAATCACTTGTGTGAGACACTAATACAAAGATGTGGGTGCTCATTAGAGGAATGAGTTTACTGAATTGATCTACCAAAGAATATCTTATGGATGCTTACTTATTTGTTAAAAGATGATTCTCTAAGTGGGAGTTATGCAAGTGATTCTTAGACCTGAGATCATCATAAGATCTTGTGCATATAAATCCATATTTTGGTTTATACTTATTCACGATATTAAGTTGTGCATGAGGTATCCTGGATGTGGTGGATTGTGTATGAAGATTGTGAGTAGATTAATAAGGAATCAATCACTTTTAGTAAGAGAAGCCTACATCCTACTTGCTCTAATCTTATGATGATTCAGGAAGTCTTTGATTAAAGCATAATAAAAATTAGAAGGATTTCTAATATTTCATTAATTGAATTATTATTAGAAGATTAAGAGAGATGAATAAGTAATTGAGTTTGACTTTGATCCATACTCATATATTTATTCGGGGTGCAGTACGATTGAAAGATTAAATTGCATGATAACTTACCACTGAAGGGTACATTTGGTTTATCCATCAAATTTCATATCTTTTGGGTAGACATGATACGCTGCTAGACAAAAATCTTGTCTTATAGGTTTGATTGGATTAAAAAGTTTAATTTGATCAACAATTAGATAAGGTTCTAATTGTCAAGTTTGGGATCGCATTAATTGAACCTATAAGGATTATAAATGTTCTAAACATGATAGGTCAACTTGCACCAACACCTACTGCTGGCTAGATGTGAAACCCAATGGATCATACACAAAGGAATTGATCAAGGGTTTAATTGGATTAGATCATGTTTGCAGGATAGACAAGCTACCCGTGTTGCAAACCCTAGTTCCTAATTTGGATTAGATTCGAATCTCATTCTTGTATTAGGTTAATCTAATATGATTAGATCATAACCTAATGTGGGTTGGCCAAGAGTTGGAACCCAATTGGCTTTATTTGGATCATTGGATGGCTCTTTGGATAATGGATTTGGATCATTGGTAGTGGCTCGATTTGGACCATTGGATGATGATGTCTTAATCCGGACCATTGAATGATGTCTAATCTGGACCATTGGATGGTGTTTTATTTTGGATATTATTTGAAATAAGTGTGAGAGGTTATCAACGTGAGAAGGGCATGGATAAGGCTTATCCGCGGATAAGCCTTTTGAGCAGATAGGTCTTCCTATTTATAAGAGGCGCTATCATTAGGACATGCCATATACCTCATCATGATGAGGCCCTTCACCTCTTATAAATAGGAAGGCCTCCTATGGTTCATGATATAAAATCCATCCAAAGAGAAATAAACTCCTATCTCTCCTTAATTTCTCTTTTAGGTCTTGCCCTGGACCAAGACAAGAAGGTCTTCTTCAGGACAAAAGGTTATCTTATCCTAAACCAAGACAAAGAGACATTCTTCAAGATAAAAGGTTGTCTTGTCCTAAACCAAGACAAGGAGGTCTTCGTCAAGACAAGAAGCTTTGAAGAATTTCTTACAAGAGAAAGAAAAATAGAAGGGAAAGAAAGCAAGTCAATCAAATCTTTTAAAAGGATTAAAGTATCAAGGATCAAAGTTTTAAAGAAGGCAGGGTCCTGAACCCAATTCCTGTGTGGATCAACGTTGGAGGGTGAACGCTTGGCTATCTTGTGGATATTCCAATATATTGGATTTAGCGCTACAGGTATTCTTCTTATCCTATATTTACTATTTATTCATTTGATTGTTACCATTAAGGAGATCTTGGCTATTAAGGGTTTCATGCAAATATATTTCAGTGAGAAATCTATAAAATTTATACGCTTCCACTACGCGTACATGAAAACCCCAACAAAAGTGACAAGAGAGTCGTTTGTCAGCATTAGAGATTATTAGAACCTTCAAAAGTATTACACCCCTAACTGCATTGCCAAAAAGAAAAAGGGTTGTTGGAGAATTATAGAGAAGATGAAAGAAAGTGCATCCTGCGTTTTTTTTTTTTTTTTGAAATAGAGAATTCTCTCCGTTTTATTCAAAAGCCATCCATCGCCTCGCAATTATCATCTTATTGAAAGGCATGGACCCACATGGGAATTGCTCATATGGACGTATACACGGATATGAGTGCTACATCAGCCAACAGTTAGTACTCACTTTTGATGGTTGGCTTTTATTTTTTGAGGCAAAGGCATGATAACTTTGTATAGAAATAAAGGAGTTGTTTGCAAAATCGGTAACGGAGGCAAGGAGGGGAGGGAGGCTTGTCATGCAATTGCAGCTCTTTATGAAGTTGGTCTATTGATTCTCTGATATCCAGTTTCATTCTTCCCTTACAGGTGGCATGATGCTTTGGCATTTATTATTGATGACACCCATCACTGATCCTGCACGTCAGGAACGGATGGATTCTCCAGGCCCTTCTTCACCAGGTTACCTGCAAAGAAGTCCCAGGACCGGAGAGGATTCTCCGATGGGACCCTCCGACGCCCAAGTTAGCAATTAGGGTCACAGCTGAAGAGGAGCTCGAATGAGCTCTTTTTAGATGAAAGGGTGCTCCAGAGGAGAAGAGAGTTCTCTCTGGGGTTTCAAGATAGCGATTTTTGAGGATTATCGCGCATACTGTTTACTGGGTGGATTTACCTTTTTATAGGGGTTGACCCTGGCACAATCACATGGGATTCCGTGAGGAGGGAATGTCCATGGAGTTCTTGGGAGTTGCGTGAATATGCGCTGGTTGGTGGGTCCTGTCTCATCGGAAAGGAAGAAAGCGGCGGTTGGTGGGCTACGTCCCATTAGCCAGCGGGGCTGTTGGGTAGTTGGGTCCAGTCCCATCAGCAACGTGGCCAGCGGGTAGTTGGATCTGGCGTTGTCAAGCGGCGCGGGTCAGAGAGGTAGCGTCCCAAGCCACCAGAGCCATGTTGGGGCAGGTTTGGAGGAAACCGGGGAGTCTCAACTCTATCGGGGGAGTCGAAGCTTATCTGGGTCGGCCAAGGGTGGCCGGGGCCGACCTAGCCGACTAGGACGTGCCGGGTCGGGCCGAGAAAGGCCGACCAGGGAGGGTCGGGGCCGACTCGGCGAGCTTGGAGACGCCGAGACCGAGAAGGGTCGGGGCCGACTCGGTGGGCTTGGAGATGCCGGGGCCGAGAAGGGCCAACCGGAAGGGTCGGGGTCAACTCCGCGGGCTTGGAGACGCCGGGGCCGAGAAGGGCCGACCTGAAAGGGTCGGGGCCGACTCGGCGGGCTTGGAGACGCCGGGGCCGAGAAGGGCCGACCTGGAAGGGTCGGGGCCAACTCGGCGGGCTTGGAGACACCGGGGCCGAGAAGGGCCGACCTGGAAGGGTCGGGGCCGACTCGGTGGGCTTGGAGACGCCAGGGGCCGAGAAGGGCCGACCTGGAAGGGTCGGGGCCGACTCGACGGGCTTGGAGATGCCGGGGCTGAGAAGGACCGACCTGGAAGGGTCGGGGCCGACTCAGCGGGCTTGGAGACACCGGTGCCGAGAAGGGCCACCTGGAAGGGTCGGGGCCGACTCGGCGGGCTTGGAAATGCCGGGGCCGAGAAGGGCCGACCAGGAAGGGTCGGGGCCGACTCGACGGGCTTGGAGATGCCGGGCGCACCATGCTTTGATTCTACCGAAGTTACCCTTGGGGCTACATTAGCCACATCAGATGCCCCCCCATCCCTGAGCGCTAAGGGCCACGCGTCTGCAATCCTTTGGGCGAAAGGGCGCAAAATTCAAAAGGAATGATTGCCTCCTTTAGTGCGCTTTAAATGGGCTGATGTGCTGGCGCTTTATTCCGAGGCAGGGTCGCTTCGAAAATCTCTGTAATCATGCGTTAGGTGGCCATGACGTTGGCGCCGGACGCTCCGGAGAAGGAGCCCATTGGGTGATGGGAAAAAAGGTGAAGGCATCATTACCGCTCCGTTTTCTATGGCTCGCGATTGGCCGGGGATCACATCTTCTGAGTGATCGAGGCGGCACGCCTCAGGCACCGGTGACTTTCGGCTAAGCCTGCAACGCAATGGGCGCGTGCTCGATGGTGGGATACGGGGCGGCGTTAGCTGGAGACGGGGGGCTATAAAAACCCCCCAAGGGCCTGTAGAAGCCTTTACGCTGCCATTGCTTTCTTCTTCTACTTTCTTCTTACTTCTTCTTTGAGTTCTCTACAACCTGAGTCTTTCCAACACCCAGGTTAGTTTCATCCCCCTTTTTTGCCTATGACCGCCGTGCCATTAGGGAGGGCAAGAGACCCGTAGAAGAGTCTTCCCAGTCTAGCAGTGAGGACCAGGCCCCTATAGCTAGAAGTCGAATGCCTCCGTCGGTGGGCGGTATAGTCATCCATGGTGAATCGGGGGCAGCAGGACCCCCGGTCACCTCCGGTCCTCCTATTAGGGCAGTTCCCTGTCCTCTCATCGTCCGGCGCTTCCTCCGCGGTGAGTTCCGATCCAGCGGGGCCAGCTGGGTGGCTTCCACCATGACCTCTAAGGATATAGAGGCCCTTAGAGCTAAATACATGTCCCTGACTTATTGACCTGTCCGCGCTGGGGCCCGAGGATAGGGTGACCTCTGACCATCCGGCCAGGTCGCTCTATACGAGGAGTTCTTCCGGTGCGGGCTGCGCCTTCCTTTCCATCCTTTTTTTCTTAATCTTTTAGATAGATATAGGTTAGTGCCGGCGCAGTTGACTCCGAACTCGATTCGGATCATTTGCGCCTTTGTAATCCTCTCACTTCGAGGGGGCCCGCCAGGGCTATTCCCTGTTCCGAGCTTTCTATAAGCTCCACCGCCAAGGTGAGGGTGCCTGGTGGGCATTTACCGTCAGGCCGGGTAGAGCCTTTCCACTGGGTCTCCCATCCAAAATTAGGGGGTGGAAACCTAGTTTCTCTTTGCCATGTCGAGGGGGTTAGGGCCGCTTGGAGGGAGCCCGATACCAGCTCCAACGAAGATTCCACCGTAGGGGATAGGGATAGGGAGTTATTCACCCTATTATCCAACTGTCAAATTCCCAATTACAAGGAACTCCTGTCTGAGGGAACCTGGTAGAAGCTGAGTTAGCCCCGTCGATCGGTGAGCTTGGCGCCTGAATCTTTCTGTCCATCCTTCAATTTATTGCATGCCGCTACTATGCTCGTTACTCTTTTGTGCAGCAATGAGGGTTTCTGCCAACGACTTTGAAGCCGTGTTGAGGCAGAAGAGGCAGGCGACTGAGAGTCATCTAGGCCAGTGAAGAAGCCCCGAGGAAGGGAGCCGGCGAGGCCGGCCGCAGCCCCCACAGCCTTGACACCGCGGGGAGCCGGCCGAGAAGAAGCCGGTTGTAAGGGCGGCCCGGAAGTCTGCGAGGGCCGAGATCGAAGAAGGGGAGATCCCGGCCACACCGAGGCAATGGTGGTGGTTTTGGATGGAGAGGAGGAAGCTCCCGCCGCGCCGATGTGCCCGAGGCGGGGCGGGTCACTGTTGCCGCTGGCCCTCCGGCCGCTATTGAGCCGGAGAGAGAAAGTGCTCCCCCAACCGCCAGTGAGGGGGAGCGGGTCGCTAGGGAGGCCCGGAATGGGGCAGAGGTGACCGAGGAGCAAAGGGGGGAGTCGGGGAGCACATCCCGCCAACCGGCCTGGCGCCCGGCCCGTCCCCAAGCCGAAGGCCCACAGGTGGGGCAGACGAGGCTGGTTCCCCCGATCAGTTCAATGGCGGATGGCGCGCAGGCCTTCGCCTCCTGTCAGGGGTCCGAACCACCGAGATCGAAGAGGAGACGCGGGGGATGAGTCACTCCGCGCTCCTGGACATGGTAATGGTTTCTATTGTCTAGATAAATTTTGAGCACTTGTAGTTTTCCCATATTTCTTCTTCTTCTCGTAGCTGACATGTTTCCTCTGCTACAGTTGGTCACTGGAGCGTTGGGCCTTCGCGAGGCGCTGGCCCACTCTTCTACCACAATCTCCAGGGCCCTGGCACGGGCCGACAAGTATAAGAAGGAGAGCATGGCGCAAGCTGAAAACCTTGCTCGCCTACACCAGGAAACCTCGGCCCGCGAGGAGAATTGGGCCGGTCGCATGAGGGAGATGGAGAGCCGGGTCGAAGTCGAAAGCGGCCGGGCCTCCGTGGCCGAGGCCAAGATGGAGCTGGCCTCGGAGAGATCGAGGGCCGCCGCGGCGCAGAATGAAGAGTTGACTCAGCAGCTCCAACGCGCTGAGGAGGAAACTCGGATCGCGGTAGAGAGAGCGGCCGCCGTGAGAAGGCGGCGGGAGGCTGCAGAGAGAGCGGCCGCTGCGGAGAAGGTGGCGATGGAGGCGGGCTTGGAGAAGGCCGGGGCGGTGGCCTGTGCTGACGAGGCCAGCGCCCGTGCTGCAGAGGCCGAGAGCAAGGCCTGGGAGACTGAGGCCAGGGCGCAGCGAGCCGAAGCCGAGGCAGGGCAGGCCGTCCCCAACTACAAGGCCTCGCCGGAGTTCAAGCAAGAAGTCGTCGAGGCCAGCCTGATGCCTCGATCAGGGCTTCGAAATGTGCAAAGTCAGAGTATCTGCGGCCCTCAAGATCGACATTTCTGAACTCGAAGATATCCGGCCTGGGGATTCTGACAAGGAGCCTGCAGAGAAAAAGGGCGAAGGGAAGCCTGGCCCCGGCGAGCCCTAGGCTATTTTTTTCTTTTACTTTATTGTATGTAATCGGCCTCAGGCCCAATTTTGTATCCTTCTTCATAGTCAATGAAAAAAGACTTTTTTCCCAAACTTCTCTGTGTTTCGATCCATCTCATTTTCCTTCTTCTTTTAAGATGCTCCACGACTCCGAACTTAGCCAATATTCAAAGCGTCTCTAGGATGTAGGTCGGCCATATGAACAGTCACTTAAGTTGTTTCGTGCTGTCGCAGGCTGTTCGCAAGAAGGCTTGCTTACGCATGAATCCCCGAAGGCCTGGAAAGATTTCGGGCGGCTTGATGCCAAGCCTAACTTTGGAGGTGTCTGGATTGACTAGAGATGGTTGAGGTTGATTCTGCCATCGTGAGTGGTTATGTGCTGCTTGAGGGGTAGCTCGGCCGGGTACGAAGCTGCTAGAGTCTTAACCGACTTAGGGCACCACCGTGCCGGGGCCGAGTGGTGTCCCGTTAGCCATGATGTCGGCGAGCTCCTTTTGAACCACTTCAGGGTTTGTGTGCCGCCTGAAGGGCGACTCGATCGGATACGGAGCTGCTAGGGTCTTAACCGACTCGGGGGCACCGCCGTGGGGGCCGAGTGGTGTCCCATTAGCCGCAATGCCGGTGAGCTCCTTTTGAACCACTTCAGGGGTTTGTGTGCCGTCGAAGGGTGACTCGATCGGGTACGGAGCTGCTAGGGTCTTAACCAACTCGGGGGCACCGCCATGCCGGGGTCGAGTGGTGTCCTGTTAGCCGCAATGCCGGCGAGCTCCTTTTGAACCACTTTAGGGTTTGTGTGCCGTCTGAAGGGCGACTCGACCGGGTACAAGCTGCTAGGGTCTTAACCGACTCAGGGGTACCGCCGTGCTGGGCCGAGTGGTGTCCCGTTAGCCACGATGCCGATGAGCTCCTTTTGAACCACTTCAGGGGTTTGTGTGCCGCCTGAAGGGCGACTCGACCAGGTACGGAGCTGCTAGGGTCTTAACCGACTCGGGGGCACCGCCGTGCGAGGGCCCAGTGGTGTCCCGTTAGCCGCGATGCCGGCGAGCTCCTTTTGAACCACTTCAGGGGTTTATGTGCCGCCTGAAGGGTGACTCGACCGGGTACGGAGCTGCTAGGGTCTTAACCGACTCGGGGGCACCGCCGTGCCGGGGCCGAGTGGTGTCCCGTTAACCACAATGCCGGCGAGCTCCTTTTGAACCACTTCAGGGGTTTGTGTGCCGCCTAAGGGTGACTCGATCGGGTATGGAGCTGCTAGGGTCTTAACCGACTCGGGGGCTCTGCCGTGCCGGGGCCGAGTGGTGTCCGTTAGCCGCGATCCCGGCAAGCTCCTTTTGAACCACTTCAGGGGTTTGTGTGCCGCCTGAAGGGTGACTCGATCGGGTACAGAGCTGCTAGGGTCTTAACCGACTCGGGGGCACCGTCGTGCCGGAGCCGAGTGGTGTCCTGTTAGCCGCGATGCCGGCGAGCTCCTTTTAGAGATTTGGTCCTTGAAGAGTAGTCCGTAACATCAGAAGGGACCTCCCTTTATTGCTCACGCCCTAGGGGAATACATTATTGATAATATTGACAAAAGTTATCCGCATTCAGGTGCATGGAACGGGTTGTCCATCAAGCTGCTCTAATTTGTACGCCCCCCGATGGAGTGCCTCGGTGATGTGATAGGGGCCCTCCCAGTTGGGGGATAGTTTGCCCCCCTCGGTAGGCTTTGAAACCTCAGCTTTTCTCAAAACCAAATCTCCGCGGTGAAAAACCTTAGGGCGAACTCGAGCATTGTAGTACCTGGCTGCTCGCTGACGGAAAGTCGACATGCGTAGTCTTGCTCGATCACGCGCCTCGTCGATGAAGTCCAAATTAGCCCGAATCAGGGGAGTTGTTTTCTTCACTAAAGGACTCCACGCATGGACTGGGTAGTTCAATCTCGATAGGAATGACGGCCTCGGATCCGAAGGCGAGACTGAAAGGAGTCTCACCCGTCGGGGCTCTGGGGTCGTGTGTAGGCCCATATCACGCTGGGGAGCTCCTCCACCCAACGACCTTTGGACCCGTCCAACCTGGTTCTGAGTCCTCTAAGGATGGTGCGGTTCATAACCTCCGCCTCCCCATTGGTTTAGGGGTGGCCAACGGAAGTGAATCGGTGATGAATGCCCAGCTCGTCGAAGACTTTGAATGCTTCGTTTTTGAACTGGCGGTCGTTGTCCATGACAAGGGTGTGAGGTAGGCCAAAGCGGCATATGACTGACTTCCAAAAGAAAGCTTTGACTTTGCCTTCAGTGATCTTGGCTAACGCCTCGACCCATTTGGTGAAGTAATCAATGGCGACTAATAAGAACTTCATTGCCCAAAAGCTGGGGGGAATGGCCCAAGAATGTCCATTCCCCACTGAGCGAAGGGCCATGGAGCCGAGAGCGGGTTTATCGGGGTAGATGGTTGATGCTGGATGTGTGCATGGCGCTGGCAACCGTTGCATTTCTGAACTAATTTAGCCGCATCCTCCCTCATGTGAGCCAAAAATATCCCTGACGGAGGGCCTTTTGGGCTAAGGATCTGCCCCCCATATGGTTTCCACATATGCCCTCGTGGATTTCTCTGAGGATGTAGTCAGCGTCAGCAGGCCTCACACATTTGAGCAGGGATAGGAGAATGACCTTCTGTATAGACGCCCATGAGAAGGATGAATTTAGAGGCTTTCCATTTGAGCAACCTGGCTTCGTTGCGGTCATCAGGGAGTGTGCCGTCAGTGAGATAACGAACGTAGGCATCCATCCATATGGGCTCTTGGGTGAGCGGAAGGATTTCCTCGCCACCCTCTATACTGGGTCTTTCCAAGTATTCAATGTAAGCATCCCTTGCCATGCCACTGGCAGAGGTGGCCAGACGAGAGAGGATGTCGGCCTTGGCATTTTCACTTCGTGGAATGTAACTGATATTGAAGTAAGCCAGCGAAGAGGTCAGGAGCCGAACCTTGCCCAAGTACTGAGTCATAGCGGGGTCACGCACCTCGTATTCCCCATTGATTTGTCCAGAGACGAGTTGTGAGTCTGTGAAAGCTCTGAGACGCTTTATTCCGAATTCTTGGCTAGCCTTAACCCGGCCAGCAGGGCCTCGTACTCAGCTTGATTGTTGGTGGCTTCGAATAGAAACCGCAGGGCATTCTATTTTCTCTCCGCCTGGTCCAGCAAGAATGAGGCCGGCACCACTTCCTTGAGAGTTCGATGCGCCGTCCACATGAAGGATCCAAGTTTCCCCATCTTCGCCTGGCTCTGGCTCGCACTGCTCCTTGGCAACCTCTTCAGCCATCTCCTCTGCCCAGGTGCATTCAACTAGGAAGTCGGCCAGAACTTGAGACTTCAGAGCCGGTCGAGCTTGGAAAGAGAGGTCGAATTCTCCCAGCTTGATGGCCCACTTGGCAAGTCGACCTGAGGTGTCCGGACGAGCCAGGATGGCTCGCAGGGGTTGATCCGTGAGCACCACAATAGGATGGGCTTGAAAATACGGGCGAAGACGCCGAGCGGAGACTATCAGGGCGAGGATGACCTTTTCCGCTTTGGAGTATCTGACTTCTGCGTCGTTGAGGACCTTACTCACATAGTAGACAGGCCTTTGGGTTCCATCAGTGTCGAGACACACCAAAACTGAACTAACGGCTTCCGAAGAAGCTAAGTAGAGAAAAAGACTTTCTCCGTCTCTTGGCTTGGATAAAAGCAGAGGAGAGGACAGAAACGCCTTCAACCCATCGAAGGCTCTCTGGCAATCGTCAGTCCACTCGAAGCTATTCATCTTCCGCAAGGCTTTGAAGAAGGGCAAGCATCTCTCGGCGATTTGGAGAGGAAACGACTTAGAGCCGCTATCCTTCCAGTTAATCGCTGCACTTCCTTCTTGCTGGATGGTGGCCTCATGTCAAGTATGGCACTGATCTTCTCTTGGTTCGCCTCGATTCCCCGCTGGGTCACTATGAAGCCCAGGAACTTACCTGCCGTGACCCCAAAAGCACATTTCTTGGGGTTCAGCTTGACTTGGAAGCGACGGAGGTTATTGAAGGTCTCCTCTAAATCGAGACGTGATCAGAGGCGCGGGTGCTCTTTGTCAGCATGTCGTCTACGTAGACTTTCATGTTCCGGCCTAGCTGGTCCTGGAACACTCTGTTCATCAACCTTTGGTAAGTCGCCCTTGCGTTTTTTAGGCCAAAAGGCATCACTTTGTAGCAATAAATGCCCTTTTCTGTTACGAAGGAGGTGTGCTCTTCATCACTGGGGTCCATCCTTATCTGATTGTATCCCGAGAAGGCGTCCATGAAGCTGAGGAGTTCATGCTCGGAGGTGGAATCTACCAGCTGATCAATCCTTGGCAGGGGAAAGCTGTCTTTTGGACACGCCTTGTTGAGGTTGGTGAAATCTATGCAAATCCTCCAGCTCCCATTTGCCTTACGCACCATGACCACATTGGCCAACCAACTGGGGTAGTGTGCCTCCCGGATGTGGCCGGCACTGAGTAGTTTGTTACTTCCTCGTCAATAGCTTTTTGTCGATCAGGAGCAAAGCTTCTCTTCTTTTGGCGAATTGGATGGTGTCGCGGGTCAATGTTGAGCTTGTGGGTGATCACTTCCGGAGGATGCCGGGCATATCAGACGCTGACCAGGTGAAGACATCTGAATTAGCCCGCAAAAAGGCTAGGAGATGCTCCCGGTCCTTCGGAGGGAGGAGCCCGCCGACACGGACGGTTCTTGCCGGGTCATCTCCAAGAGAGAAGGTCAAAAGATGTTCAGCTGGCTCTCCTCCGTTGTTAGAGTCTCTGGGGTCGAATGCTTCAAAGGTTGGTTCAGCTTCCAAAGGACTTGATGCCGCGTGATAACAGGGCAGGACTGGGCTGATCTCACCGCGCATCTCCCCGACTCCTCCGCCTATGGGGAACTGCACTAAGAGACGCCGGGTGGAAATAACTGTGTCCAAAAGGTTCAAACCCGAATGCCCCAGAATGGCGTTATATGCCAAGGGAACCCTCACAACCAAGAATTTCATAATTACTGTGCTTTGACATGGCGGCGTTCCGGCTGTCACAGGCAAAGGTATTTCGCCTTCAACCCTCACGGAGTCTCCAGTAAAACCGACCAAAGGGGTCGCCACAGGCTGAAGGGAGTCCAAAGATAATCCCATCCGAACAAAGGCGTCGTAGGTAAGGATGTCAGCTGAGCTGCCACTATCAACTAATATCCTCTTTACAGGGTGCTTGGCGATCGTCATAGAGACGACGATGCCTTCATTGTTTACATTATCTATAACAGTAGATCCCCCCCAGGAATTACATTGCCCGGTGCTCCCTCCCCTCTCGGCCGCTTAGATGCTGAGGTCGATCCCCAGGACACCATTCCGACTGTCCGCTCTGTGGGGGCGTTGTCAACCGGGGCTTGAACAGGCGGAGGCCCCATGAGGGTTGGCAGCGGCTGCTGCGCCTTCTGCACATATTTCCGAGGTAGCCCCGCTGAATGAGCTCCTATATGGCCCGCTTCAAGCTGTAGCAGCTGTCAGTGTCATGGCCATAGTCCCGGTGGAATCGGCAGTAGCGGCTTTTGTCGCGGGGAGGACCTTCTTCATGGGAGGAGGGCGCTGGAGGTAAGGCTCGCCCTCGATCTCCATCTGAATGTAGATCGAGGGGAAAGGAGAGGTGTGAGCTTGCTCTCGTCGGGGACAGGGCTTCTATGCCTATTGTCGGGTTGGCAAGGCGGGTCAGCTCACCGGTGTCGGGGAGGTCCGCTTGGTTCAGGGCGAGCAGGCTTGTGGCCAAAGCTCCTTGAGGATTCTCGGCGGGTGAAGTCGGCTTCATCCGCACGGATATACTTATGAGCCCGGAGGAGGAGATCGGAATAAGAGCCCGGGGGCTTCTTATCCAAAGAAAAAGTGAAGCGAGACGGGAGGAGCCCTCGCTTTAGCGCCAGCATCGCTACCGCATCATCGAGATGGTAGACCTCGAGGGCGGCGGCTTTGAACCGGGACACGAAGTCCCGCAGCGACTCTCCCTCCTTCTGACGTACGGAAAAGAGGTTGTCGCCACCCTTGGAATTCGTCGGCAGATATCGAAATGTGCCAGAAAGGCCTTCTCCAGTTCTCAGAAGGAGTCGATGCTGTGAGGGGGCAAGCGCGAGTGCCACACGCGAGCGGCCTTCCGTAGAGTAGTGGGAAAGGCCTTGCAGAGAAGGGCATCTGAAGTGCCTTGAACCTGCATCATTGCTTTATAACTCTCGAGATGGTCGAGAGGATCTATCGTACCATCGTACGGGTCCACCTGGGGGAACCGAAACCTAGAGGGGATAGGCTCCTCTAATATTCGGCAGGTGTAAGGAGGACGGGTGTCGAACTCCTCCTCCGGCTGATGGTTGATTTTTCTGGCGAGCTCGTTCAGCTACCGATTGTACTCCTCCAGGCATTCCTCCGCCTGTCGGTTGATCGTTGGGGCCCTCCGAGATGGCTCGGAGGAGGAAGAAGAAGATGAAGAAGACAGAGAGGGAGACGGAAGTCGGGGCTTCCGCCTTGGCTCCTCATGATGATGCGGCCCCAAAGGGATTTTGCTGGGACCATGATCTGGAGACCGCGGACGCTTGGAGGGCTCGCAGCGGGATTTCCTCAGGGAAGCTGGGCAATGACCGGCCTCCCGCCGACCAGCTTCCTGCTCCCGCCGATCGGCATCTCTCCTTGGAGAACCTCCCCTCGCCGACTGCTGACTGGCGGGGGAGCTGTTTGGTGCTGGGTAGCCACGGACTGCTGCTGTTGGAGCCCGTGGACCATAGCAGTGAGCGTTTGGACTTGTTGAGAGAGAGTCGCCAATTGCTCTGCCGTTTGGGCAGCTGCGTTTGATGGAGGGCAGGTGACTGGAGGATCGGCAACAAGGGGGTTGGCCTCCTGTTGCCTAATCGACGGGGGAAGCCCTGATGGACAACTGATAGAAGCGTCTTGAGCTCACGTCACCACCATACTTCCTAAGAGAGAAGAGAGGGAGGGGGAGTAAAGTTTGGCCAGATGTAGCATAGGGAAGCCCTGGGATACTTATTGCGTTTTACACCCACGCACCCCCTTCCTGGCACGCCAATCTGATGACACCCAATCACTGATCCTGCACGTCGGGAACGGATGGATTCTCCAGGCCCTTCTTCACCAGGTTACCTGCAAAGAAGTCCCAGGACCGGAGAGGATTCTCCGATGGGACCCTCCGACACCAAGTTAGCAATTGGGGTCACAGTTGAAGAAGAGCTCGAATGAGCTCTTTTAGATGAAAGGGTGCTCCAGAGGAGAAGATAGTTCTCTCTGGATTTCAAGATAGCAATTTTTGGGGATAATCGCGCATACCTGTTTACTGGGTGGATTCACCTTTTTATAGGGGTTGACCCTGACAAAATCACGTGGGATTCCGTGAGGAGGGAATGTCCACGGAGTTCTTGGAGTTGCATGAATCTGCGCTGGTTGGTGGGTTCTGTCTTATCGGAAAGGAAAAAAGCGGTGGTTGGTGAGCTACGTCCCATCAGCAAGCGGGGTTATTGGGTAGTTGGGTCCAGTCCCATCAGCAACGTGGCCAGTGGGTAGTTGGATCTGGCGTTGTCAGGCGGCGCGGGTCAGAGAGGTAGCGTTCCGAGCCACCAGAGCCGTGTTGGGGCAGGTTTGGAGGAAACCGGGGAGTCTCGACTCTCTCGGGGGAGCCGAAGCTTATCTGGGTCGGCCAAGGGTGGCCGGGGCCGACCTAGCCGACTAGGACGTGCCGGGTCGGGCCGAGAAGGGCCGACCAGAGGGTCGGGGCCGACTCAGCGGGCTTGAAAACGTCGGGGCCGAGAAGGGCCGACCTGGAAGGGTCGGGGCCGACTCGGCAGGTTTGGAGACGCCGGGGCCGAGAAGGGCCAACCTGGAAGGGTCGGGGCCGACTCAGCGGGCTTGGAGACGCCGGGGCCGACCTGGAAGGGTCGAGGCCGACTCGGTGGGCTTGGAGACGCCGGGGCCGAGAATGGCCGACTTGGAAGGGTCGAGAAGGGCCGACCTGGAAGGGTCGGGGCCGACTCGGCGGGCTTGAAGACGCTGGGGCCGAGAAGGACCGACCTGGAAGGGTTGGGGCCGACTCGGCGGGCTTGGAGACGCCGGGGCCGAGAAGGGCCGACCTGAAAGGGTCGGGGCCGACTCGGCGGGCTTGGAGATGCCGGGGCGCATCCATGCTTTGATTCTGCCGAAGTTACCCTTGGGGCTACATTAGCCACATCAATTATTATTTTTAATCAATGTAAAGGATATCTTGGACATAAGAACATCCATGGGTGCACTTATAATTTAGTCTAATTCTTAAAAATTTCATTTGATAACGTGACATATGTAAAGCAATATTTTGGACATAATTTAGAATTATATGCTCTTGATATGTTCAAGGGGCAGGCCTTGGCACAATAGTAAGGTTGTCCCATTTTGACATGGATATTGGAGGTTCAAAATATTGCTTGGATCTCTGGTGGTGCCTAAATTATATGGTGGCTGTCTTCTTGTGGATGCAAGGGGGTCATATGTCATGTAAAAATGAGCGCGTCCACTGTTCTCTAAACATCAATACTGAAACTGGACGTTTGTCAGCCCTTGCAGGTTCTGATCTGATCTCTTTTGCCTTCTTATTTGTTGGATGGTTGTTCAAAATGGTAAGAACGGTTGATTATGAGGCAATACTTTAGATACTGTTGCCAAATTGCCAAACTTTGATTGAAAGATTTCATGCCTCTTGCATAAATATTACATCGTTTACTCTTTTATGTTATGGTTCACTTCTTCTCCCCTATATTGCTTTGTCGTTACTCATTGTTTCAATGCATGGATTCGAAAATTGAGCTATGGACCTGAACTGTCATTGGCTTGTGCACTATGGTGTGCAGTTGGCATGTTCTGGCATCGGTTGGTTCAAATGAGCCAAAAAATTGTACCCAGTTGTACAAGGCAGAGGGTAGTTTCAGAGCGGTACAAGTTGATACCTGGTCAGTTCGCCTGTTGTACCATCGTTAGGGGGTGCTCTGAACCATTCTCTGGTTGATATGATATGTACTGAGAAATACAAGGTTGGTAGGGGAATAATTTAAACCTTACTCTGTTGTGAATTCTTTACATGTTATGCCTCAATGTTATAGTTAGGAAACTTAGTTGTCCAGTAGGTGTCCTAGGAGGAAAGCAGCTATTTTAGAAACTGTTTTGTGTTCCAGCCATCTGGATATTTGAAGTGCTCATGAGCTAGAAGGCCAAGTTTTCAATTAGCAGTTTTATTTTTTGTTCGGTAATGAATATTATTAATTATCAATATCTTCTAATTACAACATAAAAACTAATTGCTCTGGAATCCATCATTTCAACCTATATACATGTCACAAAAAATGTCTAAGAGATCAACCTCATCAAAGCGTAAAAGAATTTTGCTAAACAATGTAATGCAACAACCTCGTTTTCTTCATCAGGTCTTTCAGCTTCCAGGTCATCTAGTACGATGGAGCTGATTGTCTTAATCAAATCTGGTGACATTATCAATGGATGGGCTGAATGAACATTTCCAAAGTAACTCTATGCTTGGTTGATAGCCAGTTGTAGCCCTTTTTGAATCATGATCTAGAGTAGTATTCGACAGCACACATATCTTATGGGATAAGGCTCCATAGATGTTGATGATAACATGCTCATTATCAAGTAACTTTAAATTGGGATGTAAAATTTTCCAGGATAAAGCATGATTGACAACTGTGTGCATACAAATAGATTTAAGTTCAAATATTTCATGGCAAAGTTTAAAAACCAAAATATACAGACATGAAAAGAGCCGAGTATGGTTCAAATTTCAGGTTCTCAATCAATGACCAAACTTTAAAAAAAAAAAAAAATAATAACAGATATAGTAATTCTGAACTTAATGGAGTTGTCTGCAACTGGAAACTACAAAATCTTAAGTAGTAAACTGAAATCATTATCAACGTACCAACATGTTGCTAAAAGAAATGATGATTAGTGAAGGCATAGACAAGTTAATCATGAAAAGAGCTGGAGGAGATGATATTAAATTGCTTGAGCTGAAATTAAACGATTGAAGATATATGGCAGTGATGAAACCTGTGCATGATTTGCCAACTAAGAGACCAATAAAACAAATCTGAAATAAGCTATGAAGAAAGGAAGGAAAAATCATGCACATTTAAACAAATCCTCACTCACAGGATACTGTTTAATGCCCCCAAGCAACAAGGAATTACACTTCTTAGGACAACAATGTTCACTGAATTTTGTTACTAGTTATGAACCAGCTACGGGTTGGCTTGATTATCACAATCCTACAAGTCATCCAGTGAAGCATGAGATCACCAGGCTCCACCAATGTCAAGCAGTGGAGCCTGTGAAAATGGATTGGAGCGTTTGCAGTAACTACATAATTATATAAGCACCAAACAGCAAGCATAGTGTTGATCAACAAAACAAAAGATGATGATTTAGCTCATAGACAAGGTATCAAAATAAAAAAGAATGAAGGTCAAACTATCCAGGTCTCCATAGAAAATCCCACAGCCCGAAAAGATGAACTGAGAAAATACAAATTATACTCTATACTGGCCCTCAATTTTCCCTCCCTGTTAGATGATCTACCATAAAAGCTTTTATCAAAATTATGAATCTCATCTCAAAAGATCATGAGAATGGATGAACTTGTTTTCTTTTTCAATAAGAAAATATCTCAACTGTAATTGATATAATTACAAATTGGAAATAAAGGTAGTGGATTTAGGATACAAGTAGAACAAAAAAAACCTAACTTCCAGGCAAGACTTTACCCCCATATGTACCAGGAGGCTATAGTAGAAGCAAGTATTTCTTTTTTACCGTTTGCAATGCTAACAAATCAAAGTTTTTCTTACAAGATGTATTATTTCTTGTTCCCCAGGAAGTAAGAAATCAAAGATGTTAGGACCATCATGACATTTCAAACTCATCAACGGAAGCATGCAACCAAACAAAGAAAATGATGTTAAACCGTATGAATGGTCAGAACATCTGAAGAAAAATAATAAGAAACCTGATCCAATCCTCCTTGTTTCTCATCAAAACTCTTAGGAAATAGGAATTTCCCCAGCACAAGCAGCAAAATAAGCCTCATAAAGGCCTGGAATCTTCTTCTCATGCGGAAAAACAAACTTGTTGAGGAACTTCTCCTCTGCCATTGCAATAACATTAAAAAAGTCTCTTCCTCCCTTGAGCAGTTCTTCCGACCTGAGAATCCTCAAGACATGGTTCCTGGGAATCAACCTCCTCCCCAAACTACAGTTGAGAAGCACTGGGTTGCAGACGATATATGAGAGTTCCAGCCCAACTTCTTTTGTCAAAAAAACCATCTTAGCACGTATATTATTCTCAGAACTACACAAAAGCATCGGGAACTTGCTGACTGCACAGGCAATCTCGGATTCCGACCACCCAAGGCTCTTCAATATCCTGAACTTTCTACCGACCGTAGTTCTACTGCCACAGATCATAGCATGGAGTGCATGACAGAACATGCCTGAACTACGGGGGATCCCTAATTCCTCGGCACGTTTGATATTGGCCTTCAATGAATCGAGACTCATAGTGATGAATCTAGGATTATTTAATACCATTTTCCCAATTCGACAGTCAGGAATGCCACAAGCGCGTAAAAGAGAAACATTGGGCATGATCCTCTTATCAAGGTTGCTGCCGAGAAGGTATGGATTCCTCATAAAAGCTTTCAAAAGTTTCTCATGGCTCCCAAATAGAGACCTCCAAAATTCGATCTTGCGCTGCGGATCATGAAGCTGGATGGTCGTTGGGACCGAGGAAACTAGCTCAACTATTTCTGCTTCAGAAAACCCCATCTCTTGCAATGTTGTGAACTTGGGCCTCAGGGTTTTCTCCACCTTGGAACAAAGGACTCTCGGCTGCGAAGACACCAACCTCGCGATGTCGGCATCCCGGAAGCCGCTCTGCCTGAGGAAATGGAGGACGGAGTCGGGCTTCGAACGGGATTTGAGGTGGGCGAGGTGTTTCGACGCTTCCGCTGCTTTGTTCGACGAAAGTCCGCATGATTTAACGAGATATTCCACCAGGAATCGGGGTTCGAGGGATGGATTTTGGCTCGTGGCGGTAGAGAAGCGAAGGAGATTAATAAAGAGATAGGGATGTGGGGAAGAGAAGAAGGTTGTCTTGAGGGCGGCAGAAGAGAATGAAAGTAGGTCAAAGAGCCTCCTTCGAAGCAATACCATTTTTGCGCAGCGAAGAGAAACAAAAATCCAATATTTAGCGAGATAAAAGTCCGCTTACCTCTTTTTTCCTTCTCCTCTCCTCTCCTGTGTCTTCCATTCTCTCCGATTCTCAAGAGTCTTTGTGAATTCCATTTAGCGCATGAAAAGGTCTACCGCGACCCCTGGCTTTTGTGAAAAGGGCTACCGTGAAGAAGGGTTCTACGATTCATTCATCAAATGATCAAAATAATATTAATAATAATAAACATTTAAATATTATATATATATATATATATATATATATATATATATATATATATATATATAATAAATCATGTTGAATAATTTAAATATCGTATGTAGAACTCTCATCATTTAAATATTGGTCTCCACAAAAATTCTCTTTAGTATAACTAAGTCAAGCAGTTTTTTTCTCTCTTTCGCTAATGCATGTGGATGTAATATTATTATTACTGTCATTATTTTAATAATAAATAAAAATTTTGTATTATATAGATTAAGACAAATAATGGCCATTATAGTTTTAATAAAATTATGAGTATTAATTTATTAAAAAATGATATATTATAATTATATTATTGAAGCTTTGAGAAAGAAATTAGTAAATATAATATTTTTTATCAATGCTTGATATTTTTATTTAATATTTTTATAATAATAGAGGTTGGGTCAGATAAGAATAAAAATTTAATTGTGAGGTTAAGGCATGGACATGAAAGCAAAAAGGTTAATTAAGGTTTTAAAAGCATTGAGTTAAGAATACATATGATTCAGAAAATTTTAGAGTATGTTATATTGGTAGGATAAACTTTGAAGAATCTAAACAAAAAGTCTCTCTTGCCTTGAAATAATATTGGGATTGTCTAGATTATACTAAAAATAATTTTTTAAAATAATAATAACCATTGTTCAAGACAATAAAAAATATAAACATAAATTAACTAAAAGGTACATTTGTGTCTAAACAAAAAAGAAAAAAAATAAAGACTAGAAAATAAGCTAACCTAGGATAACTAGATGGCATGCCACCAATCAAAACATCCATTCAAGATATATTTACATTGGGCATCCTACTTATCTACTTACCTTGCACTATTTTCACTTATGGACTTCTTCTACTAGCACATAAAGGGAAAAAAAAAATTTGAGTTACATAAAGGTTGCCATGGACTTGCACTATAATAAAATAAAACTATTTTGATAATAACTTATATACCATTAGATGGTTTGGATGATGATTTCAACTATATATTATTAGATGGTTTGGATGATGGTTCTAAGTTGGCTAAAATTTAAAAATCAATTGAAGATAAGTTTTTGCTATCCAAAAAAATTTAGTAGTGATTTTCAATCATTTTATTATCCCCAAATTTTTTGATGATAAGGTTTCACCATTAAATTGTAGCCTTAAAATTGCATTAATGTAATTCTAGTATTTTGTTTGTCATCTTATTGTTCAATCTTTAATCAATAAGATTTAAGTTGCATGGAAAAGATTACTTATTACAAAATGTGATAAAAAAAGTTGACTCTGAATTTTTATTTGTGTTGATCCTAGTAATCTTGTGGATAATTATAGATGGACTGATGCTAACCCATAATATGTCAAACTAATACCTTATTTTATAAAATTTAGGCCTGATGAATATGTATAAGTTAGGTTGTGTCGTGACCCCCTTAACTAATCTTAAATGAGGATAATAAAAGATGTGTATTCAAACTTTAGTCTTATTTCATTATAACATTATATTCGCCTATAATTTCTACTTTTTTCCTAGTTGACCCTATTCATCCATACATGATCTCTTGTTACAAAATTCAATCAATGGTTAAGGCTATGTAGATATAAAAAATTAAAAATAAATTATTATTCAAATAGCAAAATTTAAATTATAATTATTATTTTTATAATAAAATTTTAAATTAAAAAATAATGGTTATTCAAGCTATTATACAAATCAGTAATCACTGCATACAATAATGTTGTTATCAAAAACTGAAGAAGGAAAAAGTAATCTTATTATTATCCACTAATTTTTGTTGTAATATTTTTTTAATTATTATTGTAACAATTAATTCCTAATTACATAGATTGGATGATTAATGATTGTAGCAAAATCCATTATAATGGAAAACACTGTCATTGGAAATAAAAAAAATAAATAAGGATAGGAGATTAAAAAGAGGAGGGAATAGGAAATATGATTAAAAAAATGAATTAATTGACTCAAGAATAAAGAAGTAAAATGGCATAGCAATATAATTTTAATAAAAAAATTTACGTAAATAATTTGAAGGATAGCAACAAAGAACTTGATTGATATCATCATTGTTTAAGTTGATCTTCTATAATCTAGTTTAGGTGACAACACACCTTGTAGCTAAATATTATTTAGGATTAAACTCGCACCCCTCATGTTACCATGAAAAACTAGCTATGGTTATAGGTTTTTTTTTTTTTATACACAGCATACTAGGTAACTCAATAGAAACAGATGAATTGATCGTTTGAACAATATCTAATATGTTGGCCAACTTAATTATTTGCATGATATGTTAATTGACCTCTATCAATGAAGAAAGTTGAAAGAGTTGTACCCTAAAAGCCAATCGCAATTTATTATAATAGAATTTCTTTTATTCTTCCAAATCATGTACATGATATTTTGCTTATAAATAAAAGGCATTATGTTTCATCATTCGCTGCTTCTTATAATTATGATGAAGCCCATAAATTAGGACAATAGTTTTAAGGGCTATGATGAGATTATGCCAATGAGATCTAAAATCCTAAAATCCTAATCTAAAACATTCTCAATCAATGGTACATTGAGTCGGGGATCAATGCTACCAGAAAGACTAACACATCTTATGTATGCTCAATGCAGAGGGTGATTGATCTCACAATCACTTATATAAGATACTAATACAAAGATGTGGATGTTCATTAGAGGAATGAGTTCACTGAATTGACCTACCAAGAGAATATATTATGGATGCTTACTTATTTGTCAAAAGATGATTATCTAAGTAGGAGTTGTGTAAGTGATCCTTAAACCTAAGATCACCATAGTATCTTGTGCATATAAATTCATATTTTGGTTTACACTCATTCACGATATTAAGTTGTGTATGAGGTATTCTGGATGTGGTGGATTGTGTACGAAAATTATGAGTAGATCAACAAGGAATCAATCACTTCTAGTAAGAGAAGCCTACATCCTACTTGCTCTAATCTTATGATGATTCAGAAAGTCTTTGATCAAAGCAGAATAAAAAATTAGAAAGAGTTTCTAATTTCATTAATTAAATTATCATTAGAAGATTAATAGAGACATGAATAAGTAATTGAGTTTGACATTGATCTATACCCATATATTTATTCAAGGTGCAGATTGAAGGATTAAATTGTACGATAACTTACCACTAAAGGGTATATTTGGTATATCCATCAAATTTTATATCTTTCAGGTAGATATGATACGTTGCTAGACGACAATCTTATCTTGTAGGTTTGATTTGATCAACAATTAGATAAGGTTCTAATTATCAAGTTCGGGATCGCATTGATTAAACCTATAAGGATTAGAAATGTTCTAATCATGATAGGTCAACTTGCATCCACACCTACTGCTGGCTAGATATGGAACCCAATGGGTCACGCACAAAGAACTGATCAAGGGTCTAATTAGATTAGATCATGTGCGTAGGATAGACATGCTAGCACGTGTTGCAGACTCTAGCTCCTAATTCGAATTAGATTCGAATCTATTTCTTATATTAGGTTAATCTAATATGATTAGATCATGACCTAATGTGGGTTGGCCAAGTGTTGAAACCTAATTGGCTTTATTTAGACCATTGAATGGCTCTTGAATAATGGATCTGGACTATTGGTCAGTGGCTCAATTTGGACCATTGGATGATGATGTCTTAATCTGAACCATTAAATGATGTCTTAATCTGGACCATTGGATGATGTCTAATCTGGACCATTGGATGATGTTTTATTTTGAACATTATCATGAAATAAGTATGGAAGGTTATCAACGTGAGAAGGGCATAAATAAGGCTTATCGGCGGATAAGTCTTTTGAGCATAGCGCCTCATCATGATGAGGCGCTATCCTTAGGACATGCCACATGCCTCATCATGATGAGACAGGATGAGGCATGTGGATGGGATGCATCCGCATCCCTTCACCTTTATAAATAGGAAGGCCTCCCATGGTCTATGATATAAAATCCATCCCAAGAAAAATAAACTCACATCTCTCCTTAATTTCTCTTTTAGATCTTGTCCTACACCAAGACAAGAAGGTTTTCTTTAGGACAAAAGGTTGTCTTGTCCTAAACCAAGTCAAAGAGATCTTAAGACAAGAGGCTATCTTGTCCTAAACCAAGACAAGGAGGTCTTCGTCAGAACAAGAAGCTTTGAAGGATTTCTTGTAAGAGAAAAAAAATAGAAAGAAAAGAAAGCAAGCCAATCAACTCCTTTAGAAGGATTAAAGTATCAAGGATCAAAGTTTTAAAGGAGCCAGAGTCTTGAACCCAGTTCCTGTGTGGATCAATGTTGGAGGGTGAATACTTGAGCACTTTGTTGATATTCCAACATATTGGATTTAGCATTACAGATATTCTTCTTATCCTACATTTACTATTTATTCATTTGATTGTTACCATTAAAAAATATTGGCTATTAAGGGTTTCATGTAAATACATTTTATTAAGAAATTTATAAAATTCACACACTTCCGCTGCGCTGTCAATCATGCATGGAAACCCCAATAGTGGTATCAGAGCCATCCTTAAATGGTGCAATCAAATGGTTGTAGGATCCAAAAATGCTATGCGATAGCATATTAGATATCATGATATGAAGCATGTTTATTGAAATGCTATGTGATAGCAATATTAGATATGATCAAACATGTTCATATTTCTTGAGATGTTTGCTTCTTGCATAAGAAATGTAAAGTATATAGAATGTGCTAAAAGATCAGAAAGCCCTCACATAAAATTGTATTAAGTCATAGAGTTAAAAATACTTTGAGCTGACCCATTCTAGAACAATTGACTGAGTTGGTGTCTAGGAAAGCACTAAATGTGGTTACTTAATTAGGACCTTACTCTCTGAGTAAGGAGAGCCTCCCACCTTTTTACCTGGCCAACTATTTGATTGTCTTTTATGGATAAGCTTGATGTTGATAAAACACTACTCTCAGCCTTCCTTTATACCTAGACATTATTTTGTCAAGATCCATGCTAGTTTCTTGTGTACCCACAAGACTAGTTATGGGGACTGATATAATATTGTCTTGGTACATAAAGATGCTTACATCATATTTAATATGTAGCTTTGTTGTGTACCCACAAAGGCTGCATTATTCAAATATGATTGCATGAAAATGAAGGGTCTGACTTAACTAAAGCATTATAATTTGTTGTTTACCCACAAGGCTATGAATGTTTTAGAGGACAAGATAAAGTTGAGAATTGCATGAGATGCAATTAAAAGAGTTTTCTACCTTTGAACTCATAAAGGTTTGTTGTGTACCCACAAGACTTTACGAGGAATTAGGATCTCAACCCTACTAAGAAAAATTAGTATGTTTCTCATTTATCATAGGAGAGGGCTATGATAAGTCGATAAAAGTGAGAGTAACAATTAGATAAAAGTTCTTGTCTAATTGTATACATCTCATCATGATTGGTCTACTTATGTTAGTTTTGTTCTTTGTTTATGTAGAATTAAATCTGTATTAGATGATTTCTTTACTATCACTGAGAGGCATTTTAGATGCCAACAAGTTGACTGATCGAAATTATGTGGACTGGTTAAGAAATCTTAGGATTTAAAAGAGTTTTCTTGCAGCTGTGAAGCCTGATGCAGGAGTTGCATCAAAAAGTGTGTTTGTGTTGCATACCAACTTGTCATTAAGTTCTTCAAATTTTAATTCTTGGGTATTGGATACAGACTGTGGTTCTTATATATGCAAGTCATTGTATAGACTACAGAAAATTAGAAGTTTGAAAAAATGTGACTTCGAGTTGTTTGGCACTGGAGAAAAATTCCTTTAGGTAGAAGCTGTTGGAACCTATATCTTGGAGTTGTCATCCGGCAAGCTCCTGGAACTAGAAGACTGTTACGATATGCCAAAAAACATTAGAAATATAATTTCTATTCCTTTGTTGTTAAAGAAAGGTTTTGAAATTAATGAAAAGAGTAATTGTTGCTCTATTTCTTTTTCTAATGAATTCTATTGCAAAGGCATTATGAAAAAATGGCTTTCTAGTTTTATGCCTTAATGATAATGTGTTTCATGTTAGTGAAAGTAATAAAAGAAATAGAGTGGATGTTAATAATACCTTCATTTGGCATTGCCGACTTGGCCATATTAGTGAGTCAAGATTACACAAGTTATACAAAGAAGAGTTCTTTGATCCTTATAATTTTGAATCATTGGGAACTTGTGAATCTTATCTTATGGGTAAAATGACCAAATCTCTTTTCTTAGGATATGAAGAAAGGGCAAATGAGTTATTAGGACTTGTGCATATAGATGTTTGTGGTCCTATGATAACTCTAGCTAAAGATGGATACTCTTACTTCATCATATTCATCAATGATCTATCAAGGTATGGACATGTGTATCTTTTGAAACATAAGTCTGAAGATTTTGATAAATTTAAAGAGTATCAAAGTATGGTCGAAAAACAAACTGAAAAGTTTATTAAAATCCTTCGATCTGATCGAGAAGGAGAATATCTTTCTAGTGAATTTTTAAACTATCTTAAAGAAAATGGTATTCTCTTTGAATGGACACCTCCGTATACGCCACAATTAAATGGTATAGCAAAAATAAGGAATCATACTCTATTAGATATGGTATGGTCCATGATGTGTTTTACAGATCTTCCTATTTCCTTATGGGATTTGCCCTAGAGACCGCTGCATATATTTTGAATAGGATACTTTCTAACTCTATACCTAGCACTTCATATGAGATATGGAGAGAAAAGAAGCCAAATCTTAAGTATCTTAAGATTTGGGGCTGTCAAGCTTATGTCAAAAAAATTTTGAACTAAGCTAAGTGCTAGATCAGATAGGTGTATATTTGTAGGTTATCCTAAAAACAGTATAGGATATATCTTCTATAATCCTACTGAACACAAGATTTTTGGTAGGCATGCTTTTTCATAGAGAAAAAGTTTTTCCTTGAAAAGGGTAAGGATAGAAGAATTGAACAAAGAAGTTCATGACCTACAAATTGAGAAAAATAATATTTCTCAACCAGATGTACCTATATAAGTTACAACCACAACATATATCTTCTCTTCGAAGGTCAGATGGATTACGAAGAGCACCTGAGAGATTTATCATAGAGAATGATGAAGCCTACATTATTGAGAACAATGATCCACTAAACCTATTCAAGCCGTCATGAGTAAGGACTCTAACAAATGGCTGAAGCTTATGAAATCCGAAATAGATTCTATATATACCAACCAAGTGTGGACATTAGATGATACACCTGAGGGTTTAGCCCTTATAGGTTGTAAATAGGTATATAAAAAGAAGATTGGAGCTGATGGCCAAGTAGATACATACAAGACCAGGCTAGTGACAAAAGGTTTTAGACAAAAATAAGGAATTGACTATGATGAAACTTTTTCGCTAGTAGCTATGCTCAAGTTTATTCAGATTATGCTGCAATAGCTGCATATTATGATTATGAAATCTNTGCCAAGCCTATGGAGGGGAGCAAGCTATCTACCAATTAGGAAGGTCCTTACCGGGTCGCGAGACACTCCACCGAGGGGTGTGCCGAATCGAGGAGCTCAACGGCCGACCTATCCCATGTACTGGAATGCTGACAACCTTCCCCGATATTATCAATGATGCATCTCCTTGCATTATGAACAATAAAAGGCCTCCTTCAGCACCTTGATCAATTCTCTTGCACCAAGAGCCAGATCTCACAAAAGGAGCTCACCGGCATCACGGCCCATGGGACACCACTCGCCCCGCACAGCAGTGCCCCCCGAGTGGTTCAAGACCCTAAAGGCTTTGTACCCAGCCGAGTTACCCTTGGATGGCACACAAACCCCCGGCAGTTCAAAAGGAGCTCGCTGGCATCACGCCCACGGGGACACCACTGGCCCGGCACAGCGATGCCCCCGAGTGGTTCAAGACCCTAAAGGCTTTGTACCCGACTGAGTCGTCCCCTCGGGCGGCACACAAACCCCTGAGTGGTTCAAAGGAGCTCGTTGGCATCACGGCCCATGGGATACCACTCGGCCCCGGCACGGCAGTGCCCCCGATGGTTCAAGACACTAAAGGCTCTGTACCCGGTCGAGTCACTCCTCGGGCGGCACACAACCCCCGAGATGGTTCAAAAGGAGCTCGCGGCATCATGGCCCATGGGACACCACTCGGTCCCGGCACGGCGGTATCCCCTGAGTTTCAAGACCCTAAAGGCTCTGTACCCGGTCGAGTCACCCCTCGGGCGGCACACAAACCTCCGAGATGGTTCAAAAAAATCTCGCCTGGCATCACGGCCCATGGGACACCACTCGGTCCCGGCACAGCGGTGCCCTCGAGTGGTTCAAGACCCTAAAGGCTCTGTACCCGACCGAGTCGCCCTCGGACGGCACACAAACCCGAGTGGTTCAAAAGGAGCTCATCGGCATCATGGCCCACGGGACACTACTCAGCCCTGGCACAGCGGTGCCCCCCAAGTAGTTCAAAATCCTAAGGCTCTGTACCCGGCCGAGTCGCCCCTCGGGCGGCACACAAACCCTCGAGGTGATTCAAAAGGAGCTCGCCGGCATCATGACCCATGGGACACCACTCGGCCCCAACACGGCGGTGCCCCCGAGTGGTTCAAGATCCTAAAGGCTCTATACCCAATCGAGTCACCCCTCAGGCGTGCATAAACCCCCGAGGTGATTCAAAAGGAGCTCATCGGCATCAGGGCCCATGGGACACCACTCGGCCTCGGCACAGCGGTGCCCATGAGTGGTTCAAGACCCTAAAGGCTCTGTACCCGACCGAGTCGTCCCTCAGGCGGCACACAAACCTCGAGATGGCTCAAAAGGAGCTCGCCGGCATCACGGCCCACAGGAACCACTCGGCCCCGGCATGGCAGTGCTTCTGAGTAGTTCAAGACCCTAAAGGCTCTATACTCGGACGAGTCACCCCTTCAGGCGGCGCACAAACCCCTGAAGTGGTTCAAAAGGAGCTCGCTGGCATCACGGCCCATGGGACACCACTCGGCCTCGGCATGGTGGTGCCCCCAAGTCGGTTCAAGTCCCTAAAGGCTCTGTAGTCGGCCGAGTAACCCCATCCCCCCGGGCGCACCCAAACCCCTGGGACGGTTTGAAGGAGCTTGGCAACATCATAGCCAATGGGGCATCACCCAGTTCTTCGCCATCCCCAATGGACCATGCCCGCCAGAATCACCTTTAGAATTAGCCCTCGAGGCATCTCCTTGAGCTTAATAGCCTTGTGCCCAGTCAAGCTGGTTCCCTAAGTTTGTGCGCAAGTTCCTAAAATGCTCTCAAAAGCCGCTCAGCTCACCTGGATTTTCCCTTCCGCCGACGATTAGTTATTCTACTTACCCAGCCAGGAGCCTGATGGACCGTAAGCCTAGCTAGCAACATGGGTCTTTGGGGACTTGTTCAAATTACTATCGAGTCTAAGTACATGAGACTACCGCAGAGATGGAAGGCAAAGAAAAATAAACAAGGCGTAGAAGACAGTCCAAGGAAGAGTCTCTTTCATTGATAACCTTGAACGCATTACCTCAGTAAGGATTCTCTCTAAGTTCGTGGGTGAATCTTCAAGGCGTTTCTAAATGGGCGCGGCCAGCGCCAGATTGCCTCAATAGATTATAAACCTACCTGGCGGCGCGAGTCTCCGCAGATGCATTCGGTCACTATCAAGCCTAAGTCTATGGATCTGCCGCAGCGTCTCCGACATACACGATACTTATAAGCAGAAGAGCAAAACATTTTGAGAAAAAGATTCCTTTTCATTAGCATCTTGTAATGATTACAAAATCTGGCATGAAGTCAGTTACAATAAGAGATTATAAGATCAGAAAGAAGATACAAAAATACAAGTATTTCAGGGCCCGCTCGGCCTTGGCTCTTCCCCGGCTTCCTCCTCCTCCGCGGTTCCTTGCCGCTAAGATCCCTGGGCTGGATCTCTTCAAGTTCGGAGCCACTGATGTTGAAGGCTGCAGATACTGTCGCCTTGCAAAGGTCGAAGCCCTTCGCATAGGCATCAAGACTGGCCTCAATAACTTCTTGCTCAAACTCCGCTGAGGCCTTGAAGTTGGCGACGGCACTCTCAGCTTGGGCCTCGGCCTCCTTGGCTTGCACCTCGGCCTTCCTAACACGCTCTTTCGCCTCCCAGCCCGGCTTTCAGCCTCTTCGGCACGGGCGTTGGCATCGTGAGCATGGGCCATCGCCCCGGCACGCTCATGGTTCACCTCGGTCGCCGCCCTCTCGGCTGCGACAACCCTCTGCATCACGGTCCGTCGCCGCTTCAACCCAGCCCTCCGAACATTGGAGCTGGCGAGTCAGCTCCTCTATTCTTTTGTCTACCGCCTCCAACCGGCCGATACTAGGGCTAGTTTGGTCTCGGCCGCAAATGCTTGGCCGCCTTTGATCTCGGCCCGGCTCTTCGGCTCCCTTATTCGGCCGCCCAGGTCCTCCTTCCGGGTCTTGGCCCTCGCCTGCTGCCGAGTAAGCTTCTCGGACAGTGCAAGCTCTGTTTTTTGTACTTCTCAGCCCGTTCTATGGTGTGTGAGAGCACCTCCCCTGAGTGGGTCATCACCGCACGGAGGGCGAGGGCCCCATTGGCCAGCTGCATCGAAGGAGTTTGTCAGCCAAGTCGGCCAAGATACAACAAAAGGAAACTAGGTTCGAAGAATTACCTGAAGCACGGCCACCATCACCATGTCGAGGACTGTGGCATGGGACTATTGCCCCATCTCCTCGTCGATCTCTGAAGACCCGCCCTTGACAAGAGGATGACGGCCTGCCCAGCATCCTCCATGGAGGAAAGCCTGGGCACCGGTCGTGCTAGCCCCGTCGGCGTCTCGTCGATCGGTTGACGAGTTGGGTGGCGTGCGGATCGCCGGGACGAGCTCCCCGGCTTGGCCCTGTGCTTGCTGGGCCTCCTCGCCCCAGCATCGGGCCTTCTAACTGATACCTCCCCCCCTCCGATGGACGAAGGAGCCTTCTCCACCTTCGGCTCGGTGGGAGCCGAAGGGCCACTTGCAACTGTGACCTGCCCCGCCTCGGCCAAATCCGCGGTGGCAGGGGTCTCCTCCTCGGGGTCCAGAACCACCATGACCGCCTCAGTGGTGGCTGGAATTTCCCCCTCTTCTATCTCGGCCCCCGATGGATCGGGGACCGCTCCTTCGGTCGGCATATCCCTAGCCGGCTCCTCCGCAAGCGCCTGGGCTGCGGAGTTTCTGGGGTCTGGGCCGGTTCGGCCTGGGCCCTCCTGGTCGCCTGCCACCTGCCTCTTCTGGCGCATGGCGGCCTCCAACTTCACGGTGGAGATTTTCATTGCTGCACAAAAAATAGACATTAGTGATAGCGCACAACAAACACTGAGCCGGGACGAAAAGAACAAATTTTTGTGCTCACCAACCGCCAGGGCCAATTTGGCCTCATACAAGTTCTCCTCGGATAGGAGTTCCTTGTAGTTGGGGATCTGGCAGAAGGACAGGCTGTTGAAGAGTTCCCCATCCCTCTCACCTACAGTGGAGTTTTCATTAGAGCTAACGTTCGGCTCTCTCCAGTCGGACCTCACCCCCCTCATATGGGCAAACAAAAATCGGGACTTCCACCCCCTAATCTTTGATGGGAGACCTGGGGAATGGCCCTACCATCCTGACGGTAAATACCCACCAGGCCCCCTCACCTGGCAGCGGAGCTTGTAAAAAGTTGAAACAAGGACAATCTAGCCGGGGAGCCCTGAAAAAAGCAAAGAATAACAAAGGCGCAGATGATCCGAATCGAGTTCGGAGTCAGCTGCGCCAGCACTAACCTATATCTATCTAACAGGTTCAAGAAAAAAGGATGGAAGGGAAGGCGCAGCCACACCGAAAGAACTCCTCATACAGAGCAACCCGGCTGGGGAGGCTAGAGGTTACTCTGTCCTCGGGCCTGGCGCAGACAATGGATGAAGCTAGGAACCCTATACATTGTCCTAAGGGCATCTACCTCCTCAAGAGTCATGATGGAAGCTACCCCTCGGGGCCCACCGGGTCAAGGCCTACCACCGAAGGGGGCGCCGGACGACTAGAAGATATGGGAATCGCTATCACCGGGGAGGCTTGGACGGACAGGTGTTCGCTCTCCGCCTGTTGGTCTCGGATGGTAATGCCACCCACCGGCGGGGTACTTGGCTGGTTGAAGGAAGATGAAGGTCCCTCACCCGAAGACTGGGAAGACTCTACAACAGGCCTCTTGCCCTCCCTAATTGCCCGACGGTCTATGAGTCAAGAAATGGGAAACTGACCTGGAGTTTAGGAGGAAGATGAAGGTCGAGGTTTCAGGTTGCAGAGGAACTCAAAGCTCAGGGAAGAAGAGGGCAGAAGAAGCAATAGCAGTGTAAGAGTCCCCCTCGAACACTAGGGTTAGCTTTTATACCCCAACTCCAAATCACATTGCCCGAGGACTCGCCATGGGGCCCTCATCTATTGCGCCAAGTGTTCAGGCGCTGGCCATCTCGCCCTCGCCCAAGGCACGCCGCCTCGGTTCAGCCCAAGGAGCGGGATCCTCAGCCAATGATGATGCATGAAAAGCGGAGAGGCAATGATGGCACCCATCTTTTTCCCATCCTTCGAGAGGCACCCCTGGGGGCGCCTTGACCCGCGTCAACTCCACCTACCATATAATTACGGAAGATTTTCGAAGCGACGCCATCTCAGGAGAGCATGCCAGCTCACCCGCCATTAAAGGTACCCATCATTTTTTAAATTTTCGCGCCCCTTTCACCCAAAGGGCAGCGAGCACATGGCCCTTCGTACTCAGGAGCGGGGGGCATCTGATGTGGCTGATGAAGCCACGTGGGCAATCATGGCAAAATCGACTACGTGGCATGGACACGTCGGCCCCGGCACCTCCAGGCAAGCCGAGGCGGCCCCGACTTCTTCAAGTCGGCCCCGTTGGCCCCGGCATCTCCAGGCAAGCCGAGGCGGCCCCAACTTCTTCAAGTCAGCCCCAGCATCTCTGGGCAAGCTGAGGCAGCCCCGACTTCCTCAAGTCAGCCCCAGCATCTCCAGGCAAGCCGAGGCAGCCCCGACTTCTTCAAGTCGGCCCCGTCGGCCCCGGCATCTCCAGGCGAGCCGAGGCGGCCCCGACTTCTCAAGTCGGTCCCGCGTCTGCCAGGGCCATCAACTCTCTGACCCGTACGGACTGACACAGCCAGGTCCACCCGCCGCCTGATCACGCCGTCGATGGGACCAGGCCCACCAACCAACTGGTTCCGCCGACTAATGGGACCTAGCCCACCAACCGCCAGTTTCTTCTCTCTGATGGACAGGACCTACCGATCAACCCAAATTCACGTAACTCCCGCGTGTCTCGCAGACATCTCTCCCTCACAGAATTTCATGTGGCTAATCTCCATGCAAGTTTCGACTGCCTATAAAAGGGTAAGTCCACTGAAGACTCAGGGAGACGAACACACGACCTCTCTTACTCTATCATTCCAAAGAAACTCCATCCCTCGGAGCCTTCTCTGCTCTAAGGAGCTCCCTCGAGCTCTCCTTCAGCTGTGACCTCGGTCGCTAACTTGGGCGTCAGAGGGTCCCTACCAGAGCTCCTCTCCGGTCTCGAAACTTTTTGTAGGTCATCCAGCTAGGCGAGGCCCCAGCAAGCGACCAGACTTTTCTTCCCTACGTTCAAGTCCGACGATTGGGCATCATCAGATTGGCGCGCTAGGNCATAGAGTTTCTAATTCAGTCCCTTTTTTTTGTATTGCACTAAAACATATCATTTATAAATTTGAGCCGTATCAGCCATTGAATTACTCCAGATTAGCAATGAGGCAATTACGTCCATGGTTTAAATATGAGGTCTATTACATAGCAGGAACACTGACTTATTTGAGGGAAAAATGGCATTATGGAGTAACACCAGCTTTACTGTTGTCATCCTTCATTTATTTTTTATTAGCTAAACTTTTTATCAGAAAATCCAATCAATAATTCATCAGCAGAGTAAGACATTATTCTTGTCACAAGAGCAAATAAGGATTCCAGAGGGGGTCCATAATTTTGAGAACATTACTATAAAAAACTTAATCATATATTATGTTTTGCTGGTTTTAACTCTTAATGATAATATGATTATGTACAGAAGAGCAAAGCCTATGCTCAGTTTGGATAGCAAACGACTTAAATCATATTGACAGGGACTCTGGCACAACATTTGGCATCATGCATTAAATTAAAAAGGGCATGGTCTCATTGTCCAATCTTAGGTGCAAACTCTTTTATCTTGACCTGTTTTATGGAACAAGACAGTGATGACTGAAAGCCAGCTATCCTCCAATTATTGAAGGACACGGCAAGTGAATCACTAGAATTATGGATAAGACCCAGCATGTTGAGGAGAGAAATGGTTGGTCTCTTTGCCATAAATCACGGTTGGTTGTCTTCTTCGTTCTCCTATTCTGCAACAGTTTGCTATCCATCTAGCATTCCTCACCTCGATGCCAGTAGTCTAATATTCAGTGTTGTAATGATAAAAATGAAATCATCCTTCTAGATATGGAAGACCATATAATGTATGAACCAGCTGGACACTGATTCACAACTGTGGATGGTATCTCAGCTCAACAGTGGGAACATCCTAAAGCCATTTTGGTGCCTAGCTATCATGCACATCATTTCTCATACACGTGCATAACATGCAACTTGAAATCAATAATTTAGATTCTATTCCAACTTTTTAAAAGAAAATGAAGAATGCCAAAAAAGAACCATCATTAGGTAAGTAGAGAGTGTGCAAAAAGGAGGGGGGGAGAGAGAGAGAGAGAGAGAGAGAGAGAGAGAGATCAGTGAAGCACTCAAATCACTGGTGCATGGATTTCTAACTCGAAACTTATTAGATAACTTCGTAGCTCACAACAATACTGTGCCTCTTCCCATACCAAGGCAAAGTCCTAAATAAAGGTTATTAATAGTGCTTTCAGAGGTCTCTTATTATGTTTCTTATATACATAAAAAGTTATTTATATCCAACATGCTTTTAGGTGTAACCACCATCTTACTACGGTGGTCATTACATGAAGAAAAATAATGACCACTATTTAGCATCTTTATTCTCTGTGAGAATAAAATTTCATACTTGTTGAAAATATATTTGTTATTTAATAAGCAGTGATTTGAGCAGTTTGCATAAATGTCGATCTCTATAGTCGCCTGTTATTTTCTGCTATAAAGGTTGATGATGGTCTCTCTTTTTTCCTTGTTGAAGAGAGAGATAGAGAGTCATTGTAATAATAATATATATTATTGCCAATGTTGAAAACCTTGGTTAAAAGTTGATGCCACACATGACTTTCCTATAACATATATATGAAGGGCTTTAGGTCTGAAAAATAGATCTTATATAATTATTGGGAGGTTGGTTTTGCATCTCCAAATTGGACCTCAAGTTTGATTCAACCGGCTTTGAATTGTAGATGAATACAAACACGACACACACATGTGGAAACTTGCATGGAACACACTTCCTAAGAGGCATGAGCATACTATCGATAGTCATGCCAGTTGCTCCTCTGGCAGATTTCCATCCTGAATCCCTGTGTAGTCACTCATCAGGGAGGATATGGGAAGAGGTCTCCACCTTCTGGTTTCATTACACTGCTTATCAGATTATCTCGGATCGGCTTCTGTTTGCTGATGAGACTTTCATCCTCGATTGTTAGGGCTGCCTTCTCCTTAGCTGCTGAGTATACCTTCCATCAGAGATTTTGTGCTTCTGCTATCCCTGGCCACTGGGACTTCCCTGCTGCTTCGGCAGCGAACCGGTGTACGGTTTTTTCTTGGGAGCCCCCACCTCCAGGGTTTGTTAACAACTTCGATGGTAGTGTTCGCGGCAGATGTGCAGGCTCAGCGTTTGTGATTCGTGGGCCTGACGGTGAGATGCTGGCGTCTGATGGAATTCCACAGTGCCCCTTACGGAGTTGTGTGCTGCTTGGGCTGGTATCTGTTGTGCTATTCGCTGTCTTGGAGCTCGCAGCATTATCGTTGAAGGGGATTCCATTACGGTCATCCGCTGGATTAGGAAGGATTCCCGCGCCCGTGTGCCTATCATCCCCTCATTCTATCCTTCAGGGTATCTGTGCCAGAATTAGGCACATCTACCGGGAAGCCAACTCTGCGGTAGATTGGATTGCTGCTAGGAAGGCGTCTCATGCTGGTTCTTGGAGCTGGAAGCCGGGTGAACCTTGCCCCCTTGTTCTTTCCCAAATTTTGTACTCCGATATCTCGGGTTTGACTCACCCTAGATTGGTGTGATCATCCGCTTGTATCAAAAAAAAAAAAAGAGAGAGATATAGACTCATTGTTCCAATGTTGAAAACCTTGGTTAAAAGTTGATGCCACACATGATTTTCCTATAACATAATATAGGGTTTAGGTCTGAAAAATAGATCTTATAAATTATTGGGAGGGTTTGCATCTCCAAATTGGACCTCAAGTTTGATTCAACCGGCTTTGAATTCAAACACACACACATATAAACTAATTATATCATAATCCACCCTTTTCCACCAAATTCTAATCCATCCATGTATGTTATGATTAATTGATCTTGTTAAAACATAACGTATATTTTTTTCGTAACACAATATTTAAACCAAACTCATTTACTTTATAAATCGTTTTCCTTTATTCACATCTCTTGATTGCATAGATGCTTAAACAATAGAAGTAATAGCTGCACAAACTTACATATTATTTTCCTTTCATGTTTCATAATTCATTCAATAATCTGAATAAATATTCCATAAGTATGGCAAATAATTTACAAATCATCTCACTGGATGCCTTTTTTTTATTATTTTTTCCTCCCTAGTGCTGGCTATGGATAGGAATTTAACCAGACCTATTGACAAGCCAATAAATTAATCGACAATTGAACCCACATTACTGGTTAAGATGTGTTCAACCTTTCTGTTGCCGTCAAGTTACGTTCCTCCAACGCTGAGAAACGAAAGTCCTCCTCCTCGAAGAAGTTCCTACAAGAAAGTCTTCGAAGACCGGTTGCACCGGTGGGGACCCTCCGATGTTCAAGTAAATGACTTGAGAACAGTGAAGAAAAGAGCTAGTAGAAAGATAGCTAAAGAACTTGAGTTCAGATCCCTTCCTCATTGTGAGTGTGGGTTCTTATACCTATTCGAATATCCTCTTTTCTGCTTTTAGAAAGTGGCTAATCCCAATGAGTCGTTGTCCGGTAGCGGACAGGTGGCCAGGCTGACAGGGATAGGTTGTAACAGACACTAGGCATGTCAAAGGTGTCTTGCTTTGCGAACCACTTGTCAGATGCGGCGTCGTAGGTGGTAGATAGGCCTAGTCGTGTCAGGCGTGCATCGTTACGGGCAGTGGTCACGCGCAGTTGCAGATGGTTAGTGGGCCATATGGCAGCCGTGGACGGTTGGTGGACCACGTGGTAGTATCAGGCAGCTTGAGGTAGGGGACACCTGACGTCCAAGGTCGAGGGGACTCCAGGTATGAGGCCGAGGGGACTTCAGGTCCAAGGCCAAGGGGAATTGAGGTCCGAGGCCGAGGGGACTCCAGGTCCGAGGCTGAGAGGACTCCAGGTCCGAAGCCGAGGGGACTTGAGGTCTGAGGCCGATGAGGCTCTAGGTCCGAGGCCGAGGGGACATGAGGTTCAAGGCCGAGGGAACTCTAGGTCTGAGGCCGAGGGGACCCTAGGTCCAAGACCGAGGGGACTCCAGGTCCGAGGCTGAGGGAACCTCGGAGGTCGAGGGGAGGGGTTTTGTTAGTCACTTTCTTTGTTAACCCTAACAAGATTTGATCAGCCATATCAGATGCCCCCTTGCCTCTAAGAGGATGCAAGCCCACCCCTGCAGGGCGAAAGGAGTACAGGCTCCCAAGTGGCTGATCCCGCCATGCCGCCAATTGCTGAAGGGCACATGTTCCTGGGTACAATGATTCCTTTGTGTAGGTGACTTGGGTGCTGAAGTGTCACCGCCCCTGCCAACCGTCAGATCCATGGAAATTCACCTCGAAATGGGAGTGTCCTCTCGAAGCCTGCAAGGAGCTACCGCCATCATTGCTATCATGGTGCTGATGTCAGTGATGCTCCATGATTGGCTGAAGGTGGAACGTCCCATGTGCTGGGCACCTGCAGAGGTTACACCACCTATAGCGGGGGTCCGCATGGCCGGTTAGGTAAGGCGGGATGATTTGAAGCTAATAAGTCGGAGGGAAAGCTTCGAGTCTTGTCATTCTGCTCTGATATCATCTTCTTCTTTCGCTCTCCCGACTTCGTCTTCCCCCTCGAGAACCCATTCCTGCTGCTCTTCTTTTTGATCCAGGTCAGTTCTTTGCTCATCTCTAGCTCCATTCTTTGTTTTCCATGGCTTCTTATCCTTCCTGGTCCTCCTATGCCACCCCCGAGGATCAGATTTCTTCCTCGAGGCTCCACGACTCTCCATCTCCTGTTCCTTCATGGTCCTCTTCCTCCATCCCCTCCGAGGATCATGTTCCTCTCTTCCAACGGTGAGTCACCGGCCAGGCTCCTGCCAGGAGCCATCCGGTGGCCGCCGGCACCTCTTCGAGGGTGGGGGCGGAATCCCCGATAGGGACCGCCTCCACGGTAACGGGCCAAGAACTGGATAACATCAGGGCCTGTTACCAGATCCCTAGGGACATAGGACTATTTCTCCCAACTCCCGATGATAGGGTAGTCTCTTCTTGACCTAGTAGGATAGCCGTCTACGAGGTCTCACTTAGGATAGGTCTCCGCCTACCCTACCATCCCTTCTTCCTCAACCTCCTTGACCGCTACTCCTTGACCCCTACCCAGTTGGTTCCGAACTTCATTCGGACCATTTGTGGCTTTATAGTACTCTGCCACCTCCACAGCATCGAGCCGAGGATCTCCCTCTTTCGCTGTTTCTATACCCTTCGGCAACAGTCGGGTTGGTGGCTACAGCCTCGGCCCGGCCGTGCCCTGAAGCTTGGCCTTCCTTCATCTGTTAAGGGATGAAAATCCTGCTTCTTTTTTGCTGATCTCGAGGGGGTAAAGCCAAGGTGGGGAGACTCGAACCTAAGGCCGAACAAGGACTTGTCAGTGTCACCGAGGGACTGGAAAGCACTTGGGCAACTGCTGATAGCCGAGGTCCCCTGGTACAACCAACTCTTGACGGAGGACAACCTCTGACTCGCGAGCATCTCCTCTCGCAGCGGTGAGTGGCTGCAAATCCTTGACCCTTAGCCCATTTTCATGTTCTCTCTTCTTCTCTTTTTTTTAACTAACTCTGACCGTGGACTTGTGTAGTGATGAAGATCCCTGTCCATGCCATCAAAAGGCTATGACCAAGAGGAAGAGGGCCCCAGAGGGCACCGAGGGGCCGAGCGAGAGGCGGCAGACCCAAGCCCCGAGCTAGCCCCCAGCACGGTCACCCCCACCCCCAAAGCCCGAAGAGCCAGCACCCATCCCTACCATTGATCTGACAGCCAACACTCCACCAGGAGCAAGAGCCGAGGGGGCCACAGCAACGATAGAGCCCATCGCCTCAGTCGCAAGGTCAGTACAGATGGAGCCAAGCTTGGGCAAGGGCCCCTTGGCCACAGCAGGGCCGCCGATTGAGGAAGCACCAATGGCTCCCAGCTCCGCACCCGTAGCGTCCGAGCCATCCGAAGCCTCCGAGGGAGGTGAGGTCGGGGCAATCCCTTCAAGGCCCTCAGTAATGAATCATGGTCATCGGGCGGAGCGGCTCATCGCGCAACTCATTATGCCCGAGTTCCAGGAGGAACTTAGCCAACTGGGGGCCTCGGCCTTCTTCAGGGAAGCCTTCGTGGCACTCATACGGGTAAGTACCTTGCTCGTCTTTAGTTTTTAGTATCCAATTAGCTTTGCACTAACTTGCTTTTTGATGCAGTCGGCGAATTCGTTGGTGGCCACAAGGGAGGTCATCAACCAAGGGGAGACCATCCTCCGTGAGGCTCAGCGCGACGCCGCCGAGGCCCAAGCCCAAGCCGAGAGGGTGGAGGAGGCCATGGAGGCAGCCAAACGCTGATCGGCAGCCGAGGCCGAGCGCTCGGGGGCCCTGGACCAACTAGGGGAGGCCATGGGGGTCATCACCGCTAGGGACTACCGTATCCATGCCCTCACCGTCGAAGTAAAAGCAGCTGAGGAGAGGGCAGAAAATGCTGAAGAGGTAGCGAGGTGGTCGAATTTCCGCATCGCGGAGGGGGAGGCTAAGGTTCGTGAGACAGAGGCCGCTGTAGCTGCCACTGAAGGGAGGGCAGAAGCCACTGAGAAGAGGGTTGCAGAAGCTATTGAAAACTTTTGCAAGTCCACCAGCTTCACTGACGAGCTGGCAGAAGCCTCCATGGACGTCTATCTCCAGGGGTTTCGGGACTGCCGAGAGAAGGTGGCCCGGACGAGGCGCCTGATGAACCTCCAGCTGACGACGAGCTTACGACGGTCGAGCCTTGATCCCTATCTTTCCTTTGTATTAAAGTTCGACTTGGTCAGCATTTTGTAAGAACTTAAGTAATGAGAAATCTTTTTGAAATGTCTTTCATTCATTTAGTAACTTCCCCTTCAGCTGGCCATCATAGGACCCTTAGGGGTTGCATCGGCATTAGGGGATAGCGTCTGTCTGCTTACTACGAGCAAATCCACAACTTAGCTGCTATATAGGGCCAGACCCATGGGGGCGCTAAGGATGGACTTGCTCTCCTTGGTGAACCCGAGGTTGATGCATGGGTACGAGCCTCGCGGTGAGCCTGCTGCGCCGAGATAGGGCCTTGGTGCCGATCTAGCCTCAAGCCTCTGAGTATCGATGGTACATTGGGCTTGAAGTGTCGAGCTGGCCTTGGGCTTTTGAGTGTCAATGGTATATCGGGCTTGAAGTGCCAAGCTAGCCTCGAGCTTTTGAGTACCGATGGTACATCATGCTTAAAATGCCGAGCTGGCCTCGGGCTTTTGAGTGCCGATGGTACATCAGGCTTGAAGTACCAAGCTGGCCTCTGGCTTTTGAGTGCCGATGGTACATCAGGCTTGAAGTGTCGAGTTGGCCTCAGATTTTTGAGTACCAATGGTACATTGGGCTTGAAGTGTCGAACTGGCCTCGGGCTTTTTGTGCCGATGGTATATCGAGCTTGAAGTGTCGAGCTGGCCTCGGGCTTTTTGTGTCGATGGTACATCGAGCTTGAGGGTGTCGAGCTGGCCTCAGGCTTTTGAGTATCGATGGTACATCGGGCTTGAAGTGCCGAGCTGGCCTCGGGCTTTTGGTGCCAATGGTACATTGGGCTTGAAGTGTCGAGCTGGCCTCGGGCTTGAAGTGTCGAGATGGCCTCAGGATTTTGAGTGCCGATGGTACATTGAGCTTGAAGTGCCAAGCTGGACTCGGGCTTTTGAGTGCCAATGATACATCGGGCTTGAAGTGCCGAGCTGGCCTTGGGCTTTTGGTACCGATGGTACATCAAGCTTGAAGTGCCGAGCTGGCCTCAAACTTTTGAGTGCCAATGGTACATCAAGCTTGAAGTGTCGAGCTAGCATCGGGCTTTTGGTATCGATGATACATCGAGCTTGAAGTGCCAAGATGGTCTCGAGCTTTTGAGTGCCGATAGTACATCGGGCTTGAAGTGCTGAGCTGGCCTCAGGCTTTTGAGTACCAATGGTACATCGGGCTTGAAGTGCCGAGCTGGCATCGGGCTTTTGAGTGCCGATAGTACATCGGGCTTGAAGTGCCGAGCTAGCTTGGGCTTTTGAGGCCAATGGTACATCGGGCTTGAAGTGTCGAGCTAGCCTTGGGCTTTTGAGTCCGATGGTACATCGGGCTTGAAGTATCAAGCTGGCCTTGGGCTTTTGAGGCTGATGGTACATCAAGCTTGAAGTGTCGAGCTGGCCTTGGGCTTTTGAGTACTTATGGTACATCGGTCTTAAAGTGTCGAGCTGGCCTCGGGCTTTGGCTGAAAAGATAAGTTACTCGAACACACTTTTATTAATATAGAACACGGGACAAGTGAGTCCAAAGGAATGCAAACACCTAACCCAATGTAAAGAAGGGGTACATTACTAGTAGTACTGACGAAGGTTGTCAGAGTTCCAGGTCCGAGGGAGTAGCTTTCCATCTAGTCCTTCGATTTGGTACACTCCATGATGGAGGGCTTCGGTGACTTGATAGGGTCCTTCCCAATTTGGCGACAACTTGCCTCCTTCTGTCGGCTTCAAGACCTCGGCCTGTCTAAGGACTAGGTCTCCTGGCAAGAATGTTATGGGGCGGACATGAGCATTGTAATACCTAGTGGTCCACTGTCGGTAGGCAGCCATTCGGAGTTGCGCTCGGTGATGTACCTCCTCGACGAGGTCGAGGTCAAGGTTGGCTCGCAGCTGGTTTGAGTTGTCCTCCTCGTCGTAAGACTCCGTCCGGGGGCTCGGGACGCCGATCTCCACGAGGATGACAGCCTCGGACCCAAAGATGAGGCTAAAGGGAGTCTTCCCTGTAGGAGCTCGTGGCATCGTGTGGTAGGCCCATAGCACGTTGGGGAGCTCCTTCACCCATCTTTCCTTGAAGTCATCTATTCGTGCCCTAAGTCCCTGGAGGATGATGCGGTTTGTCACCTCGGTTGCATCGTTGGTCTAAGGGTGACCGACAGAAATGAACCACTAATGAATGCCCAGCTTGGTGCAGAATCCTCTGAAGGGTACATTGTCGAACTATCGACCATTGTCGGTGATGAGGGTATATAGTAGTCCGAACCGACAGATTATAGATTTCTAGAAAAAGGATCTCACCTTGCCCTCGGTGATCTTAGCCAGCACCTCAGCCTCGATCCATTTGGTGAAGTGGTCAATGGCTACCAGCAGAAACTTGCATTGGCCAGAGGCTGGGGGAAATGGTCCCAGGATGTCCATCCCCCATTGAGCGAAAGGCCAAGAAGCCGCCAGGGGGCTCAGCTGAGAGGTCGATTGCCGCTGGATGCTGGCATGTCCCTGGCAGCTGTCACACCTTCTAACTAGCTCGGCGGCATCCTCCTTCATCGTCAGCCAATAGTATCCTTAGTGTAGAGCTTTGTATGCCAGTGCTCTGCCCCCCAGATGACTCCCACAAATGCCCTCATGGATCTTCCGCAAGATATAATCAGCTTCCGTGGGGCTGACGCACTTGAGGACTGGGTATGAGAAGGACCTTCGTAAAGCCACCCATCCGTTATCAAAAACTTAGGAGCTCATCGCTTGAGCAGTCTGGCTTCAGCAGGGTCTTTGGGAAGGGTGCCATCGGTAAGATACCGGATGTAAGCATCTATCCAAGAGGATTCCTGCGCGACCGGTAGGGCCTCTTCTGTGGCTTCGATGCTTAGGATCTCTAGATGCTCCACATACATTCTTCCCAAGGTCCTGTCGGCCGAGTTGGTCAAACAGGACAGTGCATCAGCTCTAGTGTTCTCTCCTCTGGGAATGTAATTGACACAGAAGTAAGCAAAATGGGAGGCTTGGGATTGGACCTTGCTTAGATAACATGACATGGTCGGGTCTTGGGCCTCATACTCCCCAGCAACTTGCCCAGAGATAAGCTGAGAGTCAGTGAAAGCCCTGAGACGTCTTGCTCTGAGCTCCTCGGCCAGCTTCATTCCTACCAGCAAGGCTTCGTACTCGCTTGGTTATTAGTGGCAGAGAAAAGGAAATGGAGAGTGTACTCCACCGCCTCTCCCTCAGAGCTCATGAGGATGAGCTCGGCTCCACACCCCTGGGAATTGGATGCACCATCTACATGGAGGATCCAATCTTTTCCTCCTGCCTCCGTCGTCATGGGGGAACCCAAGCGTTGTTCCTCCGATTGCTCCTCGGCCCAAGTGCACTCGATCAGAAAGTCGGCTAACACTTGGGACTTCAATGTAGACCTCGGCCGGATGGACAAGTCAAACTCCCCTAGCTTGATGGCCCACTTCGCTAGTCGACCGAAGGTGTCAGGATGGGATAAGATCGTCCAGAGAGGTTGGTCTGTGAGCACCACAATAGGATGAGCTTGGAAGTAGGGCTTGAAACACTGAGTGAAGATGATCAGAGCAAAGATGATCTTCTTGGTCCTGGAATACATGGTTTCCGCATCATGAAGCACCTTGCTGGTGTAGTAGACTGGCCTCTACATCCCGTCGGTATCCATGCATACAAGCACGAAGTTGATGGCCTCGGGGGAAGCTGCAAGGTAGAGAAAGAGCTTCTCCCCGCCCCTCGACTTGGATAGCAACGGTGGAGTGGATAAAAACTCCTTCAACTCCTCGAAGGCTTTCTGGCACTCCTTCGTCCACTCGAAGCCGTTGACCTTGTGCAGCGCCTTAAAGAAAGGCAGACACCTCTCTACTGATTTGGACAAGAAATGGCTCAAGGTTGCTACCCTTCCTGTCAGACGCTGCATCTCCTTCTTGCTTGCCGGGGGCCTCATGTTAAGGATGGCCCGGATCTTATTGGGATTTGCCTAGGAACTTGCCTGCTGTCACTCTGAAAGCACACTTGCGGGGGTTTAGCCTCATCTGGTACTTGTGGAGATTGCTAAAGGTCTTCGCAATGTCGGCAACATGGTCATCGGTACGAATACTCTTGGTTAGCATGTCATCCACGTATACCTCCATGTTGTGCCTGATCTGATCCTCGAAGACCTTATTTATCAGCCTATGATAGGTGGCCCCAACGTTCTTCAATCTGAACGGCTTTACCTTGCGCCCTTCTCGATTACAAATAAAGTAGCCTCCTCATCCGTTGGGTCCATCTTGATCTGGTTGTATCCTGAGAAGGTGTCCATGAAACTGAGGGTCTCGTGGCCAAATGTGGCATCCACTAGCTGGTCAATCCGAGGCAATGGGAAGCTGTTCTTGGGGCATGCCTTATTGAGATCAGTAAAATCTATGCACATACTCCAGCTCCCGCTAGCCTTGCAAATCATCACGATGTTGGCTAGCCAGTCGGGGTAGTGGACCTCTCAGATGTGGCCAGCAGCTACCAACTTATGAACCTCCTCGTCAATGGCCTTTTGTCGGTCAGAAGCGAAGCTCCTCTTCTTCTACCAAATGGACCAGCATCCCGGTTTGATGTTGAGCTGATGGGTAATTACCTTCTTGAATATACCTGGCATGTCAGACGCCGACCATGCAAAGATGTCGAAGTTGGCTTGCAGGAAAGCTAGAAGCTGCTCGCGTGCCTCCTCCAGGAGTAGCACTCCAATCTGGACTGCCCTCGTTGGGTCCTCCCCCAGTGGGAAGGTCAGCAGGTGCTCGGCCAGTTCCCCTCTCCTCTCCAAGTCTCGGAGGTCAAGTTATTCTGGTGCTGGTGCAAACACCGCCCCCTGTGGGCTAGGGGCCATATGATAGCAAAGTGGCAGTGGGTTCTGCTCCCCCCGCATCTCTCAGATTCCTTCGCTGGTGGGAAACCTCATGTGCAATCTTTTAGTAGAGATGATGGCATCCAAAAGGTTTAGACCGGATCTCCCAAGGATGGCGTTGTAGGCCAGGGGAACTCGAACAACCAAGAAATTCATGAAAACTATGCTCTGACACGGTGGGGTCCCGCTGTGACAGGTAGGGTGATCTTGCCCTCAATCCTTACAGAATCTTCAGTAAAACCCATCAAGGGTGTGGTGAACGGCCGAAGGGAGCTAGAAAAAATCCATTCGAACAAAGGCATCATAACTCAAAACATCAATTGAGCTCCCACTGTCGACTAAGATTCATTTTACAGGATGCTTTGCGATCGTCATAGACACAACAATGTTATCATCATTCTTGTTAACCATCCCTTTTAGATCCCTTTTAGAAAAGAAAATTACAGAATCTAATTCCTCCTTCCCCCGTGGCCTCTTGGAGGCGCTGCCTGCCCCCCAAGGGATCATGGTCACCATCTTCTTGGTTGGGGCGTTGTTGATGCTGACCTTAGGATGCGGAGGTACTGACGGGCTGGGTGCACTCAGGTTACCCCTCTAAATGAACTTCCCCAGGTGGCCACACTGGATAAGGTCCTCAATCGCCTTTTACAGCTGGTGATAGTCTTCAGTGTCGTGGCCATGGTCCTAGTGGAAGTGGCGGTATAGATTTTTGTTACGGGGGGTCCTTGGGTTCAATGGAGGAGGGCGCTGGAGATATGGCTCGCCCTCGATCTTCAACAGGATGTGAGATATCGGGGCAAGCAAAAGAGTGAACGGACCCTCCCTAGGAGCAAGAGCTCATGGGCAGTTGTCTGGTCGACGGGGAGGCTCTGGCCTCCTGAGGTGAGCCTCAGTAGGCTCGAGACGAGTCTACTTCTTGCTAGAACTCCCGTCCACCTCACGCCGGGAGGAGTCTGCCTCATCGGCACGAATATACTTCTGCGTCCGGCTCAGCAGTTCGGCATAGGAACCAGACAGCTTCTTATCAAGGGAGTAGGAAAAATGAGAGGGGCAGAGCCCTCACTTGAAGGTCAAAGTGGCCACATAGTCCTCGAGGTTATAGACCTCGAGGGCAGCTTCTTTGAATCGAGCGACGAAGTCCCGCAGGGACTCATCGTTCTTCTGTTGAATAGAGAATAGATTGTCCACCACTTTTGGGATCTTCCGACATGCGTCAAAATGAGCCAGGAAGGCCCTCTCCAGCTATCAGAAGGAGTTGATACTGCACGGTGCTAAGCGGGAATACTAAGCTCGGGCAGCCTTCCTTAGGGTAGCAGGAAAGGTGATGCAAAGTAGGAAGTCGGTTGCCCCCTGGACCTGCATGAGGACCTTATAGCTTTCCAGATGGTTCAGGGGATCGGTAGCCCCATCGTTCGGGTCCAGTTGAGGGAGACGAAACCGGGTTAAAATCGGCTCCTCCATGATACAGCGGGACAGCGGTGGATGGTTGTCGTAGTCTGCCTTCGGTGAGTTGGTGATCCTGTGGCTGAGCTCCTCCAGCCGCTGGTTATATTCGTCTAGCCGGTGCTCGGTTTGGCGAGCTATCTGGCCATCAAAGGACCCCTCCCTTGAAGACTCAGAGGACGAAGAGGGGTGGCAGCGATACAAGCGGGTGCGCTCCGCCTCCCTCCCATGACTCCGCTTATGGAAAGCGCTTGCATGGTGAGAAGGGGACCGGAACCTCTTAGAGGCCTTCCGGCGATGATGTCGGGGTCAGGCGCGGTGGTGACGGACCTTCCGAAGGGGAGATCTCCCCTGAGAAGAATGCTGGCTGGGTTGGATTTGCTGCTGCAGAACCTGGACCGCCACCACCAGCGAATGGACTTGCATGGTGAGAGCGGCGATCTGATCATCTTGCTGCTGTGGTGGTGGTGGAGGCGATGGCGGTGTGGGGATGCCGGCCTGAGGAGCGAGGGGACCAGCCTCCAGCGGATCAACTCCCTGGCGATGCCCCCCCAGCGTGGCTGGTGGAAACCTCCTGCGCATGTGTCACCACCATCTTCTTGAATACTCAGGGGAGAAAAATCTGTAGCTGATTGGTTCGAAGCTTTCTTCTCTATCCCCCCTTCCTGGCATGCCAATTTGTTGCCGCCAAGTCACGTTCCTCCAACGCCAGGAAACGAAAGTCCTCCTCCTCGAAGTTCCTGCAAGAAAGTCCACAGAGACTGGTTGCACCGGTGGGGACCCTCCAACGCTCAAGTAAGCAACTTGAGAACAGTGAAGAAAAGAGCTAGTAGAAAGATAGCTAGAGAGCTTAAGTTCAGATCCCTTCCTTGTTGTGAGTGTGGGTTCTTATACCTGTTCGAAGATCCCCTTTCCCACTTTTAGAAGGTAGCTAATCCCAATGAGTCATTCTTCGGTAGCGGATAGGTGGTCAGGCTGACAAGGATAGGTCGCAACAGACACTAGGCATGTCAGAGGTATCTTGCTCAACGAACCACCTGTCAGGCGCGGTGCCGTAGATGGTAGGTGGGCCTAGTCGTGTCATATGTGCGCCGTTACGGACAGTGGCCATGTGCAGTTGCAAATGGTTAGTGGGCCATATGGCAGCCGTGGACGGTTGGTGGACCACATGGTAGTATCAGGCAGCTCGAAGTAGGGGACACCTGAGGTCCGAGGCCGAGGGAGCATATGTCTGAGGCCGAGGATACTCCAGGTCCGAGGCCGAGGAAACATGAGGTCCGAGGCCGAGGGGACTTTAGGTCCGAGGCCGAGGGGACATGAGGTCCGAGAACGAGGGAACATGAGGTTCGAGGCCGAGGGGGCTCCAGGTTCGAGGTCGAGGGAACATGAGGTCCGAGGCCGAGGAGACCTCAGGTCCGAGGCCGAGGAGACCCCAGGTCCAAAGCCGAGAGGGGTTTTGTTAGTCACTTTCTTCGTTAACCCTAAAGAGATTTGATCAGCCACGTCACCTCCAGTAGAATATTCACATATTACCATGTTTCGTGGAATCTTCGTGCAGTTTTTAAATTTTAATGCCTTCCAGGACCACGCGTGTAATAGTTCCAATGCTTTCATCCACGCCTTCTCTATGGCATTTCCATCGCCTGCTTGCTTTAGAAGCAAAAGAACTCAGGAACCGATCACAGGCTCGGTGAAACAGCGAGAAGAATAGACAGGCGTTCCAGGATTGTAGACGTTGATGTGGTCCACTGCCCCTTCTTTTGAGCTGTTTGCAGTGTTTGAAGTGGACCCAGGAGTATGAGACACTCATCCTGTTGATTCGTACAAATAATTGAAGTAGGTGTTGCGTTCATGTTCCCTAAGATAGCGACCAAACATCAAAGGAAAAGAGACGTTAGAATTATATAGACTTTCTGCCTCGGTTGTATACCAAAGAGATAATGCAATATGATTTAATTCTTAATTTCCTTGCAGCCGAAGGGTGTATGCAGACGCGCTTGATTTATGAAAATGAAAGTTGAAATCCGAATTACTAATTCTGATTTTTAACTTTTATTTGAACATAACTAGAAAACGATATGATTTAAATGCTGTCATCGAGAGAAAATTGAAATCGAGAGAAAATTGAAATCCAGACGATATGATTTAAATGCTTTGAGGTTCGTGCATGTGAGAGCTCCGGCTTCTGGTTGCTGGTTTGCTTTGCGATTCGTGCTCGGCCCTTGATAGTGCTGATCTTCGGCGATCGTCTTCGACTCCGGCTGCGGCTCTTGCGGAGGATCTCCTCTCTACTGTTCCCTTGCCATCTATGGCATCTGATGGAGCTGTGGGGGTCCGTGGTACTGGGCAGAAGTTCAGCTCGACAGGGTTCGTTTGGGTCTCGTCGTCTCCGGCGCCGGCTAAAGTCTCGCGACTGGAATCAGTTTATCCGGAGGTGGTCAGCGTTCCGGTGGACGATTTGAAGGCAGAGATGGTGGACTGGCAGTCGCGTGCTCTCATCATTCGGTCGTTTATGAAATGGGTTCCAGCGGAGGCATATGTGAGGGAGTTTCGCCGTGCCGGAATTCAGGGGGATATCAAACCTGTTAGCCTGGCATTTCGATGCCACATATTCCTTTTCGAAGATCCGAAGGCTGCTGATCAGGTGATGAATCGTCCATGGATCATCAATGGACAAATCATCGCAATGGAAAGGTGGAAGCCGGAGTTCGTTCCGACTGCGGATGCCACCCCCTTTGCCCTTATTTGGCTACGATTACCAAACCTTCCTCTGGAATTTTGGAAGGAGGATTTCCTCAGGATGATCACTGAGACGGCTAGCCAATTCCACTGTGTTGATTCGTCGACTCTGGCCAAAAGCAGAGGAGGGTTTGCCAGAGTTTGCTTGCGGGTGGATCTCCGGCGTTCTCTCCGGCCGGGTACCCGTGTTCAGGGCTTAAATCTTCCCTTCTGGCAGCAGTTTGTCTATGAAGCTCTTGAAGGATTTTGCTCCAGCTGCGGATCGCTTCATCTGGAAGGTCCGTGTTCTGTGCCGGCTGGATCAAGTAAGGATGATGATTCCTCGTCCCCTGTTTTGGATCCTGGCTGACTGTTGTTCGTCAACGCCGGGATGTCCCTGGTTCGTCGAGGGAGATTAGGAAGAAGCCTACATCGATGTCTAATCCTGGTGCTCCCGGCTGTGATCCAGTGCCTCAGATGATTAAGGATAAGCAGCGGCCTGCGGCTACTGGCGTTGACGAGTGGAGGACGCCGGTCAAGGTCGCCCGCCGAAAAGTGCCACCGTCGACAAAGACGGTGGTTGTCTCGGATGCAGTCCCCATTGAATCTGGAGGTGAGATGTAGAAGAGAGGGATGGAGGCTTCTCCAGCGTTCGTCACAGTGCCGGTTTCCTCCCGTGCCGGTACTGTAGCAATTGAGAAGATTAAGCTGAAGAAAGGAAATAAGTTTAGTAAGTTCAGTAAAGCTGAAATTGGATCCGAATCATTTCTGCCAATTACCAATCCTTTCTCTTCTTCTAGTTTGGGTGTGGTTTGTGGCAGTGATCTAGGCAGCGGGGACGCTTTTCCTGGCCCCTTGAAAAGGGCTAGACCTGTCAAGAGTCCTGTTCCGAGAACTAACCCCAAAACTGTTAAAAGGAAGGGCAAAGGTAAAGTTGCTCTGCCAAAGAATACTGAGGCTGCTCGTTATTTTCTGTCAACCCATCATTATCGCAGTGCTCTTCTAGAGTTGATCAGGAGGTGAGTCAGCCCAGCGCTGAGATGAATGTAGGGTTGTCTGTGGTGGTCTCAGGTGAAGAATCTATGAGTCGGCACTCGGTTAATCTAGATGTTGTTGCGGATGGACCAAAGACTGACTCTCTAATGATGACTGATGGGGGCTCCCTTGCCAGTCAGTGCCTTCCTGATATGGTTATGATGGAGGACCAGGGAGGGGTCCCAGTTTCCTCCAATAATTAATGAAGATTCTTATATGGAATACTCGAGGAGCTCGAAAGCCTTCCTTTCGATCCTCTTTTAATAGATTGATGCAATTATATAAGTTTGATATATGTGTGTTGTTGGAAACCAGATTGTCGAGGGATACTCTGGCCCGGCTTCGGAGATAGACTTCCCGATCTTGGTCTTCGTATGCGGTGGAGGCTGAAGGGATGTCGGGGGGTATATTGGCCATATGGCGTGATTCTGCTGTTTTGGTTGAGGCTTTTCATCAGTGCAACCAGCAGATTGGTCTTCTTATCTCTATGGGGTCCTCTGACCCCTGGTTGCTTTCGGCGGTTTATGCCAGTATGGATTATAGAGAGAGACGAATCCTTTGGGCTGAGCTTCTTTCCCTCCTTGATCAAGGTCTCCCTGCCATTGTTGCGGAAGATTTTAACTGTATCACTGAGGCTAAGGAAAAACGTGGGGGCAGACGGGTTTCGGCCTCAGCTGATATTAATGAATTCAATTCCTTTATTCGGTCTTCTAATCTGATGGATTTGGGGTATTCTGGAACCCAGTTTACTTGGTGTAATAACCGTCAGGGCTCAGCTCGTGTTTGGGAGAGACTCGATAGAGCTTTGGCTACGGCCCAATGGCTTCATATGCATCCTGCGGTTTCTGTTTCCCACTTGCCCAGGATTGCTTTGGATCACTGCCCTATTTTGATCTCTACTGAGGCTGATGTGCACCAGCCTAGACAGTTTAGATTTGAGCATTTTTGGACAGCCCATTCGGGGGCTCGGTCCATTATTACTCAAATTTGGCATCTTCCGATCAGGGGCAATGCCATTTACCGTCTCTCTCGTCATCTTATGCTGGCCAGACGACGTCTTTCCAAATGGAATCGGCTTGAAGTGGGGAACTTGGATAGACAGATTGATCTGGTGGAAGCTGATATTACTGTTCTTCAGGGTAAGGAGGATTTGGATGGATCTCTTTTGGATTCGGACCTTTTCTCTCTGCGAGAACTGCTTGCTCGTCACCATTCTCTGCTTCGCCAACAGGAGATGTACTGGAAACAGAGGTCTAGGGCGCAGTGGATCTGTGAGGGGGATCGTAATACCAGATTCTTTCATCAGGCTACCTTAAAGCGCCGGGCCGTGAACAGGATTCGAAGACTAGTTGACACAGAGGGGCATGGTCAGGAGGATTACCATTCTATTCGGAATATGCTTCTCCAGTTCTTTCAATCCAGATGGGCTGATTCCTCTGCTGATGGGGATCCGGTGGTCAGGGTTCCTGATTCCAGAAGGGTTTCCACACAGGACAATGAAAAGCTATGCAGACTTGTCACTGCTGAAGAGATTCGGGAGGCCCTTTGGGAGCTCGGTCCGGACAAGGCTCCAGGGCCTGATGGTTTTCCTCCTCTATTTTATCGCCACTATTGGGACATCATTGGACAAGAGGTAATTCAGTCCATTCAAATTGTCTTCCAACTAAAGCAAATTCCCTTGGAATGGAACCGGACTCTTGTTACGTTGGTTCCTAAGCAGTCCGACACCTCTCTTCCGCAGCACTTCAGACCTATTAGCCTTTGCACTACTCTGTATAAAGTTTGTGCTTGCCTCTTGGTTGGCCGTCTTCGGCTTGTGATCCCCCGTCTTATTTCTATAGAGCAGGGGGCTTTTATTAAAGGGCGTTCTATATCGGACAACATCCTCATTGCTCAGGAGTTCATGCATGATCTTCAAAGAGCCCCTGTGAGAAGAAGTCTTATGGCAGTGAAGCTGGATATGGAGAGAGCTTATGACAGAATGAGCTGGGTTTTCCTGAAGTGCACCCTCCAGGAGTTCGGTTTTGATGTTCTTTTTATTGAATGGATTATGGCATGTATTCTGAGGCCTTCCTTTTTTTGCTCATCAATGGGAGCCCTACTGAATTTTTCCACTCTTCCGTGGGTTTGAGGCAAGGATGTCCTTTATCCCCTTGTTATTTATTCTTGCCGCAGACGATCTATCTCGTGCCTTTCATCTTGCTCAGCAGGAGAATCGGATTGTTCCATTCATGGCTGAGAGAGAGGGCCCTCTGATTTCTCATCTTCTTTTTGCTGATGACTGTATTCTTCTGGGGCAGGCTTCTATTGATAATGCTGCTTCTTTTCATTCCATTCTGCAGCGTTACTGTCAGGCGTCGGGCCAGAGGGTAAATTTTCTTAAGTCTTCTATCTGCTTCAGCCCCAAGACCCCTAGATCTACTAGGGAGGCCATTATGGAGTTATCAGGTATCACTACTCGGTCGGATCACTTCAAGTATTTGGGGATCCCCATTACTGGCAGACGGGCTCGCTGTTCTGACTTTGCAGAAATCGAGCGACGGGTCCGCCAGCGTATTGAGGGGTGGCAGATGACTAGTCTGTCTATGATGGCTAGGATCACTATCATTCGTTCTGTCCTCTCTTCTCTTCCTGTGTATCTCCTTTCGAATGTCGTTCTGCCGATTACTTGCCTGAGGAGGATTGAGAGATGTTTCAGAGATTTTCTTTGGGCTTCTACGCAGGGGGGACATGGTATTCATCTAGTTGCTTGGGATAGGATCTGCATGCCTATTAATGAAGGTGGTCTGGGGATTCAGTCCTTGATTGTTAGAAGAGAAGCTCTTCTTGCCAAACAAGCCTCGCGATTTCTTTTGGAGCCTCATAGTTTATGGAGTTCTGTGATGCATGCGAGATACGGTGACTGGGTTTCTGGTTCGATTATTATACCGCCCCGTGGTTCCTCTTCCTATTGGAAGGAGATTTGTAGACATAGTCAGCTCATTATGCACAATACCTCTTGGATAATTGGTGATGGCTGGTCTATTGATGTTGTCAATGATACCTAGATTTCTGAGCTCCCCCTTATGCGGTGGCCCTCCTTTATCAACATGGATATTCCTCCTAATCTTAGGGTTCAGGATCTTATCTCCTTAAATCCCCACTCATGGCACACCCCTCGGTGACCTGGTTTTTTGGGGAGGAGCTTTCTCGTTGGATTCTCTCGATGCCTCTTTTACCTGATTCCTCTGTTGACTCCAGGATTTGGCAGCGATCTTGTCTCCCCAAGGCTCCCATTAGGGATCTTATGGACATATATAGGCCACAGGCTCAGCACACGGAGGATGCAGCTTGGATTTGGAAGCTTTCTGTTCTCTCCAGGGTTCAGTTATTTATCTGAAAGATTCTTTGGGACTGTCTTCCTACTTGCCTCCTTCTTTCTCGGAGGGGTCTGCCTATTCAGCCGAGCTGTCCTCTGTGTAGGCAGGTGGATGAATCTGTGGACCATGCTATATTTTGTTGCTCCAGAGCGAGAAGGATCTGGACTCTTATGGGCTATCCTAGGGATATGGAGGTAATGGATTTCTCGCGTTCATTTTTCCTTCAGGATATCCGGAGCGGTCCTATGAGCAAGCGTGGTCTTTGGTCTGTTACTGCTTATTATATATGGCTGTCGAGGAATCAGATCATATTCTCCGATGACAGGTTTTCCTTTCACAGGATTGTGAGGCAGATTAGATTATTGACTTTGGAATGTGCCCGTGCCTTTCATGATGTTAATTTTGACTCCTCTGGCCTCTGGGGCTCCCCTGCTGTTCCGACAGCGAACCGTCATACGGTTTTTGTCTCTTGGGAGCCCCCCCTCCAGGGTATGTCAAAATTAACTTTGATGGGAGTGTTCGGGACAGAGCTGCTGGATCTGCTTTCATCATCCGGGTCCGATGGGTGATCTATTGGCAGCGGGAGGCTTTGGATCCCTGGACTCAACTGTTCCTTTGTCGAAGCTTGGTGCTGCTTGGGCAGGGCTCTCGTTTGCTGTTAGGATCCTCCATGCTCCTAAGATCATGATTGAGGGGGATTCTATGACTGTTATTTCTTGGTTATTAGAGGAGAGCTATATAGATGGTTCTTCAAATCCGATTCTGAGGGACTGTTGGTCTATGTTGCGGGAGCTTGATTCTGCCCAGATCCACCACACTTCTCGTGAGGCCAACTCGGCGGCGGACTGGGTGGCGACCTTTGCTGCTCAACATGCGGGTCCATGGAATTGGAAGCCAGGCGACCCATGTCCGATTATTTTATAACAGATCTTAACTTCTGATGTATCTGGGCTGACTCATTCTAGAATTATATGATCGCCCGTTTGTAACCAAAAAAAAAAAAGACCAACTATAAACCAATACATCTGTTTCTCTCTTCTCACTTGATACCCTCCAAACTTTCAATCATGTTACTGCTGGAGATAAGCCTATTTTTTCTTTCTTTTTTCTTCAAAATGAGTTTGATTTTGGATATATTATCTACAGTTTTTGATAAATTTTTGTTATATGCATCGGAAAATCTAGCTTATTCGAGCTTCTAACTCTGATTTCGTTTTCTGTGTGAACCAAATGGACAGGAGAATGAGTGACTCTAATTTCAGTGAAGTTTGATTCTCTTGAAATTGTTTATAAAATCTTTATAGTTTCTGAAAACGATCAGACGGAGTGGAAATAAAAGCAACAGGTACTAGCAACCATCTTTGATGTGGCTGATCATGCCACGGTAGGCTTAACAGACAAGGTGACGACGGAGTTGAAGGCTAGGCAAACGAGACCATATAGCGGAGACCAATACCGACTCTAGAGTCAGCTTCTACAAAGCCACCTCCAGCCGAGTCGGCCTCCAAGACTAGGCCTGACTCCAGAGTCGGCCTCCGACGCTTGACTCTAGAGTCAGTCTCCAGTAGAGCCGGCCTCTAACCGAGTCGGTCTCCAAGACTAGGCCTGACTCTAGAGTCGGCCTCCAGCAGTCGGCCTCTAGCCGAATCGGCTTCCAAGACTAAGCCCGACTCCAAAGTCAACGTCGGACCATCCAACTTCGGAGTCAGCCTCCTATCATGACTTCAGCTGCGGGATCCGCCCATAGCGTTCTCCCACATGGCCCATCTGACATCTACGACCATCCTGTGGCTCAACCACCACCTGCAACCGCATGTGGTCCCGCGGCCACTACCGTTTACAGCGCTCGCCTAACACGACCAAGCTCACTCACCATATGTGACGCCACGCCTAGCAGAGAGATGGTAGGCCACCTCTGACAACCTCAGGGATGGTTGTGGCCTATTCCCCCACTAGCCCTGCCATCTGTCCTCTGCCAATGGCGGTGCCTCCGACTCAGCAACCTTCCAGAAGGGGTAAGAGGGACTCCCGAACAGGTATAAAAACCCCTCACTCATGGTGGGGGGAGATTCGAACCCCAAACTCTGAGGCTAAGCCCTTTAGTCTACTATTCATCGCTGTTTTTTCGAGTCACTCACTTAAGTGTCGGAGGGTCCCCATCGGAGCAAGCAGTCCCCAGGGATTTCCTTGCAGGATTTCGGCCCGAAGAGGAGGAGTTGGAAGATTCCCAGACCATCTTCGCCACTCTTCGTATCTTCGCTTATCTGACATTCGAGGCACGTGATTTGGCGATAACAAATTGGCGCACCAAGTAGGGGGGGTCAGGAGAGAAGTGAAATACCTGCGAAGCCGGTAGCAGACCTCTATACCCCCACTGAGTAAAAATGATGGTAACGCGCGCTCAAGAGATCTCCACCAGCCGCACTGGGGGGCACTGCCAAAGCTTGAGCAACAGGAGACGTCAGAGAGCCGCCAAGTACTACAACGCTAGTGTCTGCTCTACGGTATTCCTCCCGGAGGACCTGATCCTCAAACGAGCTGAAGTCTCAAAGCTGATTGAAGGAGGCAAGCTGGCACCCAACTGGGAGGGGTCCTACCGGGTCACGAAGGCCCTACTGCAGAGCATACCAAATCGAAGGGCTCCACGGGATCCCACTCCCCACACCTGGAATTCAGACAACCTTCATCGGTATTATCAGTAATGTACACAATCAGCCGATTTTAGGTTTGAGTACCTCATCCTCTCAGCTTATTGAAATAAAAATAACTTTGAATATCTCGCCTCTTTTCAATTAATAAGATGTGTTCAAGTATCTCACCTTTTCAGCCAAAGCCCGACTCCAAGCGTCGGCACCCAAAGCCCGACTCCGCATCGGCACCAAAGCCCAGCTCGCGTTGGAACCAAAGCCCAAGGCCAGCTCGGCACCAAAAGCCCGACTCCGCATCGGCACCAAAGCCTGAGGCCAGCTCAGCACTAAAAGCCCGACTCCGCGTTGGCACCAAAGCCGGAGGCCAGCTCGGCACCAAAGCCCGAGGTCAGCTCGGCACCAAAAGCCCAACTCCGCATCGGCACCAAAGCTTGAGGCCAACTCGGCACAAAAGACTGAGTCCAGCAATGTCGGCCTTAAAACCGACTCCAAGCGTCGACACAAAAGCCCGACTCCGCGTCGGCACCAAAGCTCAAGGCCAGCTCAGCACCAAAAGCTTGAGGCCAGCTCGACACCAAAGATCGAGTCCAGCAAAGTCGGCACCAAAACTCGAGGTCAGCTCAGCACCAAAGATTGAGTCCAGCAAGTTGGCCTTAAAACCGACTCCAAGCGTCGGCACCAAAGCCCGAGGCCAGCTCGGCACCAAAGATCGAGTCCAACAGAATTGGCCTTAAAACCGACTCCAAGCGTCGGCACAAAAGCCTGACTTCGCATCGGCACCAAAGCCCAAGGCCAGCTCGGCACCAAAGACCGAGTCCAGCAGAGTCGGCCTTAAAATCAACTCCAAGCATCGGCACCAAAGCCCAAGGCCAGCTCGGCACCAAAGCTCGAAGCCAGCTCGGCACCAAAGACCAAGTCCAGCAGAGTCAGCCTTAAAACTGACTCAAAGTGTCAGTATCAAAAGCTCGAGGCTAGCTCGGCACCAAAGACCGAGTCCAGCAGAGTCGGCCTTAAAATCGACTCCAAGTATCCGCACCCAAGGCTCGAGCCCAGCTCGGCACAAAAACCTGAAGCTGACTCGGCACCCAAGCTCGACTCTGCATCGGTGACCAAGACCGAAGTTCGACTCCAAGTTGACACCCCCAGACTAGACTTCATCAGTAAGAAGGACCTCGAGCCCCAAGCTCATCGAGCAAGAATAACAAAGACCAATGACCGAGTCAGCTCAAAGATGGACTTACCATGGAGTCCATGCATGGGACCAATCCTATGGATGGCTCCTGTGGCCAACTCCGCCTCGGCACTAAGCCTCACCCCAGGGACGGCTCCAATACTTGCTCTGAGATTCACTTCAGTCGTGGAATGGATGATCACTCTAAAACCACTCAATGTGAACAGACAAGAATTCTCATAAAAAACTAAGTACTAAAGAAGAACTCACACTCATCAGCATTTGAAAAAGAGTTCTATTCTTCATTAATTGTCAGTGTTTACAAAATGTCGACTCGGGTTGGACTTCCATACAAAAAGTAAAGTCAACAAAGACTGCGAGAGGAGGAGCTTTCAGGCGTCAGCTGATGCCGGTCCGTCCTCAGCCGGCCTCCGCTTTGAGGATGATTCCCCTGGCTCCTCGATATCTAGCTCGAGGTTGCGGATGCCGGGGATGCCAAAGACCCATGCCGCCTTCTCCTTGCAATCTCGGAAGCCATGGTGGAAGACGTCGACCGAGGCCTCTGCCAACTCATCCCAGAAGGCCTTGGAGCCCCGAAAGCGCTCCACCGCCTCGGCCGCTGCCTCCTCAACCACGGCGGCCTTCTCCTCGACCATGGCAGCCTTCTCTTCGGTCGCGGCTGCCTTCCCCTCAACGGTTTGAGCCCTCTTGAGGGCTTCGGCCGCCCTGGCGTCAGCCATGCGGGCGATCTCCTCGGCATAGCTCGCCCGTAGCTCGATCGCCTTCACCTCCCGCTCGAGGGAGTCGAGGCAAAGGTCTCGGGCGAGAATCATCGCCTTGGTGGCGTCCACCTGCCCTGCAGCAACCCGGGCATGCTTGGCCTTAGTTTCCGCCCGACGCCTCACCTCCTCTAACTCCCCTGCCCGTTCAGCTCGAGCCGCCTCCAATGCACCCTCGGCCCTCGCAACCCAGGCCTGAGCATCGGCGGTTTCTCATTGGGCTCGGTTGAGGCCCTTGTTGGCTCGGAGAGTGACTTTCCTTGTGGCGGACAAGGAGTTCACCAACTGCACGAAAAAGCCAGTTAGCAATACAGTAAAGTAAGGCAAAAAAATGTCGCAAGGAAGAGAAGGCACTTACCCACACCATGGCGGTGGAGGCGTCCCAGAAGAAGGAAGAGCACCCCTAACATCGAAGCTCCTCCTGGAACTCTGGCAGATAGATCAGGGCTAGCAACCATTCCGCCACACGGTCGTGGTTCATCAAAGAGGGCCGAGACGGAATCGCCCTAAGTCCTCCTCCTTTCGTGGGCTCTGTCGGCACCGAGGCCACTTGCCTCTCAGGAGCCGATGGCGTCGCCTCTGCCGAGGGTCCCACTACGGTGGGCACTTCTCGGCCGCCCCCTCTCCCTCTCGTGGGCCTCCATATGATGGGCCCTCGCTCGGGACCGGCTCCACAGGTGGGGGGACTGCATCGGCTTCCGGCGCTGCTTTGGCCCTTGGTACCGCCTCGGCTTTCGGCATCGCCTCAATCCTCGTGCTTCCTTGGCCCTCTGCCCCTCCGGGGGTGTATCAGCTATGAGGACAACGAATGGGACGAGCATCCAATCCACTCAGGGCCTACGGATCAGGGGCGGTGGTGTCGGGACCGGGTCGAGGATCAGGTCGGAGACCAAGACCGAGGCCTCTTCCCCGACCCCTTGGCCTCATCGGTAGCCCTCGCCCTTTTGGCCACCACCCTCCTCACAACATCAAGGGGCATCCTCACGTCTGCAAATGCTAGAGTCGATTAGCAAAATAAAAATAAAAAAAAATAAAGGGAAGAAGAAGAGCAAAGGAGGGAAGAGTATCAGCGGCCGCTCACCACCACTCAGGAGGATCCCGAAGCATCGGAGGTTCTTCTCTGACAGGAGTCTTCGGTAGGGGGGAACCTTGGAGGCCTGCAATTGCTCATGAGCCTCCCTATCCCTCGGGACTATCGTCAAGTTCTTATTCGCCGCGAGGTTAGGGTCCCCCCAATCCCACCTTACTCCCTCAATGCTGGCAAAGAAGTATCAAGTCTTCCACTTTTTAATGGACGTGGGAAGACTCAATCTAATGGCCCAGCCGGGCCTGGGTGTGAATAGCCACCAGCCGGAGCGACACTGGCGACGAAGGGAACAGGGACACTCGGGCGTAATGAATGCACTGATGGTCTGAAATAAGTTCGAAACCAACTGCGCGGGTGCTAGGCTGTACCTATGGAGGAGGTTGACGATAAAAGGATAAGGGGGAAGCCGAAGACCTATCTTAAAAAACTCCTCGTACAGAGCAATCCCTCGCAAGGACGAGGTCACTCTGTCGTCAGGTCTTGGGGCGGTCAACCGGATGTCCCCGAGTATCATGTAAACCCCTATAAAGGTCCTAAGTTCAAAAGAGGTGATGGTGGAGGGGATCCCTTCCGAGCTTTCCCCATCGACTCTGGATGATCGAGAGGAGGAGAATGGCAGATCTGCGACAGGAACCCTGCCAGCGACCCACCGTTGTGACAGAGGAACCTGGTCCTCCGAAGAAGGAGAGGAGGACCAGTGTGGAGGTGGAGACGAGGACACTCGTAGTTGGGACGAGGACACGTAGCCCTCTGAAGGAGGGAAGGAGGACCACGAGGGTAAGGAAGCCATGGAAAGGAAACAAGGAGAAGTTGGGAGGACTAACCTGAGCAAAGGAAGAAGAACAGCAAGGTCTGAGAGAGGAAAGCTCGGGCGAGACTTAGGCTTAGGACAAAAGAAGAAGGAGGTCTAAAGGTGCGAAATGCCAGATGGAGCGGCCCTCCTTTTATATCCCTCCTTTTGAATTGCATGCCTAATTTGGCCCGCCGTGTGCATGCCTGCCGTTGAAGGAGATGCCTCGATAATCATCGAGCGCATCGGGAGCATGATCAGCAACCAATGATAAGACAGCAATGACACCAGCCTCATGATGGCGACTGACTTTTCATGAAGTATGAAAGGTTTCCCGGTTCCGAGGAGGATCTCTTCGAATCCAATGATGAGGACCACCAGGGAAACATCGTCACGACGCCCTATATCTTCTGCATTGAAAAGGCATTGCCCCCTGAGGACACGTGCCCCTCTCCGCAATCGAAGACACATGGGGATCAGCCACCGAATCATTGTGCGCCCTTTCAATGGGCAGAAGACGTAACCGCACCATCTCAGGGGCGGAAGGGCATTTGATGTGGCTGATCACCCCATGGTAGGCTTAACGGACAAGGTGACTGTTGACTCAAGTATTGATTTTGATGATTAATAAAAGACATGAGTATATTTACTATGTTTCTAATAGATTTAACAAGTGTTACAGGGATTAAAAATGTTTGACCAATCAAAAGGAATAAAGAAACAAGTTTTGAATCAAAATGTCAAAAGAATTTTTTAAAGTTCAGAGCTTGGAGTCGACACCCAAATGGTCAGGAGCCGACCCCAAGGCGTATCAGAAGTTTTCTGAAATTTTGGCACGGTCTGGAGTCGACACCCAGAGTTTCAAAGCCGACTCCAACTTGAGATACAGAGAAGCATATTCTATTTCAGTTTCTAGAACCGACACCCAGTATTTGGGAGCCGACACCTGAGAATTCGGGAGCCGACACCTGATTTTCTGGAGCCGACTCTAACCTGAGAACAGAGAGCATGTTTTTATGAGCATTTCTGGAGCCGACACCTTCGG
>UESW01002281.1:285045-303077 GCA_900491605.1 Calamus simplicifolius
GGATTTTTTATGTTAGAACAGACTCCAATGGTAAGATTTCTTTTTACCTAACCTCTAATGGCTATTTTCTTTGTGTGTAGAAAGATCCAAACAACTCACAACGGCTATATTCCCACCTAAACCTGGATTAAGAAATCTATAAAAAGGGAAAGTCATCCATTTGAAAAAAGAGAAAGGATATATAAGAGAAAAGAGGAGAAAAATCGAGAAAAATACTTTGTGAAAAAGAGAGAGAAATCAAGAGGAAAGACTTAGAGCTCAAATCCATCAACCTCAGAAAGCTCAAAGAGAAATCCACAAGCTTCTCAAGTTCAAATCAAGGAGATTTCTATCTTTAAAAGAGAGATAGCAAAAGCCCCAAATCCTCAACTTTTCAACTGCAAATTTCTAAAGAATCTGAGCTGAGGCCCTGATTCAATCTTTCAAAGGAGAAGAGGAAAAGAAGAAAAGAATAAAAGCACACATTCAAAGAGCTTCAAACAGGCTTTTCTTATCCTTGTTTAGTTTAGTGTTTATTTGCTTATTTGAGGAGCTGCTGTGTACTTAAACTCTATTTTTCATTAGTGTTTGCTAATTCAATCGGGGGATTGAATTAGTAGAGGTAATATACTTCGGTACAAGCTAAGGATAGCTTGTTGTTGGGTTGTGTGCTGGTGAGCCCGGAAAACCAGCTGGGTTCGTTGTGATCCCGGGGGAAACAATAATTTTGAGTTGTGAGCTTGTAAAAACAACTCGACTGTAATCAAAAGGATTATAGAGTGGACCCAAGTGAAGTTTGGGAGTGGACGTAGGTGTTGGATACACCGAACTACAATAAAATCTTTGTGTTCGTTGTGCTTTGTTTCTTAGTCTCCCTCTATCATTTATTGTGATTAGCATTTATCTACTTTGCACTTAAGCTCTTTCATATCAAAACAAAAAGTTTTTTAAAAGAGTTAAATTTTTTAAGAATCCAATTCACCCCCCCCCCTCTTGGGTTGCCATCTGGGCCAACATACTTAATTGAGGGTGTATAGAAAATGACTAAAGTAAGTGATAAGCAAAGATACCATTGTTCCTTACAAGCTAGTACCGAAATGCTAAGTTAGCCATCACAAACATAAGTACTGTAGATCTATAGACGAACTCTAAGAAAGTTTCTGATAGTTCTGACTGCGAAATTTGCTTTAAAAAAACGTAACACTTAATTAGTGATACTAGCTAGCTTCTTTCAATCTTAAGTCTGGATTTAATTTTGCAAAAGAAAATCTTAGTGACACATGATTTTATGTTAATTATATTGCTAAGGGACTAGCAATAATTAAGTTGGAGGTGTGATAAGTCTATTTATTATCCCAATTTAACCATTAAATAAATATTAATTACTTTAAATTTATTAAGAATTGATACTTTTTATGGATGTTTACATAAAAGGAGGGAAAGAGCTCGATTTTTAGAGTTCAACGATGCAGACGAAACTCAAATCAGGATTCTGTTTGTCTGAAAAGGAAGAAATAGATTATTTCGCATGATTCTCGATGCAAACTAAGGCATGTGATGTAAAACGGACAGTTGAAGAATTTTTTCACAATATCTAAACGATCTTGAACCAATTGACTCCAACTTTGACTGGGAGGAAGCCCTAGACAAACTCTATAAAAAGAGGACCTCAAGCAATAGTCTGGAAGAGTTTTTTTCAAAGTTTTTTTTATTTTTCTTTTATTTAGATCATTGAATTTAGGCCTGAGAGAGAAAAATTATGGAGGGGATGCTAACAGCAGCGATGCATGGTTAGATTCTTTCAACTTGGAATGATGATAAAACCTGTAACCATGTTCTATTTTTCTTTTTATTCTTGATTTTTATGTAATAAAAACATTCTCTTTTTTCATATATCTTTCAAGTTATTTTTCTGATCGAGGTTTTGAATTGGCATGCATGGCTTGTACCTTTATTGACGTGCTGTAATATCAGAATATGGTACGTACCTAAGAGAGACAAATCGTAGTATGCTAATTTAAACCTCTAACTTTGCAAATAATTAGATAGTTTATATTATAAGAGGACGTGCCGTGATCTCTGATATACTACATGCCTGACAAGAGATAAATTATTCTAACCTTGAATTTGTAAAAATTATTGCTAGTGCAATATAAAAAAAGAAGAAGATAAAACTTATTTGCATAGTGGATTTAGATTCCTAGGTTGCGTCTCCTGCTGTTTTAATTTCATTAATTAATTAGTTGTTATCTTTTAATAACGTTATTCTTAATATAATCCTTTACAGATAATTTTTTTTTTTTTTAGTGAAATAATTATCCTTAATCCTCGAGGATATGATCCCGATTCACCACTAGCTATAGTAGTGAGTAGGTTTTATTTTTGATCGCCAATGGCAGCGATCATCGAGATTGGACTAACTTGTATTGGACTAGTGTGGGTCCAAAAGTTGAGATTAAATTAGGTCACGGGTGTACACAGTTTAGGAATTAGTTTAATCTCATTGAATTAGTCCATGTAAGTTTTTGTGAAGTCGGGGTCAATCCTACTTGGTTATGGATTTAAACTCTAGTTCTTAGTGTTTATGAATAGAAGACTTAGTTATGTATTTAAACTCTAATCTTTAGAGTTTATGAAATATGAAATAAGTTCGTTTTCTTAAAATAATTTTTTTTTCTCTCTCTCATCTATCTTATTCACGGTCGATCGGGCATTCTCGGCTTGCATCCATGCACGGGCGGAACGTTTTCGTGAGCACTGTTGACCCATCGTAGGACGTGAAGGCGGTCAACTGGAGAGTCTTCCTCCTTGAAGGAACTCACACATGTTTTCCAAAAGATGAAGTACATTTAGGGAGTGTTTGATATGGAGGATAAGGAGGGATATCCCCTGGATATCCCTCCTTATTCCCAAATGCTATAGCTAGAAGGGATAGGTCTGAAAAAATTTAACCAGAGGGGATAGCCATGGTTAACCATGGTTAACCATGGGTTATCCCTTGAACTTATTCCCTAGGAAACCCAGGAACAAATTATCCTTTGATGGCAGACTTGTAATTTTAAAAAAAATGCTTATTCCCTCAGCTATCCCCTGGATAATGCTATCCCGTACATTTATCCAGGGATAGCTTTTGGGCTATCAAACACTACCTTAGAAGTCGGAAGTAGTTTTGATTCACCATGTATTGCAACCACAACCTCCTCCTGTCTATCAAATACGTGAATACAAAGGAAATCCAATGTCAAAAATTATTTGGATGGAAAAATTAGCATGAAACGTGAGGTGGTTATGATTAAGAGAGTGCTAAGATTCTAATCACATCTTGCCTTACTATCTACCATATATTGCCATCATGGGACATAACAATTTCAATCATTTTCTTTGACGCCATGCAAAACTTTAAAACAAGTCACCAAGCGTTCATGAGTCAAGAATAATGAAGTATTTTAGTATATGTTCATAACTTTTACATAATGAAAATGATTGGAGAATGTTTAGTTGTATTGTATTGGTAATGATCACCACTTGATATATACACTGATGAAAGAATTTAAAGAATCTCATAGTTCATGGGTGCAAGAATCCATATGACTATATGTTTGATTACATATTGATTATGCAATAGATAGATTCTAAATACTTATATAAAGCTAAATTACCTAAAAAATACCTTCTAAATAGTCTTTTTTGGATGAAATCGCAATTCATTATAAGTGGTATTAGAATAAACCTGACTTATGAACTATGTGTCCTACGGAAACTAGAATATAAGTCTTGTTAAGGTTAACCACAAGCTCACCATGGTGTTTATGATTGTATAAGGATCTATTGGTATATGTGCAAGTCCCATATTAGTTGTGTATTGGAATGCTCTTAGATAGTTGTATAAGGCTTAAAAATTAATTAAAATAATACTTTATCTTTTTAGATAAGGTCTTAGGTCAATATAAATGATATTAAAACAAATTTGACTTATAGTCAATATGCGAATAGGGCTACAACAAAAGTCCATTTGAAGTTGACAATGCGCTACTTATAATGTTTATGATTGAAATTTATTAGATTTAAATTTTTAGCACGGCAAGTGCATAAGAATTGATACATTTGTATATTTAGTCTTATGTCAATTGTATAAATTTAAATATTTATATAGAGATAAAAAATATTAACAATATCTTTTAACTAGTTTTTTAAGCCGGATCATTGTGTTTATAACCAGTTTCGATTTGATTTGGATTTAGCTTAGTGCATAATTAGGATCTAAATAAGGGAAACATATAAGAACTATGTATTGATTTTCATATTTTGTATACTAGAAAAACTTTGAATACTTATATATGTATGCATGCAAATATTCTATGATTGGTAGGATAACGGAAGAAAATTGTTATAAATGCAAGAGATTAATGATACCTTCTAATTAATCTTTTTGAATAATTAGCTGATTTATCACAGATACAATGAAAAAAATAAAAGAAAGAAACACAAAATTATCCCATGACTCGTAGGATGTCAAAAGAAGAAAATTGTTACAAAACCGTGACTATTACTGCAAACGAGATGCAGGAGACTGAGAAGATATCACAATTCATGAGAGAGGATGAAAAGAAACTCCTAAAGCAATGAAACGATATCTCCAAAATAATAGAAATGGTATAAAGTCAGTATATGGGATACTTATCCCGTTCCTTGATTCAAGATTTTATCCACTTAGCACCACTTTACTTCCTAACTAGTACATTCCAACGGGAATAAGTGCAGGTATTTACTAATACTATTAAAGATGAGCAGGGATTGAGAAAGGGCAATGAAAACTCTAGTTGGAAAGATAAAGAACAATGTCCATACAAAACAAGCAAAAAATCATCTCTTCCTCATATTTATTTGACAGATTTAATAATCATGTCAAAGTACCTATAGACAATGCTAGGGTGAACCAATGGCCAATGTCTCTACAACCTGCATGATTTAAGATTTAGATACATGATGTTTTCCCATGCCAACCTCTGGTAGCATGCCAGCACACATCCATGCCATTTGAACTTTGAGTCTCTCAATCTCAACTTGAGTTCTTGTAGCTTCTTCACCAACTTGAGCATGCAGGCCTTGTTGCAGGGTTGAGATCCTCTTATCTATGCTTTTGATCTGCCTCATTTCTCAAGAAGTTTTTAGTTAGACAAAGTCATTCCTGCTTGGCATATGTTGATATAACAAAATATGATCACCCCTGATCTATGGAGTTCAGAGATATTGTGAGAGAGAGAGAGAGAGAGAGAGAGAGAGACCTTTCGGTGAGGCCATCTGGTCATTCCATATTTTCGGCAGATCTTCTTAAGGGCAGTGGTACATATGCCAAGCTCCCTGGCAGCATCTGCTATGGGGAGGTGAAAATAATCAACCAAGTCCTCCAACTGCATACTTCCTGTTCTCTCCCTCTGTTATAACATGAACCCATTAAGGGGAAAAATTTATTGCATTATTAAGCAAAAACAATGAGGAAAAAAAAAATACTGCAACCAAAATATACCATCTGTTTTCATGAAGAATAACCACAGAAATGTTAAAGAACATTTGGTCTCTGACAGGTAAACATGGAACTAGTTATGCTAAAGCTGTCCATCTATGTAGTGGATCAATTGTTCTGTCCAATTTGATGCAGTCAGAACCTTCTCAATACATAATATTCATGAAAAGTTTAATTCTAGTATTGTAGTTACGAGGTTAATATACACGTAGATGGGAACAAATTGGTATCTTTTGGCATTCTACAATCCATTTATATATCATGTTTTGGTGCCCTCAAATGCAGTTAACTGAAAGTGATAGAAGGAGGTCATGTTGGGCCAGTTGATATTTTGTTCAAACGTAATTTCTAGGTCATATAAGCTACTTATCCAAAAATAGTAATAGAATGGTGGGACGGGGGTGCAGGGGTGGGGGCGAGGAGCTACTCTCCATCCTTGTCCCTATCACTATTTTAACTCTTATCCCAATCTCCATCTCTATGGGAATAAGAATTTCTCCATCCCCACGGATCCCCATGGTCACTTAATTTTAATAACGTCCTTATTTTTATTCTAATGAAGATTTTTACCTTTACTAACCATATTTTTTATATTAAAATATTTATTTTTATTTTAATTCTTACTTGCTATATTTAAAAATTAAAATAAAGTATTTAATTTTATTGAACAAATAAATAGATTCGAATAAATTTATTAAAATTACAAATTTTATGAGTTAAATTTATAAGAAATACAAATTATATAAAAAAAGAATACAATAAATTAATTAAGTTTATAATTGTAAGCTATTTTATAAAAAAATATATGAAGATTTTATGTGACGAAGATCTCATGGGTGGGGTACCCTCTCCCTTCTTCATCCTCATGGAATATTTTTTTTTTCAACTTTGTTTTTATAGGAAGAAATTTTTTGGGCAAGTCCTGCAGGGATTTTCTCGACTCTGTACCAAGATTCCTGTCTCAATTCTCTACCATCAATTCTCTCGTAATTGCAGCTTATAAGTTTATTTAATTTGCGGTCACACTGCCTACTTATCTGAAAGTGCTGATATGGTAGTAGCTTATGGTAACTTGTTGACAAAGTAACAATAGAGTCAGTCAATTAATGCCAAGCCTTCATAACAAGCTAGATCTTCTAGAATCCCTGAAAGTCTGAATAGCTTGTCAGCATTTCAAACTTTTATGGGAGCTCTTTCCTTAATGAAGTCTAATGCTCTGTTTGGATGGAAAGAAAATGAAAGAAAAAAAAAAAAAAAAAAACTAAGGGAAGAGGAAAGTGGGAGAAAAGAAAACTGAGAGGAGAGAAAATATTTTTTCTTCTTCTGTTTGGATGAGTAGGAGAAAAAAAAGGAAAGAAAAGTTGATAATTTACATGACAATAATGTTTTATTATAAATGATTAAAAAATATACTGTTTTTTTCTTGCAAAGATCAATATTGAAATAAAAAAAAAAGAAAGAGTAGAGCCCATCATTTTTTTCCTCTATTTTCTCCTTTAGTTTTCTTTCTTTCCTACTTTTCTCTTCATCCAAACAAGGTAAACTTCATTTTCTCTTCTATTTTTCTCTCTAATTTTCTTTTCTCCCTACTTTTCTCTCCATCCAAAAAGAGGCTAAGAGTTACTGGACGATTAGAAAGTCTTATAAGCATGAGCTACACATACTCATATGAGAGGAGATAACGTAGTTCATACATACATACATACCTGTGCAGCAATTCCATTCTTGAGATTTTGAACAGGATGGCTGCGATCCAATTCTACTGCCCTGGATTGACATAACCCTATTATGAAATAAAGAAAATGGAAGCTTATAACGACCCAATCGCAAAGAAGTTAAGATGGTTTGGCATGAAACTAGGAGTCTCTCCATGCTGCATGAAGAAAACAGAGCACCTGACGCTGGTGAAGTTGATACATTGACAGCACTGGTGCTCGCCACCTCACGTTCCATTTTTGCACATAGAGCATCATAGAAGGCAGAGAGGGAGTCCTGCAGGATAATGTAGTTATCACGCACTCGTAACAGGCCATAGTCGATGAGAAACTGCTTCACCCAATCGTAGCTTTGGGTTCGGAGACTGCACATAATGAAACACACCAAAGAAGAGAAATTTTAAGCCTTCAACATACAAATTAAGTAAAATTTTGCGGTGTGATGATGCTCAAATGGTGGATGCAAGTTGAGAATGTGAGTTTCAGTTGATTTAATCTCCAATTAAATCTGTCAACATGTAGGCTGGGAATGCTGGGTTTAAATAAAGAGGTTAAGATAACATTATGGTTGTTTAAAAAAATATAACTAGCAGAGTAACGTTTCAAGAATCAATTGCTCTCTGGTGAGTGCGTAATATTTCTTCTCAAATGGAGAAGCAACTGTGGAGTGGAGTTTGAAAAGGCACAGTTTTAAAAGGCCAGACTTCAAATAAAAAATCCAGTGAGAAAGCTATTCAAAGACCACTGTTAGTGTCTGGTTGGCATTTAATTTTGCAAGAGCCATCCAACCTCAATCAATATCAAGAATTACAATAGATTATGCGATTAATGGTGGACAATGGAGATCTATCATTGGCTTGCTTAACTCTACTCTTTTTTTCCTGGTAAAAAGTCCGAACCCTTACTCGATGTAGGATTGCTCTGCAGCCGGTGGAAAGCCATCGATGTTGTGGTAAATATCGAGTGTCGCATGATAGAAAGTGCCAGGCCCTCCATGAATCGAAAGCTTCATATTTTGTGATCCTGATCATTCAAAGATCATCATCAACTACTTATATTCAAATGACACGCATAAAAAGTTAAGTAAATATGCCTCAAATGTAAGGTGCAACGCACCATTGGAATGAACCACTTCTCTCAACACCTGGCATCCACTGCAATCTATAGCGGGAGGCGGGGCCAGCGCGGCGCTTGCCCCTGGAATCTCGTGATCGATCGGTGGTGGCAAGGCTTCGAAATTCCCATCTCCATGACCGGCCAATTCGAACTGTTCGCTTCTCGGCTGGTCGTCATCGAAATCCCAAAACGATGCGTCCTGCAACACGTCGGAGAATTCCATGGTGGTTTCATCATTGGGCGAAGCAGGGAGAGCAAGAGGTTGGTCGTAGTCCGGGTCGGAGAATTCGAGGAATTGGAGGACGTCATCCTCTTGGGAGGGGAACTTGGTTGGATCAGGGAAAGAATCGAATGGCTGGAAACTATCCATGGGCAGTGCCGGAGAGAGAGGACTCCGGTTTGCCGCTGGATCGCCGGACACTTGGCCGGCCCTGCGATGGACACAGGGCGAGCCAAGCGAGGCCGAGAGGGTGGAGACGCCACAGTGGGAGGGACAATATCGATGGAGGAAGGCGGAAGGGATAAAGAAGAACAAGAGTTGGTTTGGAAGCGAGGAGGTTAAATTGGACGGAAAATGGCGGGGAGCAAGCGGTTATATTTCCCCCGGCGGTTGCTGACCGTTGGATCACAACGTTTAAGTTTTTGAATAAAGAAGGAAGAGAGTGAGATTTTGGGGTTTAAAAAGGGAAGACTACTGCAGAGAATCAGGGACCAAATTCCCTTCTATCTTTTGCCACCAACCAACATTTTATACAGACCAAAGCAATAGCATTTCATTTGACAACATAACAGAAAAATGTACCACTAGTGAAGACAAACTTTAAGGGACTATTCAATATATATATATCTTAGGGCATCCAAATACAATCTTGAGAGTGAGATTTTAGGTTTAAAATGCGAAGATTATTACAGAGAACCAGGGACCAAATTCGCTTCATCCTTTTGCCACCAACCAGGATTTCATGCAGCCCAAAACAATAGCTTTTTATTTGCCAAAATAACATAGAAAAAAGTACTGCCAGAGAAGACAAACTTAAAGAGATTATTTAATATTATATTTTGATGTCCTAAGATATACATGTATATATACTTATACATATATATATATATATATATATATATATATATATATATATATCTGTGTGTGTGTGTGTGTGTGTGTACACCAGGATTTCATGCAGTCTAAAGCAATAGCTTTTCATTGCCAAAATAACTGGAGAAAGGTGCTGCTAGTGAAGACAACTTTTAAGGGATTATTCAATATTATGTCAGATAATCCCTTAAAGTTTGTTTTCACTAGCAGCATTTTTCTTGTTATTTTGAGAGTGATATTTTAGGTTTAAAATGGGAAGATTATTACAGAGAACCAGAGACCAAATTCGCTTCATCCTTTGCCACCAACAAGGATTTAGTGCTTTAAAATTCGTGAGCCGTGCGACTGGGTTCCCTTTCCTTTGGTGCTTTGCGATTCGTGCTAGGAGTCATCTTCCCCGATCTCCATCGGCTACTGCTGCAAGTTTTCTTACTTCTTCGCCTGATTGATGGCGTCTCCGTCCGTCAAGCCTCCGGTCGAGGCTGCTTCTCCGAAGACCGCCGGCGCTCCGTGAAATCATACCCAATCGAGTCGCTTGGAGTGGGTTTCACCATCGCCGTCTCCGGTTGTGGTCGTTGAGCTGGAGAGTCTCTTCCCGGAGATCATCCAAGTTCCCTGCGGCCTCTGAGGAGGAGATCGGTAGATGGAAGAATCTGGCCGTTATTGCTCGTAGTCTTGGCAACTGGGTTCCTCCGGAAGCTCTGGTTCGTGAATTCCTCCATGCCGGTGTCTCGGGAGACATTGAAGCCGTCCCTCTGCCGCATCGCCATTATCTTTTCCGTTTTGAAGACATTCGTGCTACGGAGCTCGTCCTCGGGCGTCCATGGACAGTTAATGGCCAAGCTTTTGCTGTATCCGAGTGGATTCCGGACTTCATTCCTTCTAAGAGCATGCTACTTCAAGCTCTGCTTTGGGTCCGATTGCCACTGCTCCCCATCAAATTCTGGACTGATGATGCTCTTGCCTCAATCCTATCTGCTGCGGGGAAATTTCTATACTCGGATGCTTTGATCAAGGATCGCAAGCGGGGCGGTTTTGCTCGCGCTTGTATCACAGTCGACCTGGGTAAGCCTTTGCACCCCGGTGCTTGGATTCTAGGTTCTGGCATTCCATTTTGGCAACAATTTTCTTTTGAGAATATAGATGGAATCTGTGCCTTCTGTGGATCCTTGCATCTCTCTGGGTCCTGTGGAGCTTCGCCTGATCCCTCATCTTCATCCTTGAAGCCTCGGTTCGGCCCTTGGATGATAGCGGTGAGACGAAGGAAGGCCCCTGTGCTGCAGCAACCGGTGTCTCAGAGATCCTCTGTTCCGGGTACGTCTTCCTCCCCCACCTCCGTCTTATCGAATGAATGGAAAACACCTAAGAAATTTGCACGAAGGAACATTAGGAATGGTTTGCATGTCGTGCCTGCCGTTGCTGTGGATCCTTCGTCTATTTCCCCTGGTCCTTCTCCTCTGTATGGAATGCAACAGAGCCGGATCCCCCCTTCTGTGCCGTCGGCTGTGGGAGAGACTACTGTTGATGAGGATGGGAGGGTTGATAACCCAGAGAGTCGTTTTCTTTCACAGCCTCCTCCTATTCACTCTGAAGCTCCTGCGTGCCAGTCATCCTCAGCGTGCCGGTTGGAGACAAAGGAACAGTAGAGAATTTTAAGTCTGAATGTTTAATTTCTGTCCCGGTGCTCTCAGGGAATCCTGGAGTTTTATGCTCCAGTCCTTTTAAGTTGGGGGGCCAGGTTCATACTACTGAAGGTTGCCTTTCTGGGCTGTCGAAACGGGCTCGGCCTGTTGAGCCTGTGTCGCAGCGGGTTTTGTCCAAGGCATCCAAAGGAAAAGGAAAAGCTAACCTCAAGGTTAAGGACATTGGGAATGGATCCTTTGCTTTCTCGGCTTCGCTTGACTCCCCTAGGGGTATGCCTGGTCCGGTGGGGTCGAGGAAGCAAAAGTCACGTCGTAAAGATAACCTGGCCCTTCAGTCTGCGGAAGTGTCAGTCCAGTCGTCTCACTCGACTGGCACTGACCATGACGAGGCTGTGGCCATTCTTAAGGCAGCCATCCAGAAGGATCGTCCTCTTGAGATCATGGATTCGTCCAGGGTGGATGACTGTGCTGGCCACGTGATGAGGACATCAGTTCGGACCAAAGTTCGGGTCAGTCGAACCAGTCCTTGGATGTTCCTGTACCAGCAACCCAGAGTCAGCAGGCCATGTCAGGGAAGCCCATGCCAGGTAGTCTACGAAGGTCCAAGAGGTTGCAGAACAAACGGGCTTGAAATTCCATGTTTGGGCCGAGTGTACGGAATTGACCCGACTTCGTTTTGACAATTTGGGTCAATCGAATCCGGTTAGCTACTGTGTCGGACTGGGCCCAAACTTGGCTGGTCACATGGAAACGGACTGCTGATTCAAAGTCATCGCCTTTGGCGATGAGCTGCTATGGATTTTGGCCATCCGGGCTCGTCTGATAGGAGTTTTGGGCCTATTTTCGTTTTTAGGGCATAGTTGTAATTTTAACTAAACTTATGATGTTAGGGTTTTATCTCTTTTATTTAGGTTGGTTTTGGGCGCCGTCAGAGGCAGAGAAGAAATATGTTTAGATGTTATTTTTCTTGAATTCAGATGAATGTTTTCTTTTTCTGATTCAAAACAATTGAATTGAAAATTCAATTGCTCTTTCTTTAAATTTTGGATTGTGAGTGATCAAATTCAAAAATTTCCCCCTTTTCTTGTCAAGATTCGATCCAAACCTGGACAAATTCTTTTCTCGCAGATTAGATCGTTCTTGAGTTGCAGGCGTTTTGAATATCGCCCTGCATCAACTTGGTATCAGAGCCTTGATCCAATGGAGCAGAAGAACAACGATCAATCCCTGAGAGACGCCGTGAGATATGCTATGTAAGACGCCATGCGAGACCAGCACCAGGTGATGCAACAGATGATGCAAACCATGCAGGCGATGATGGCGCGATGGAGGTGCAAAATCGTGCCCAACCCATTCGAGTGGAGGAGCGTGATGAAATTGATGAAGGTAGGGAGAGGGGTTTCGAAAATCTGGAGGCACCACCAATTCGAAGAGGGCAACAGAGGCCTGATGTTGGACTTCCAAGGTATGTCGATCAACCTCCCTATTTCAAAAATCAGAATCGGTGGGAAGCAGGCTTCAGGGTCGAAATTCCAGGGTTTAAAGGAGGAATTAACCCAGACGAGTATGTTGATTGGACCCTTCAGGTCGATGACGTTTTTCGTCTGAAGGAGGTGCCCTTAGACAAGCAGGTACCGCTTGTCACAATTCGATTCAGAGATAGGGCTGCTGCTTGGTGGCATGCGCAGCACTATCGTAGATATATGGATGGGAGACCTCCATTAGCGTCATGGGCAGCGCTAAAGCAGGAGATGAATAGGAAGTTTTTGCCTCCGAACCATGAGCAGATTTTGTATTCAAAGTTGCATAGTTTGACGCTAGGTAGTCGGGGCGTCGAGGAGTACACGACTGAATTTTATCGATTGGTTGCACGAAATCGGTTGATTGAGGCTGAACCGAGATTGGTAGCCATGTATCTTCATGGCTTGCGGCTGCCAATCCAAGATGCGCTGGCTGTGCATCGAATTGATAGTGTAGGAGATGCGCATATGAGGGCTCAGGCAGTGGAAAAGAGCTTGATGAGAAACAGGGGGTTTCAGAGCAGAGGGGGTTTTACTACGGGCCAGAGTTCAGGGCAGAATTCAGGGGGCAAATTTATGCCTCCAGTAGCGAGGCCGCAGGCATCAGCACCTCCAAGACCAATAGGGTCGAATGGAACCTCAGGTTCTCAGGCGAGAGTGGGCAGCAACAGGGCTAACATTCGCTGCCATCGGTGTCAGAATTTGGGGCACTATGCCAATGAATGCCCCAAGGCGCGAGCTCAGTTGTATATGGAGGAGTATATGGAGGATGAATGTGGAGAGAGTTCCCTGAGGATGAGGCATTTGATGATGAGCTGTGTGTTATTGATCTGGACCATATTCAAGGGGAGAGCTTAGTGATACGAAGAATGTGTCTGGCGCCGAGATTAGATGAAGATTGGCATCGGCATGACATCTTCACAACGAAATATTTTGTGGCTAGCAAAACATGTCGTGTTATCATAGACTCCGGCAGTTGGGAGAATGCGATAGCAGAGGAGGCTGTGAAGAAGCTGGGGTTGCAGACAGACCCTCACCCACATCCATATAAGCTCGGTTGGGTGAACCGAAATGCAGACATTCAGGTCAGCCGAAGGTGTAAGTTGTCACTGTGTTTTGGTCCTCATTTCGAGACAACTATTGAGGCGGATGTGTTCCAATGGATGCTACTCACATCATACTGGGGCATCCATGGCAGTTTGATAACAGGGCAGTGTACAACGGGTACACCCACAGTTATATGCTGCGTTCAGATGGAGAAAAGTTATTTTGAAGCCGCTTCAGGAAGTGAGTGGACAGAATACGGTAATTTGTTTACCAAGCACAGAATTCGATGCGAGTTTGGATGGAGAGGATGTTTGTTTTGCTTTGGTGAGCAAGTCAGGAGACTTCGGCGTGGAAGAGGAGCAAAGGCCGAATATGATTCTTGAGGAGTTGGTGTCTATCTTGGAGGAATTCCGAGATGTTGTATCAAAGGAGCTACCGGCTGGATTACCACCTCTCCGAGATATTCAGCACAGCATTGACCTTATTCGGGCTCAGTGTTACCGAATAAGGCTCATTATCGGATGACACTGCAATAGCATGAGGAATTGAGGAGGCAGGTCCAAGAACTTTTGGACAAGGGGTTCGTACGGGAGAGCATTAGCCCGTGCGCGGTGCCAGCCCTTTTGGTACCGAAGAAGGATGGTACATGGCGCATGTGTGTCGACAGCCGCGCGGTTAACAAAATTACTGTGAAGTACAGGTTCCCGATACCGAGGCTGGACGATATGCTTGATCAGTTGAGTGGTGCTAAGGTCTTCACGAAGATTGATTTGAAGAGTGGGTACCATCAGATAAGGATGAAGCCTGGAGACGAATGGAAGACAGCCTTCAAGACTAAGGAAGGGCTGTATGAATGGTTGGTAATGCCATTTGGGTTGTCAAACGCGCCGAGCACGTTCATGCGCGTAATGAACCAGGTTTTACGTCCATTTCTTAGCTCATTTGTGGTTGTCTACTTTGATGATATTTTGATATACAGCAGGACAGCCGAAGAGCATGTGGGCCATGTGACACAGGTTTTGTCAGTGTTACGTGAGAACCAGTTAGTTGCTAACCCAGAGAAGTGCATTTGGATGGTTGGGAGACTAATTTTTCTGGGGTACGTTGTGACTGGAGAGGGGATTCTCCCAGATAGGAATAAGATGCATGCAATTGTGGAATGGCCAGTACCTTCAACCTTGACAGAATTGAGATCCTTTTTGGGTCTTGCAGGGTTTTATCGCAGGTTTGTCAAGGGGTATAGTGAGCTGGCTGCACCTTTAACGGAATTATTGAAGGGAGCCAGATTCGGGTGGAATGATGCCGCACAGGAGGCATTTGATGGACTGAAAGTCAGATTGACCGAAGTTCCTTTATTGGTTCTTCCAGATTTTGATAGAGTTTTTGAGGTGGATTGTGATGCTTCGAAGACTGGAATTGGGGCAGTGCTTAGCCAGGAAGGAAGACCAGTTGCATACTTCAGTGAGAAGCTGGGAGGAGCTAAACTGACTTACTCGGTTTATGATCTGGAATTGTACGCCATTGTGAGGTCCTTGCAGCATTGGCGCCGCTACTTGATTCAGCGGGAGTTTGTACTGTATTCAGACCATCAGGCGCTGAAGTTTTTACAGGGTCAGCATAAACTGAGTTCAAGGCATGCGAAGTGGGTGAGTGCCTTGCAGGAATACACTTTCAGCATCAAGCACAAGTCTGGTACGTGAATAGAGTGGCTGATGCTTTGAGTAGGCGGAGCTTGTTGATTGGCGCTATGCATGTGTACACTCTCGGCTTTGAGAGTGTAAGGGAGGACATTCTGTGGATGAGCACTTCAAGGGATTTTGGCCAAAATTGAGGCGGGGGAGCGAACTGATTTCGTTCTCCATGATGGATATTTGTTTCGAGGTAACTGTTTATGTGTTCCTGATACGTCTCTTCGTGTGTTGATCATCCAGGAATTGCATAACCAGGGTCACTTCGGAAGGGATAAAACAGCCTGGTTGATTCGACAGCGGTTTTATTGGCCTGGTCTTGACCGAGATGTCAAGGCTTTTGTGAAGAGGTGCAGGTTGTGTCAAGAGTCGAAGGGGACAGACACGAACCAAGGTATGTACATGCCTTTACCTATCCCAGAGGCACCATGGCGAGATGTTTCTATGGACTTTGTTGTAGGATTGTCGCGGACAGCAAGGGGACTGGATTCGATTATGGTGATTGTGGATCGGTTCAGTAAGGTGGCGTGTTTCTTGCCATGCAAAACCACTTTTGATGCGTCAAAGGTTGTTGACTGTATTTTGCTTCAGTGGTTCGGCATTTTGGTATACCGGCATCCATAGTGTCAGACAGGGACAGCAAGTTTATGGGACACTTCTGGCGAGAGCTATGGAAGAAGTTGGGCACAAAGTTGAAATTCAGCAGTCCTTATCATCCTCAGACGGATGGACAGACTGAAGTTGTCAACCGTAGCTTGGGTAATCTGTTGCGGGCAAATGTGCATGAATTCAGGAGCTGGGATTTGTGTTTGCCGAAGATTGAGTTTGAGTTCAACTCTTCAGTAACCGTTCTACAGGGTTTGCTCCATTTCAGATACTATTTGGGTTCTTGCCAAGAGGTCCTTTGGATGTTCTGCCAGTTGAGTCGCCAGAGAAGGTGAGTCAGAAGGTCGAAGATAGAGTGTCTGACTTGCAGGAGATACATGCGACTGTTAGAGCCAAATTGGAGCAGACTTACGCCAAATACAAGGCGAAAGCTGATCAGCAGCGTTGGCAACAGTCCTTTGAAGTGGGCGATTTGGTATGTGTTTACTTACCAAGGGAGCGGTATCCACAGGGAGCTTTAACGAAGCTCAAGCCAAAGAAGATAGGTCCATGCCAGGTATTGGAGAAATTTGGTGACAATGCCTATCGGGTTGAGTTACCAGATGATATCTTCATTTCGGATGTGTTCAACATTCGGCATCTGACCCTTATGCAGGAGAGAATTCGAGCTTGAGGTCAAGCTTTTCAGAGGAAGGGGAGAGTGATGAGGACATCAGTTCGGACCAGAGTTTGGGTCAGTCGAACCAGTCCTTGGATGTTCCTGTACCAGCAACCCAGAGTCAGCAGGCCATGTCAGGGAAGCCCACGCCAGGTAGTCTACGAAGGTCCAAGAGGTTGCAGAACAAACGGGCTTGAAATTCCATGTTTGGGCCGAGTGTATGGAATTGACCCGACTTCGTTTTGACAATTTGGGTCAATCGAATCCGGTTAGCTACTGTGTCGGACTGGGCCCAAACTTGGCTGGTCATATGGAAATGGACTGCTGATTCAAAGTCATCTCCTTTGGCGATGAGCTGCTGTGGATTTTGGCCATCCGGGCTCGTCTGATAGGAGTTTTGGGCCTATTTTCGTTTTTTAGGGCATAGTTGTAATTTTAACTAAACTTATGATGTTAGGGTTTTATCTCTTTTATTTAGGTTGGTTTTGGGCGCCGTCAGAGGCAGAGAAGAAATATGTTTAGATGTTATTTTTCTTGAATTCAGATGAATGTTTTCTTTTTCTGATTCAAAATAATTGAATTGAAAATTCAATTGCTCTTCCTTTAAATTTCGGATTGTGAGTGATCAAATTCGAAATTTTCCCCCTTTTCTTGTCAAGATTCGATCCAAACCTGGACGATTCTTTTCTCACAGATTAGATCGTTCTTGAGTTGCAGGCGTTTTGAATATCGCCCTGCATCACCACGGACCTGAGGGTCCCATGCTGCTTAATGATCTCCTTGGCGAGAAGGTTATGGGGACACTGTTGGGGGTCCCTCTTCCTCTACTTCTTAAATGAAGAATCTTATTTGGAACGTTCGTGGGGCCCTGAAACCCTCCTTTCGTTCTTCTTTTGGAAGGCTTCAGCAGCTTCATAACCTTGACATCTGTATTTTGACGGAAACTCGTCTTTCGGGGGATAGTTTGTATCGCCTTCGGAGGCAGATTTCTAGATTGTGGAATTCTTATGCTATAGATTCTGTTGGTCTTTCTGGAGGCATTTTGGTTCTTTGGAGATCGGATAGAGTCCGTGTGGATGCCTTTCATGATTGTGGCCAGCAGGTTGCTTTAGTTGTTTCTGAAGGGTCCTCAGCACCTTGGCTGCTTTCGGGAATTTATGCCAGTACTGAGTTTAGGATGCGCCGAGTGCTTTGGGATGAGATCCAACTGCTTCTTGGCCAGGATTTTCCCTCCCTCATTGCTGGCGATTTTAACTGTATTGTGGGGGCCTCTGAGAAGCGAGGAGGTAGACAATTTGTTGCTTCCTCGGGCATTGTTGAGGTCAGAAATTTTATTGCCTCCGCAGATCTTTTGGATTTGGGTTTTACTGGACCCCGGTTCACCTGGTGCAATAATTGTCAGGGTTCTGCTAGAGTCTGGGAGAGACTGGATAGGGCTTTGGT
>UESW01002281.1:308036-357323 GCA_900491605.1 Calamus simplicifolius
CAGTCTTATTGCCCTGGTATAATCTTTGCCACTGATCTAATAGTCTTTGGTGATAGGACATAGGGACATACTTTTCCCTAAGCTTGATTTTCATAGCTCTCCAAGTGGTTATGGGCAGTCTCCTCTTTGCCTAACATTCGCCGATATTCTCCCAGTATAACCTAGCCTGGCGGACTAACCTCAGTTTGGCAAACTTATACTTCTCTCTCGGTCATCTCATATCATTCAAAATATTGATCATTTCTCCCTCCCAGTCACATAAGCTTAGGGTCTAGGCTTCCATCAAAGATAGGAGCCTCTAATCGAATGTTCCTCATGGCTCTTTCATCTTAATCTAAGTAATCCTGGTGAGGTCGCCTAGGGATACGATCAGAGTAAAGTCAGGCCGATGGACTCGACGGGCTTCTTCCATGAAATCAGGATCAAGTCTCCTTGGATTGTATTCAGGATGTGCACATGATATTGGGCTCTTGGACCTGGAGGAATTGACCTAGAATTCAGGTTCGATGGGGATCCTTTGAGGCTCTTCAAGGGTCTCAACTCTATCTTATTCTTGACCTAATTCTTTGTTGATTTTGCCCTAATGCAGTTACAGTGTCTAACTTTTCAGTCAGGGTCCTCATAAAGAGTTCAAGATTAGGATCCATAGGTACAAACCAAGAAAGATAGAACTTTTGACCTATAAACAAGAAGTACAACCTAGCTTTAGGTCCTAAACCTAGAAGTTCAAAATAGACTTGACTAGGTACTAGTTAAGGATGCATTACTTTGTCACTGGCCAGGTAAAGGTGGGAATGCGGGAGGCCCCCCTTGCTTTGCAAGGACCCAATTAAAGAACCGCAAGTCCGCTTAAGGCATTTCCATTAGACCTCTAGTCTTAGACACCAGTTTCTAAGAATAATTACAAACTCAAATAGTGCTTTGTCTCCTCTTGCACTTGAACCCGACTTGTTGGTGTCCTTAATTTAGGCGCATACTTGATTTTAATTAAGGCTTAGGTCAATGCATAATGAGGATGGTTGTTGTGGGCTAAGGAAAGGTTATTAACTCCTCCCCTTATGTTATATTGAATGCCCTTAAGATGGTTTATGTATATATGGATGTACACAATTTCAGCAATTAACTAGCACAATCGATTGACTTAGTACAATTAAGTGAAAATTTAATCAATTTTAAAATCAGCAAATGCAAACTTAAATTGAGAAATTCAAATCTTGAAGTCTAGATTTCAGAAGCTAATTTTTTTAAAAATTTTAAAATTTAGATTAAAATTTCATTCTTGGAGGTAAAAGTGGTTAAATAAAATTTGCAGCTTCTAACTAACCTTCAACTAACCCGGTTTTGAAAATTTAAATTAAGTTTTAAATTTTAAAAATTAAAATGAAAATTGAATTAGTTAGATCTCAGAGTGAAAATCCTATTTTGAAATTTGAATTCAAATTTTTTTAAAATTTGGCTGAGGAAGTTGTTATGATAGTAGTTGCTAGAAGATTCTAGCAGCTTAACAAACTCTACTACCTATTTCAAAATTCAAATTTTAAATTAAAGAACCCTCTAAATTCAAACTTTAAGTGGAAAATAATAGAATTTGAAGTCTGAATCTCAGATGTCAAGTTAAAATTATTATTTTTTATTTTTATTTTTTTAAAATCAAATTTAATGGAGGGAACCAAACAGTCTTCCAGAAAATAACTTAAGAACTCAAATTTTTTTTATTCCAAAACTCTAAATATATTTTTTTAAATTTTATATTTTGGAACCTAAAGTCCTAAAGTGTAGCAAATGAATTTTTATTTATTTTTTAACCCTTAAAAAAATTATAAAAAAATTCATGAAAATCTAAGACTAAAACTAGAACAGAAATTCAGCAACTTAAAAGCTTAACTAGAGACCAAAGCTCTAATACCAAAGCTGATGGGGCACGAAAAAAAATATTGGTGGAATTAGGGGATGGTGATGTGTTCTAAGTGATTACATCCTTAATGAACATTTGAGCCCAAGCTATGGCTGAATTCATGCATGGGAGAAATGAAGAACATCAAACCGGAAGCAGAAATATAAATACCCTTGTGCAAGCTTCTTTCAAAGAAATAAAAAGATTAGGATCTAAAGGTATGAAAACCTTCAAACTAAGTTAAGCCACCTTTAAAACTTCAGATCTAAAGGACCAAGAGGGTTTTTTTTTTCCAACAATGAAGTAAGATTAAAGTGGAAGGGATGCACTCAACACTCAAAGAATTGAGGGTTGGTTGACAAGATCTACACTCCTTACTTAAGAACTCACCTTGGCACTTGATCCTTGACGTGGAGCCATCATCCTCAACTCTAACATCCTCAAGAGAACCTGCAAGTGATCAGAAGTAAGACCGTGGAGGCAAAGGAATTGAAGGAAATAAAAAAATCGAACAAGGAAAGGAAGGATTTGAAAAATTTTGTTGAGACTTGGGTAGCACTTGTCCTTCTTCCTGAAACTATTATGTAACCTTGGTAGAATGGTTTAGAGTAGAAAATTGGGCCTCTCACCCTCTCCCTCAAGGAGTGACCTAAATCTAAGACTAGGGAAACACGAGCCTCAACTCAAACTAAGAGCATCTCACCCTCTTCATACTCAAAGATGAACAAGGCACTTGGTAAAAGAAATCAAATAAACTTGATTTTATTTCTCAAACTTCATATCTACAAGAGGGAAAGCTTGGCCTATTTATAGGCCAAAGGACTTTCAGAAATTTCAGCCCAAAAAACTAAAAGATCATAACAATCTAAGGATTAGTTATGATATAGCTAACTAATTACAACCAATCCCTAACAAATTTGGTTGCACAAGCTTCCATGTGGCACCTCCTTAGTTTGCCATGTGTCATCATCAGATACCTCCATGTGTCCTCCAAGATTTGACTTCCAAAGAGAAGACTTGATGTCTTGATAGTAGTGTTGACTCATGGCAGGAAGTGTCGATACTTGAGACTTGGCAGAATTTGAAATTTCGCAGCCTGAGTTGCCACTTAAGAAATTAAAACTCCTGGCTCGAGTAAGTGGAACTGTAGAAAGTGGATGACTACAAAACCAAAGAGTGTCAGTCTGCAACCTTTTCTTCTTGCTGATGTCCCCATCAGGTATAATCGAATCGAATTGAATTAAGATAATACCAAGCTTGATCTTGACTCGATTCTAAAATTTGAAGCTCAAAATTTGATTCAATCTCGATCGAGTTTCTTAGAGCTTGAACTTGAGCTTGATGAAATACTCGATATATTTAAGCTCGATTTGGTTCGATTCGAATTTCTATGTAAATTTAAAAAATAATTTTTAAATAAAAAAAATATATTCTTAACTAAAAATTTAAAGAAGTTTTATATAGTTAAGATAATATATATAAATATATAATTATAAAGATAAAATATTAAAATTATGTAAGTTAATTAAGCTTGTGAGCTTTTCGAATCAATATTTTAATACTCAAATTCGATGTAATAATATAATTGAGTTTGAGTTTGACTTAATAAATAGTAAGTTAATTTTAAATATTTTTTTTTTAAAATTAAACTCGATCCAGGTACATCCCTGATTGACGGCTTGAATGGTTAAACCATTCTTGGGTGTCTGCATTAAAAATAAGAAAACCTCGAGCAGCGCTCTTCTTCAACTGCTCCCACTGCCGCTGCCCTCTTCCCATTCCTCTTGGTTTCTTCGCCACCCACTTCTCTTCGCTCCGGTTCTCCACCTCAGGCGCCACCGTGGAGGCAGAGGGGAGATCAAAAGGCCCCAGGAATGATTGATCCGGGTTGAGATCAAGTCCATATGAAAGACTCCCCCATCCTGTTGGAAACAAGGTGGGCACACAAGGAGCTTTGATACCAGATTGATGGAAGTGGAGAATAGTTTCAATAAGAAAACTAACACTCTCTTATTATGAGATGTTAGAGGGAATACATCCTTTGGGTCTCTTTCTATTTTTCATCATCATCATCTTCTTCTTCTACATTTCATGGACAAACACCTCACATATTTATAACATCTAGATGCCCTTTCATATACCACTATTTAATACATGCATAGAAAAACTAAAAGACATTTGCAGAAAATTAAGAGTCAATTACAAAATACTAAGAGTCAATTTTAAATTTCTGAACCATCTTATCTTTTCAAAATGACTCTTCATTTCTCTCATGAAGCCTTTGGTCTTTTCAAGAGTGACTCTTCCTTCTCCCATGAAGTCTTTGGTCTTTCAAGAGTACATTAAAACAAGTTTAATATTCCAACATTTCCTCCCGTAAACTTGTTTTTTCTTGGTGCCATGACTCCAAGCATCTTTCTCAGCTTTTGAAAATCTTCACCTTTGAGTGATTTTGTAAATATATCAGCAATTTGCTCATTTGATTTACAGTACACAACCTTCACAATACCTTTCTTAACTTGATCACGAAGAAAATGAAATCTTGTGTTAATGTGTTTGCTTCTTCCATGTTGAACTGGATTCTTAGCTAGTTCAATAGCAGACTTATTATCAACATATATCTTCACAGGCTCCTTTTGTGAATAATTCAATTCTTTCAGTAAGTTGCGCAACCATATGGCCTCACAAGCACATGATGCTGCTGCAACATACTCTGCTTCACATGTAGATAATGCAACAATGAATTGTTTCTTTGAGCTCCAAGAAAAAGCATTAGCACCAAAATAAAAGATATAACCAGAAGTGCTTTTCCATTCATCAAGATCTCCTCCCCAATCAATATCAGAAAAACCAATTAAACTTGCATCATTGGAATAGTATAAAACATACCATAATCAAGAGTTCCTTTGAGGTATCTTAGAATCCTTTTTACTGCCATCCAGTGTTACTCCTTTGGATGTTCCATATATCTACTAATCAAACCAACTCCATAGACAATATCAGGTCGGCTTATAGTAAGATAACGAAGACTTCCAATAAGGCTTTTGAAGAGAGATGAGTTCACCTCCTTTCCTTCTCCTTCTTTACTAAGCTTGGCTCCATAAGCAACTAGGGTGTTTACTTCTTTGCAGCACTCCATTTTGAATTTTTGTAGAATGTTTCTAGCATAACTTTCTTGAGAAATGAAGATGCCATCTTCACTTTGCCTTACTTCAATGCCAAGAAAATAAGACATCAAATCTCCTCCCATCATTTCGAACTCCTTGCTCATGGTTGCTTTGAACCCATATATCATTTCCATGCAATTACCTGTCACAAGTAAGTCATCTACATATAGACATATAATTAAAATGTCATCTTCTTTTTTCTTTACATAAATAGCATGTTCATAGGAGCATTTGTTGAAACCACAATCTTGAAGATAGTGATCAATTCGAGCATTCCAAGCTCTCGGTGCTTGCTTTAATATATACAAAGCTTTGTGTAACTTGTACACTTTATCTTCCATGTCTTTATGGATATAGCCCTCAGGTTGCTCAATATAGACTTCTTCTTCAAGGTAGCTATTGAGAAATGCCGACTTTACATTCATTTGATATATTTTCACTTGTGATGAGATGCAAGTGAGAAAATGAGCTTTATTGAATCAAAATGGGCTACAGGCGCGAAAACTTCGTCATAATCAAGCCCTTTCTTTTGCTTGTAGCCTTTGGCAACCAAACGAGCTTTGTATTTTTTTACCTCTCCATTAGCAGTGCGCTTCACTTTATACACCCATTTGATGCCTATCGCCTTTTGTCCTTTTGGAAGTGAAGTCAACTCCCAAGTATTCTTTTCTATGGCAAGAATCTCCTCCTTCATTGCTTTTCTCCATTCAACTTTTGCATAGCTTCATCAAATGTTAGAGGTTCAATATCAGCAAATAAACAATATAAATCAACTTGTTCAACTTCTTCTGTTTCATCATAAAGATCACTAATACTTCTAAACTTTCTTGTTGACTCTTCAGGGCTTATAGAACTTCTTGAGGAAGTCGGTATAACTTGTGGTGATGAAGATGATCTTGCTGGTGATAAGATTGGTTGAGTAGCTTCCTCATTTGTATTCTCCTCAGCTTCATTATAAGGTGTTATATATTTGATATGAGAATCTTTGCCATTCCAATCCCATACTCCATCTTCATTGAAAAACACATCCCGACTGATGATGACCTTATTTTTCATTGGATTAAACAATTTGTAGGCTTTGGATTGCTCACTATATCCTATGAAAATGCATTTTTGGCTTCGATCATCAAGCTTCTTCCTCTTCTCTTGTGGTACTTGGGCATAGGCAATACACCCAAAAATCTTCATATGGTTTACTCCTGGTTTGTAGCCACTCCAAGCTTCTTCTGGTGTCATACCTTTGATGGCTTTTGTTGGGCTTCGGTTGATAAGATATGCTGCACATGCCACCCCTTCAGCCCAAAAATGTTCGGAAAGGTTCTTCTCTTTCAACATGCTTCTAGTCATATCAAGAATGGTCCGGTTCTTCCTCTCGGCCACTCCATTTTGTTGTGGAGAGTACGGAGCGGTGAATTGATGTCGAACTCCTTCTTCATCACAATAGCTTCTAAAAGCATTTGACATATATTCTTCGCCTCTATCGGATCTCAAATCTGCCCTTTATTGTTACTTTCTTTTTCAACCAAAGATTTGAAATATTTAAACATAAAGAGTGCAGCCGACTTTTCTTTAAGAAAATAAACCCACAACTTTCTACTAAGTCATCAACAAATTATAAAGTATTTGTTACCACCACAAGATTCTGGAAGAGGTCCACATATATCAGTATGCACTAGTTGTAATGGTCTTGTTGCTTTCCAAGATTTTCTACTTTTGAAGGAAGCTCTTGCATGCTTAGCTAGTGTGCACTTCTCACAAATTTCATTTGGATAATTTATGTGGAAGTCCTTTCACCATTCCCTTATTAGATAGTAATTTCAAACTTCCAAAATTTAAATGTCCAAACCTGAGATGCCAAAGCTAGGAAGGGTCCTTGATATCCACTTGCAAGAAATTTTGTGCTTCCGTCTTTAAGATAAGAGGAAACATCCTGTTCTTCGCCATCTGGACATGAGTAATCAGCTTTCCATTCCAATCTTTTAGAGTTAGAGATAGTCCTTCCATATGAATTGCATAACCCTTATCTAACAGTTGGCCAATACTTAGAATATTACTCTTCAAACTTGGCACATAATAAACATTGGAAATGAAATCAGGTTTACCATTCTTTTGCCAAATCATGATTTACCTCTTCCTTTGATAGGAGCTTTGGAGAGATCCCCAAACTTCACATCACAAAACTCCCCTTCTTGCAATTCCACAAATAGCTCTTTTCTTCCACACATATGGTTTGAGGCTCCTGAGTCAAGAAACCATATATTCTTCAAGTCTCCATCTTCTTGGCATGACAAAAGAAGTGTCAGTTCTCCTTCTTGGTTGTTGGATTCAATGTTGTTGCTTTGCTTATTGTTCCAACACTCATAGCTATAGTGTCCATATTTTTGACAATTATAGCATTGAACATTGGATCTTGATTGGTTACGACCTCCAATTGATCTTTTACCTCATCCACGTCCACCTCTTCTGCCACCTCTTTCATTGTTGAAATTTGAGCTTTGGCCTCCTCCATCATTATAGCTTCTCTGACCATGGCCATGGCTTCGACCACGACCACGGTAGTTGCTTCTGCCACCACGGCCACCACGATAGTTGTTGCCATCATCTCTTTTGTTACTATAGGCTAATTGAAGCCCTTAATCTTTCTCTTTTTGGTCTTTTGCCTCCACCTTGGATTGAAGTATTTGCTCCGTATTATGTGCTTCATTTTTCTTTTGTATCTTTTGTTCATGAATTTGAAGTTTGCCCATCAACGCATTGATGGAGAGTGTATCAATATCATTAGCTTCTTCAATGGCGCAACAATATGCTCAAACCTCGGTGTCAAAGACTGAAGTATCTTCTCCACTACTCGAACATTTTCTACCTTCTCTCCATTTCTTTTCAATTGGTTTACAATAACCAATATTCGAGAGAAGTAGTCAAAGATGTTTTCCGTTTCCTTCATGGTGGTGACTTCAAATTCTCCCGCAATTGTTGAAGCCGGATTCGCTTCACCTTTTCTTCTCCTTTAAAGATAGTAGAAAGAGTATCCCAAGCTTGATTTGCAAAGGTTGCTTCAGCAATTCTCTCAAATGTCACCTCATCTAAAGCTTGATATAATTGGAACAAAGCTTTTTTGTCTCTTCTCCTTAAGCCCCTTAAAGTATCTTTTTGTGCTTGATGATACCCTCTTTCTTGCTCTGCTGTAGGCTCGGTGTAGCCATCTTGAACAATTTCCCATAGATCTTGTGAGCCAAATAAGGACTTCATTGGATACACCAATTCCCATAGTTCTCCTTAGTAAGCTTGGGAACTTGAATATGCACACCATCGTTGGCCATCTCCCTCAAGATTGGTCCTCTCAAAAAAAAAAAATAAGGCTCTGATACCACTTGTTGGAAACAAGGTGGGCACACAAGGAGCTTTGATACCAGATTGATGGAAGTGGAGAATACTTTCAATAAGAAAAATAATACTCTCTTATTATGGAGATGTTAGAGGGAATACATCTTTTGGTCTCTCTCTATTTTTCATCATCATCATCATCTTCTTCTTTTTCTTCATTTCATGGGCAAACACCTCCCATATTTATAAACATCTAGATGTCCTTTCATATACCACTATTTAATACATGCATAGAAAAACTAAAAGACATTTGCAGAAAATTAAGAGTCAATTACAAAATACTAAGAGTCAATTTTAAATTTTTAAACCATCTTATCTTTTCAAAATGACTCTTCCTTTCTCCCATGAAGCCTTTGGTCTTTTCAAGAGTGACTCTTCCTTTCTCCCATTAAGTCTTTGGTCTTTCAAGAGTTCATTAAAACAAGTTTAATATTCCAAACACGTCCTGATGCCTCTTCCATGGCGCGAGCCCTCTTCCTCTCCTTTCACTTGGATTAGTTCTTTTTTCTCTTTCCAAATTACTTCCATCACTTAAGTTTTTGAATTTGATAATTTTTCCACGCAAGAATTGCAAACTAACAGTCTCATCTGATTGCGTACACATTGCATAATATATTATACTCTCTTCAATTGTTGCATTGTAGAACAAATCACAGACTTCAGTGTTGATTTATGGATCAGAATGGTGGAAGGTACAAAATGATTTGATGATAAAAACTTGCAACTTCAATCATATTTTAATTTGCACTCTGAAATGATCGCTACTTCATGAAACAGGAAATAAATGGTAGGCCAAGTAGTTCCATTTATCTAGGTCTGCCTCTGAATCAACTGGAAGGTAAGGATTCAATGAGGCTGCTTGCATATCATTTTTCAGATGCAATTAGAACCTCATACTTTAGCTAATAGTTTGTAAAAGAATCAATAACTCAAAAACTAAAAAAGTTTTATGCATGCAGGGTTGCCTCAAGATACCAAAAGCTTTTGCTTCTATCAAGTTCCTATAATCTTCCTCAAAATTGAGAGGATGAACAAGGAGAAGGGATAGCGAAGGAAGTATAGGTGTGAAGAAAAATAGGTTGGTAGACTGGGAGTGAGTTGCATGTTCTCATTGCAAGATTTATTTCATCTCAGTACTAATGCAACAACTCAAAATCTTGGTTAAAAAAATTAATCAACAACGTATTATTTAAACCTTTTGATCTTGCATAGACACTAAAGTTTTATTCAATACAAAATCAATGTAAAACTAAATATGTACTAGTATAGATTCTTATAGCTATATTAATTTATTTATACAAGCCAAGAAAACCCATCGATATACATTTATTGCTAACTTAGTACGTAAACCTTTATATCATCTTGAGATATGACGAATCGAAGATGTCTAGAAGCCAAGCCCATGTATACAAGTTAAAAAAGGTCTTGAATATTCTCCTTAAAAAGGAATATTCATGAATATACAACTCACATGAGCTTCACATGCTTGGTTGTTTACAAATATAGGAGACTTGAGCAGGAAAGGTTAGGTAAGCAAATAATGCAAGCTCTGTGATATTTATATGTACAAGTCATATGATAGTTTATAAATGGTCAACCTCCATGGCTCCATTATTTTTAAATTTTAGGGCATCAAGTTAAATTTTATCGTTGCAGGGTCTCTATCTTTAACCATCATGATTCAACTGTGAGACAAGAGGAGTTCAACATGGTAATATTCCCCATTCAGTTGCCACTGAATGATTTAATAGTATGATACATCACTTTCCTTTCAGTAAATACATTATTAGCACTTACATTGATGTAGCAGCAAAGCCAAAGGAATAAGCTTGCTACAATATGCTTAGTTAATATGCAGAGATTCAATTAAATTGCAATCACCTCTCTTGTTTGGGACGAAACATTGTCATCTAATTCAACCATCTCTTTTGTAATGCGGGGACTGTACCTATAGGAATACCTCCATGCCCAATACAAGTAATTTAAGAATGCCACCAGACCAAGGACTGAAAGTAACCAGTAGAATAGATGGCTCTTGTTCAAGGTGGCTCCTGTTAGAAAAAGTTTAAATAATAAAAAAAGAAAGAACGAACGCGAGTGAGCGTTTGGGTTCACTGGTTTCATTGACACGTTGGTGAACGTTAAAAGGCCAACGTTCATCAACGTTCAGAAACGGTTCAAACAATTAATTTTGTAAGCCATTTCTGATGTGATTTGGGCCTAACGGCTATTAGGCCTTTAAGGCCATTATGGACCAAGCCGTTGGAGCTTTTATGGGCCGAGCCTATAAAGGCTTAAGAATTCAAGATAGAGTAGAATGATTTGAGTAGCCATATGATTTATTTTATCTCATTTTATTTATATTTTATTAATCTTTTCTTAGGCATCTGAAGATAATTGTTGGGTTTGCATCTTTACACGATCATGCTCGTAGTAGGAGGATCGGGTCGAGCCGGATCGTTGTACCTTGGGGACAGATCGCCAACAACTTGCACGAAGGGGCAAAAATCTGATCCTTAGGACAGTGTCTAACACGCCTTGGTCCTGGTTTGATCCATCTTATCTTTTGGTTTTACTTTATTTGTATATTTAAATTTCTATAACATATTTCTAGCAATTTTTAGAAAGGGATTTTTTGTAAGATCAAAAATATTTTCCAATAGCTAAGGATCAGATTTTCCTTCTTTTCTAGAAATTGCTAGATTTTCATTCCATCTTCTTATTCTGTTTTTGCATTTGCTAACATATAAAGTTTTCATGCCACCCTGAAATGCCTATGCATTAATGGTGAAATGTTGCTATGCTAAATTATGATCATCCATAATTATCTCTTGAAATACTGCTTGCTAATATAATGTTGACAGTAAATTTTGTTTATGTCTTGACTCCAAATAATTTTGTCTAATTTTTTATTTGACTTAATGTTTATTCCATTTCTTTTCAGATGTTATACATGCTGCTTGACTAGGAGGGTCACTCCACAAATATATTACCAAGACTGATGATAGTAAATTTACTTGGAATGTTATTAGTTTCTTGTTTATATCATATTTTCTCCAATATGAACGTGGTTTTCCTTATGTAGACTTTTATGAACCAAAGTTTTCCATCATGATTAATATTTCTCTTCATTGCACCACTACTCCTCAAAACCCTATAGAGATCTTATTGCTAAATGAGATGCTTTTTGCCTTAATGGTAAATTGGAGACTTGGACATGGTAACTGGCACTGCATAACCAACCATATCTTATCTGGGAAACTACTATCAATTTAGAAGGCAGTTTGCACTGCAATGAAATTGTGACATTATGTGAACTGTGGTCCATCTCATCCCTCCACCATTCATGCATCTTACATTCTCAGCCATACATATTATTGTTGTCTTTTCTTCTCATGTACAAGACATCCCTAATGTTAGGGTAGCTACGCATATGAGATTCATGAGGGGATGTTTGGATGCCCAGGGCCCTTTTATGCTAATTGCCTGCGCATGTATAGGTCTTTCTTTTCGAGAAGAAGTGAGAAAGAGAGAGTCAGAGGGATGGTGAAACATTTTAATCGCCATGTTTTGATTTTTGGGAATAAGGAAAATCACCTTTTAGATGGGACAGCCTGTCACCAAAATATCAGGATTGGTTGCTTGATAGAATTTCCAATTTCTCTAATTTTTTCTTGCCTTCTTAACTGCAAATACTTAGATGGTTCAGTGGATTTGTGGACATGTGAATAGGACATCCAAATATGTACAATTGAAGCTATAATTTTACTGCTAACAGCATGTAGTATTTTTCCAAAAAAAAAATTACTGCCAACAACTCTACCAAACGGGACCTAAGTTGAAGTTATAATTTTCCCTATTTTATATCTATCAGGTTTGATGTTATCTCATTATTTACATGACAATGACAATCTGGTGGTCAATAGGGGTGCATGCTTGGCATGGCCATAGGGTCAATTAATGGACAACTGCATTGTATCCCAATGATGAACCTAATTTCCATGCCTATACAAGTCGTTATTTTTCCACTTATTGTTCTGTACCAATAAAATGTGCACATGGGAGGAAATTTCAATGTTACATGACAAAAAATAATGCCATGAGAGCTTTCTTGAGTGTTAATATATTTATATAGGGAGAGGTGCTGAGCCATCTTCTTAATACATAGCATGAGGGCATTCTTGTCCATGAAAGTGAAAGAAAAAAATGCCCTTAACCAGGTAATGGTTGGTTAAGTAATGGTTGCATTAATGGTGGGTTAAGCAAGTGCTAATCAGAAGTGAATTACTTTGTTCATTGGATAGATGGACAAGGGGTGAAGTCATCAAACAGGTGGTTAACCATTCAGCATGAAAACAAAGCCTTGTTGAAAAACACACATGCTTGCACTTGTGCACATGATATATGCGTGCTTGTATATAGATATATTTTATATCATCTTATTATTTAACTTTCAAGTGCAGCTACTAGCATATATATTTGCATTCTTACATAAATGCAAAAGTTTTTCTATTCCAGATAAGTGTTTTCTGGTATAGTGATCAATATTTAATATCTCTTTGTTGTGTTGAAGTTGCTAGACAAAAGTGACAGCATTGGGCAAATACTTATTGCTTACCTACTATTATGAATCTTTTATGATACCAAATGGCAAAGAATGGATGAACTTGGATGCTGTGACAAGGTATGTCATATAAATGCTCTATTTTGAGTCTCTTGATATATATTGCCATGAGATTTAATAAAAGTTTTTATAATTTATTAACTAATCTCATGACTGTTGGAATATCCAACTTATTGTTTATCTTGTATTTGGATATTCAATTCTAATATATCTTTGCTTGATTCACTTATTTAAGGTCTAAAAAAAAATATCTCTTTGGAATTTGCCGAGAAGAATTTAGCAAATCAATTAACCAAGGAGTTATCTAGGAGTGGAGTCCTAGATTCATCGAGGGGGATGTGGCTTAAACCAATTATTTGGTCACCAGCAGTGGATACCCAACCTCTGTGATTGGAGATCCCATGAATGAGGTTCAATGTGGTAGAAACGAAGCTGATTGAGTGATCGTGTTAGAGCACAAATTTTTAAAAAATTTTTCATCCCATCCCTATGATGAGTGCTCTTTATAAAGTAACAAAGTAAATTTGTGTAAGGTTGAGTTATACTCTTAATGGATTCGAAGTAAGTTATCTGCAGGGTATTGTCACAAATACCCTTGGAGGATTTACCTATATGAGAATCGTCATATTAGGCCGTGACTAAAGGTTTGGGCTAACCTTAAAGAATTCTCATGAAAAATCAAGGTACTAAGCGCAAGGCCTTTAATATGCGCTGATCGCTTAAACCCAATTGATCCATACTATGTGTGTGATTAGTAGAAGTCTGAGTCAAAGGACCTAGTTCAAGGTCTAATCCACTATGGTTCCTTCAGATGTATACAATCAACACTAAGTGAGGTTCAAATCCATAGGACACATCACCTATTACGCAGTATAAGATGCCCTAAAATTTTTGTTATATTTATTTTATTTTATTTTTTATTTTAAACTTTTGTGGGAGATTGTTAGAAAAAGTTTAAATAATAAAAAAAAGAAAGAAAGAACGCCTGCGAGCGTTTCGGTTCATGGGTTTCATTGACATGCTGGTGAACGTTGGAAGGCCAATGTTCATCAACGTCCAGAAACGGCCCAAACAATTAATTTTGTAAGCTGTTTCTGACGTGATTTGGGCCTAACGGCTATTAGGCCTTTAAGGCCATTATGGGCTAAGCCGTTGGAGCTTTTATGGGCCGAGCCTATAAATAGGCTCAAGAATTCAAGATGAAGTAGAATGATTTGGAGTAGCCGAGCCATATGATTTGTTTTATCTCATTTTATTTATATATTTTATTAATCTTTTCTTAGGCATCTGAAGGTAATCGTTGGGTTTGCACCTTCATACGATCGTGCTTGTAGTAGGAGGATCGGGTCGAGCCGGGTCGTTGTACCTTGAGGACAGATCGCCAACAACCTGCACGAAGAGGCGAAAATCCGATCCTTAGGGCAGTGTTTAACACGCTTCGGTCCTGGTTTGATCCATCTTATCTTTTGATTTTACTTTATTTGTATATTTAAATTTCTATAATATATTTCTAGCAATTTTTAGAAAGGAATTTTTTTGTAAGATCAAAAATATTTTCCAACAGCTCCCTCTAACCATCCCCTTCCTCCAGCACCATCTCTAGTAGCTTTGTTCACCATGTCAACTAGGAAAGTTCCCAACAAGGATGCTAGCCCAAGTACGCACCAGAATATGGCTGTCCCTATTGATTTCATTCCTCTTGAAGCTTCGCCATTAAAGAACTCTAGTAATCCAGTAAAAGAAGTTACATCAAAGATGCGAAAGAAGAATTGCACTCCTAGCCAAAACACTGACATGGGAACACCACTATCATTGTCCTCTAGCCCATTCATTTTTGCAACGCTCTTTCTTTTTGTCTCCACCAGAGCTGCCACAGATGTTGCCAGTGATGTTGTTACAAAGCCAATACCGACGCGCTGCAAGTGAGTGATACCACCTACATAGCCTGTTATCCTTCGAGCAAAGGGCACAATTAGCCGATCATAGATTATTAGGATCACCATCTGAAAGATTACTGGAATTACAAAGAGAGATGCAGGAGGGATGTGGATTTTCCCAAGCCTTGTGTTCATAGTACTGCCTTGCTGGACAGTGAATGTTAAGATCAGAGGATGGGTATGTAACCCAGCATAGAACTGACGAAGAGGGGAAACATTCGAAGGACAATCTTTGCCTCCTCCACTTGGGTCACAGTGCAGAAGGACCAAGGCCCCTTGTCTCCATCATCAATTGAAGCTTTGTCAAAGAATCTAATAACAACAACATATTTATTTGGTGCAACGCTTATGCTTGACTTGTGACCTAAAAAAAGAAAAAGAAAAAAAAAAAGATGACAATGAAACTTACTTCAGACCATTTGTACGAGATAACACTTCAATACCAGCTGTTTCCTCATCATTCTGTTGCAGATGCTCTTGATTTTCAGGTATGATGAGCTTTCTCTTTCTGAATGCAGCCACAAAAACCTGAAGTAGGGGGATCAAGGAAAGATAGAGACAATTTGATATGCTATAATTGATTCTAACATTAGTCTGAGTGCATAATCTCTTGTGAGCCTCTGTTTATAAAGAGAGTTTTACCTGCAGAATTCGAGTTAGAGGACTTCCTTCTGGTATTTGATTGCGATAGAAAGAGAAACCACTAGCTACTATTAGCACTCCTAGCAGCATTAAAAGAGCACAGACACCAAGACCAATATCCCACCTGATGTGGCTGATCACCTCATCTGGGCGGCATCATAATGCCCTGCGCAATTCCCGGAATCAAATGATGTGTGATAACTCGTTTTTGGGATGTTGGAACTCTCGCCCCGCCATCCGGTACTGGCCTCTGGCTCCGGCCTCCAGCATCGGCTCCAGTATCCAGCTCCGGCCTCTAGCTCCAGCCCTCAGCTCTAGCCCGACCTCCAGCTCCGGCTTTCAGCTCCAGCTTCTGGCTCCGGCTCTGGCCTCCAGCTTCGGCCTTTGGCTCCGGCCTCCAGCGTCGGCTCCGGCCCTCAGCTCCAGCCTTTGGCTCCGGCTTCGGCCTCGGCCTCCAGCGTCGGCTCCGGCATCCGGCTCCGACCTCCAGCTCCGGCCTTTGGCTTCGGCCTCTGGCTCTAGCCCCAGCCTCCGGCTCCGGCCTCCGGCTTCAGTATCTGGCTCCGGCCTCCGTCTTTAGCTCTGACTTTAACTTGGTGCCTTATTTTCCTAAGTACACTAAAGCCCACCTCAAGTAACGAACCCCGAGATTCGAGACATCCATTACCGCGTATCTCGATCACCGAAATCACAGGCAAATACTAGCACGCCCCGCAGTTGCAGACATACACGGCATCCATTCAGCAACGGCTCACCTACTTGCTGTTCGCGGAAGCTCATCCTAACAAGGAAGATTTGACGGTTCCAACGGAACGAGAAAAAAGGAATCCCTTAGACAGGTATAAAAAGAGGACCCCGAGCTCAGGGCGGGGGATCTCTCTTCTTCTCTCAAAAAGAAAAGACCCACACACAACACATTCCTGTTCTACAAGCTCACTGACTTGAGCATCGTAGGGTCCTCGCTGGAAACACCGGCCCGAGGACTTCTTGCAGGTTTTCGAAGGAAGAAGACAACCTTTCCACCTCCTTGGAGGCCCCGAAGATCTCAGCACGCCCAGCGCTCATCACAAGTGACTTGGCAGCATCAGATTGGTGCGCCAGGAAGGGGCCACACACGCAGAAGGTGAAATTTCTCCCTGTGACCCCACTGCTTCTGCAAGGAAGACGATGGTGACAACACGAGCTCAGGAAGCCTCCACTAGCCATGCCGCGGAACGCTTTCTGCAAGCTGAGAAATCAGAGGCCAAACTCCGTGTTCCACGCCCTGCACAGATGAACCAGTCTGATCGGCTTGATGTTCTAGCTCATCAGGTACAGGACCTGATGACGGTGGTGCGGGGATTGCAGGAACATTGCTTTGCCACCGCGCCTCAGCCCCCTCTACCTCATGAAGAGGGGCATGGAGCAAATCAATCTCATCGACGCGGGACTCCACCTGAGGCCTCCCACCACTCAGCCCCTGAACCTCGCCGCCGAGAGGCTTCAAAGCGACGGCGGTCTCTCTCCCACCATTCTGATCATTCTCATCGACGGTCGGGCAGAAGGAGACAAGACGGGTGTACTCCCTGCATCAGCGGTCTTCCCCAGCTTCATCTTTTGACTCCTCTAAAGATGAAACCAACAGGAGGACCACTCGTCGGGCCGAGCAGTGGCTCGATTAGTATCATCAACGGTTGGAGAAGCTTAGTTGCCGGATCGCCAACCCTCACGGGATGGACTACGATCACCGTCCCCCGCTCTCCCGCCACATCATGAAGGAGCCGGTTCCGCCCCGGTTTCATCTCCCCCAGTTGGACCCATATGACAGCACGATAGACTCTTTGGACCACCTGGAGAGCTACAAGGTTCTTATGCAAGTCCAGGGAGTGACGGACTCCCTCCTATGTGTCGCCTTTCCTGCCACGCTTCGTAAGGCGGCACGTGTGTGGTATTCTCGCCTGCCACCATGCAGCATCAATTCCTTCCAACAACTCGAGCGATCTTTTCTGGCTCACTTTGATGCATGCTGGAAGATCCCACGAGTGGTTGATAGCTTATTCGCTGTCCAACAAAGTAGTGGCGAAACCCTGAAGGACTTCGTTGCTTGGTTCAAGGAGGCGGCGCTGGAGGTGTATAATTTGGATGATTCTGTAGCCACTTTGGCACTAAAGTGAGGAATTCGTCCTTCTAGATTCACCTACTCCTTGGATAAGAAGCCTCCTGGCTACTACGCTGAGCTTCTAAGCTGGGCGCAGAAATACATTCGCGCCGATGAAGCAAACTCTTCTAGGAGGGAGGCTGATAAGAGTTCCAGTAAAAAACCAGCATCCATGGAGCCTGTTGGATCACGGTCTCGGAAGCCTGAGCCTCCCCATCGCTTAGACCACCGACCTCAGATGCTTATTCCCAAGGAGCAGTTCACCCCCCTCCTGGCTCCGATATCTCATATTCTACTAGAAATCGCGGAGCCCTACTTTCGACGTCCACCTCCCATGAAGTCAGGGACCCCTCGCAGCAAAGAACTTTACTGCCGGTACCACCGAGACTACGGTCATGACACTAAGGACTGCCACCATTTGAAGAAGGCCATTGAAGAACTTGTCCAGCAGTGTCACTTGGGCAAGTTCGTTCGAAGAGGAAACCTTCCTGCTCCGGGTTCATCGGCGCCTCCTGCGCTTCAGACCGGTGTCGACAATGCCCCTACGGAAAAGACAATCTCCATGATTTCCTAGGGGGCAGGCAGCAGCTCGAAAAGACGATGGAAGGGGTAGATTCTGTAATTCCTTTCTTTAGGAAGGACTTAGATGGGGTGGTCAATAAGCATGATGACGGCGTCGTCATGTCCATGACCATAGCCAAACATCCTGTAAAAAGAATTTTAGTGGATAGTGGAAGTTCTGTGGATATTTTGAGCTACGAGGCTTTTGTTTGGATGAACCTGTCAAACTCCTCCCTTCGACCTGTCGCCACGTCTTTGATGGGCTTTACTGGAGTTCTATGAGCGTCGAAGGGGAGATCGCCCTCCCTGTCACGGCTGGGACTCCTCTGCACCAAAGTATGATAATCATAAATTTCCTGGTGGTCCGGGTCCCGTTGGCTTACAACGCTATCCTAGGAAGGCCGGGCTTGAATTTGCTGGACGCCGTCATCTCCACCAAGAGATTGTTGGTGAGGTTTCCCACCGATGAAGGGGTCGGAGAAATGAGGGGAGAGCAAAGCCCGCGACTGCTTTGCTGCCACTTATCTCCCAGTCCACTGGAGGCGGCGTCGGCAGTAGCCTCTGAGCCACTTGACCCCCGAGAATTAGGAAGGAGAGGAGAGCCAGCCGAGCACCTCTGACCTTCCCCTTGGGGGAGGACCCAACGAGGACCGTCCAGGTTGGAGCACTGCTTCCGGAAGAGGCGCGCGATCGGCTCCTCACCTTCCTGCGTGCCAACGCCGACATCTTTGCATGGTCGTCATCAGACATGCCAGGTATCCCTAAGGAGATGATCACCCATCAGCTCAGCCTCAAGCCAGAGTGTCGGTCGGTCCGACAGAAGAAAAGGAGCTTCGCTCTGGATAGACAGAATGCTATCGATGAGGAAGTCCGTAAGCTGATGGCTGCAGGCCACATTCGGGAAGTTCACTACCCCGAGTGATTGGCCAACATTGTGATGGTCCGTAAGACTAATGGGAGCTGGAGGATGTGCGTAGACTTCACTGACCTCAACAAAGCATGCCCCAAGGATAGCTTTCCATTGCCTCGGATCGATCAACTGGTGGATGCTACATCCAGCCATGAGACCCTTAGTTTTATGGACGCCTTCTCCGGGTACAATCAAATCAGGATGAATCCGGTGGATGAGGAAGCTACCTCCTTCATAACTGAGAAGGGGTTGTACTGCTACAAGGTAATGCCGTTCGGGCTAAAGAACGCGGGGGCCACTTACCAAAGGCTAATGAACAAAGTCTTCAAAGACCAGATAGGATGCAACATGGAGGTGTATGTGGACGACATGCTGACAAAAAGTGTCTACGCCACCAGCCACCTAACGGGACCTTCGACAACCTTCGCCGATACTAGATAAGGCTGAATCCACGCAAATGTGCCTTTGGGGTGACAGCCAGAAAGTTCTTGGGTTTCATGGTAACACGACGAGGAATCGAGGCGAACCCTGATAAAGTTCAAGCCATCTTGGACATGAGGTCTCCCACCAATAAAAAGGAAGTGCAGCGCCTGACGGGAAGGGTGGCAGCCTTGAGCCGTTTTATGTCCAAGTCCGCTGAGAGGTGTCTGTCTTTCTTCAAGGCGCTCTGCAGGGCCAATGGATTTGAATGGACGAAAGAGTGTCAGAGGGCCTTCGAGGGGCTGAAAGAATTCCTATCCATCCCGCCACTACTGTCCAAGCCAACGGGAGGAGAAGAACTCCTCTACCTCGCGGCTTCTTCCGAAGCTGTCAGTTCCATGCTGGTCTGCATGGACACCAACGGCACACAAAAGCTAGTGTATTACACTAGCAAGGTGCTCCACGATGCGGAGACCAGGTACTCAAAGATTGAGAAGATTATCTTCATATTGATCGTGTCTGCCCAGCGCCTCCGACCATATTTTCAAGCTCATCCGATCGTAGTGGTCACGGACCAACCTCTCAAGGCGATTCTCGCTCGCCCGGACACTTCGGGCCGGTTGGCGAAGTGGGCGCTCAAGCTGGGGGAATTTGATCTATATTTTCATCCCCGGTTAGCCATGAAATCCCAGGTCCTGGTAGATTTCTTGGTCGAATGCACCTGGGGCGAGGAGCAACCCGAAGAGGCCCCTGCAAACCCCGCAACTCCTGGAGCCGGAGAGGATGAATGGATCCTTCATGTGGACGGGGCATCAAATTCTTAAGGGAGCGGAGAGGGCCTCATCCTGGCCAACTCGGACAATGTTGTAACCTAGTGCGCACTCTGTTTCTCTTTCTAGCCACTAATAATCAAGCGGAGTATGAAGCCCTACTGTCTGAAATAAGATTAGCCCGAGAGCTCGGGGTGAAGCGCCTTAGAGCATTCACTGACTCCCAGCTGGTCACTGGCCAAATCACAGGAGAGTATGAGGCGCGGGATCCTATCATGTCCCGCTACTTGAGCATGGTGCAGTTGCAAGCTTCTCTCTTAACCTATTTCAACATTAGCTACATTCCTCGAGGAAAAAATGCTAGAGTAGATGCCTTATCCCATCTTGCCACCTCAGCCGATGGGATTTTGGGAAGAACTTATATAGAGCACCTGAAAGCCCCAAGTATCGAAGCAATAGGAGAAGCCCTACCAGTTGAGTAGGAGCCTTCCTGGATGGATGCTTATATCCAGTACCTTACCAACGGTACCCTCCCTGAAGACCCGGCCGAGGCCAGGCAGCTCAAAAGACGGACCCCGAAGTTTTTTATAATGGAAGGAAAACTCTATCGAAGGTCATTCTCATACCTAGTCCTCAGGTGCGTTGGCCTCACAGAAATGGATTATATCCTGCGGGAGATACATGAAGGCATATGCGGAAGTCATCTGGGGGGTAGAGCTCTGGCGTACAAAGCCTTGCGGCAGGGATATTACTGGCTGACAATGAAGGAGGATGCATCTGAGCTTGTCAAGAGGTGTGACAGTTGCCAACGCCATGCCAATATCCAACACCAACCGACGTCCCAGCTGACCCCCTTGACTGCACTTGGCCCTTTGCCCAGTGAGGTATGGACATCCTGGGATCATTTCCTCTAGCCTTCGGTCAGCGCAAATTCCTATTGGTAGCCGTCGACCATTTCACCAAGTGGATCGAAGCTGAAGCATTCGCCAAGATCACCGAGGGCAAGGTGAGATCCTTCTTTTAGAAGTCTATAGTGTGCCGGTTTGGGCTGCCGCACACCCTCGTCACTGATAACGGCCAACAGTTTGACAACGTGACCTTCCGGGAATTCTATACTGGGCTGGGCATTCGTCAACGATTCACCTCTGTGGGGCACCCCTAGACCAATGGTGCAGCCAAAGTGACCAATCGCATTATTCTCCAAGGACTTAGGGCCCGGCTAGATGACTGTAAAGGACGTTGGGTGGAAGAGCTCTCCAGTGTATTGTGGGCCTACCACACAACGCCACGAGCCCCCATCAGGGAAACTTCTTTCAGCCTAATTTTTGGGTCTGAGGTCGTTATTCCTGTGGAGATAGGTGTCCCTAGCCCCCGGACAGAGTTATACAGTGAAGAGGACAACCCAAGTCAGTTGCGGGCTGACCTCGACCTAGTGGAAGAATTGCGAGACCAAGCACGACTTCGCATGGCGGCCTTCCGTCAGTGGGCGGCCAGGTACTACAATGCCTGGGTACGGTCTAAGACATTCCGCTCTGGAGACCTAGTCTTGCGACGAGCTGAAATATCGAAGCCGACGGAAGGAGGTAAGCGAGCACTAAAATGGGAAGGACCCTATCGTGTCGCGGAGGTGCTTCATCACGAGGCATACAATGTTGAGGGGCTAGACGGAAAACCTATCCCCCGCACTTGGAACGCAGACAACCTACGTCGGTACTATCAATAATTTGCTAACTCCCTTATTTGAACCTGCTTGCTAAAGTGCTATTCAAAGTATTCTCATTGCCATGTTTTCGAATGATCTTACTTCTCACCATAGACCGGCTCCACGTCGGCACTAAAGCCCGGCTCCACATTGGCACTCAAAGCCCGGCTCCGCATCGGCACTGAAGCCCGGCTCAACATCGGCACCTTAAGCCCGGCTCCACGTCGGCACTAAAGTCAGGCTCTGCATCGGCACCTTAAAGCCCGGCTCCGCATCGGCACTCAAAGCCCGGCTCCGCGTCGGTACTCAAAGCCCGGCTCTGCGTCGGCATTTAAAGCTCGGCTCCGCGTCAGCACTCAAAGCCCGGCTCCACGTCGGCACCTAAAGCCCGACTCCGCATTGGCACTCAAAGCCCGGCTGCGCATCGGCACTCAAAGCCAGGCCCCGCGTCGGTAGTTAAAGCCCGGCTCCGCATCAGCACCTTAAAGCCCGACTCCGCGTCGGCACTCAAAGCCCAGCTCCGCATCAGCACCTAAAGCCCGGCTCCTCGTCGACACCTTAAAGCCTGGCTCCGCGTCGGAGAGGGATCGAGCAGAATAATGGGAGGGGGAGCTGGTGTTGGTGAGGGCAAATCCTTTCCTCCCGCCTCGCTCTGCCCCAATTCCTCGCTGACCTCGGCCCTTACCGCTTCATTTCTTACGGCCTCGTCGGCTTGGGCTCCTGCCACCTCGCACCCATGCGAGGGCTCCACGACCTCGGCCCTCCCAGCGTCGGCCCTTTCAGCATCGGCCCTTCTAGTAATTTTGGCGATGGCCCTCCTCTCGGCAGGGGCCCCATTCCCTTTTGCTTTCCGCTTCCTCGTAATAGCTTGCCTAATCTCACGCAGCGACGGTGCCATTCCTATATCAAAAAAATAAGAAGGGAGTCAAAAAAAAAAAGAAGAAAGAAGAAGAGAGGAAAGAGGTGAGTAATCAAGTGCTCACCACTGGATGGAATAAGTCCAGCGAGACGGAGGTTTTCTTCGGTCAGGAGCTGATTGCATCGAGGGATATCGACAGTTAGAAGCTGCCCAAATGCCATTCGGTCCCTCGGAAGGATGGAAGAATCCCTATTGGCATCGGTATTTGGTGTTCCCCAGTGTCCACTCACCCCCTCGACATTGGCAAAAAGAACTTATCTTTCCACCCTTTGATAGAGGTGGGAAGATACAATCTGAGGATCCTAGTGGGTCTAGGGGTAAAGGACCACCAACCCGCTTGCTTGCGGAGGGTATAGAAGCTACGAAATAAGGAGATGCTAACTTCTATACCTTTCAGGTGACAAAGAGTCATAAAGCCGACGATGGTTCGGATGGAGTTAGGGACTAACTGGGAGGGTGTTAAAGAATATCTATCTAGAAGGTTGAGGATAAAAGGATGAATGGGTAATCGAAGTCCCGCCTTAAAGAAAGCTTCGTACAAGGCAACCCTTTCGGGACAGAAAGAAGTTACCCTGTCATTAGGAGCAGGGTAGGACAGACGTAAACTAGGAGGAAAACTGTACTTGGTTCCGAGGTTCACTATGTCTTGAGCAGACATAGTAGAGGCAGTCCATTCGAGGGACTCCTTGACAGTGCTAGAGGGACCGGCGACGGTCGAACGGTGACGAGGGGGGGCCCGTCCAACGACTGGACGGTTCCCAACTACGGGATGTCCGGCCGTTCGCTGCCGTTCTAAGGAAGAATTGTCGGAAGATGAAGTGGTCCACTGAGTTGGTGAGGAAGCGTTGGGAAGGAACAGGGGAACGATCCCCAGAATCAGAAATAGAGCAAAAGGGTGAAGAACCCATGGGAACTAACCTGAAAAGCTCGAACCGGGATTGAAGGAGGAGCACGGGGGGAACGGAAACAGGAGATAAACGGATGCTTGCAGATTCAAGGTAGGAGGTTGAAACGTGAGAAAGGGTGAAGATTGGAGGATAAGGATGATCTTTTCCTTTTATAACCCCATTTTAAATCATCCCGCAGTTGTCCGATCTAGCCATGTGTTCGCTTTCCATTGAAAACCGCTTCGGCAGCCCCTCAGCGCGAGAAACGCAAAAAAAAAAACACCACCAATAAAGAGGTGGCGGTGACATTACCGCAATGATGACGCTCACCTTTTTACAACTTCTCGCCCGAGAAAAATTTTTCCCAATCCCAACAGCCTAAACGGATGAAATAATGGTACGGAGATCAGCCGTACTGGTGGATATTAACACCCCTTTTGCTGGCAACTGAACGCCCACCCATCTCGGGGGTGGGGGGCATCTGATGTGGCTGATCACCTCCTCTGGGCGGCATCATAACACCCTGTGCAATTTCCGGAATCAAATGATGTGTGATAACTCATTTTTGGAATGTTGGAACTCTTGCCCCGCCATCCGGTACTGGCCTCTGGCTCCGGCCTCCAGCGTTGGCTCCGGTATCCGGCTCCAGCCTCCAGCTTCGGCCCTCAGCTCTAGCCCTGGCCTCCAGCTCCGGCCTTCAGCTCCAGCCTCTGGCTCCGGCTCCAACCTCCAGCTCTGGCCTTTGGCTCCGTCTCCAGCATCGGCTCTGGCATCCGGCTCTGGCCCACAGCTCCAGCCTCTGGCTTCGGCTCCGGCCTCCAGCTCTGGCCTTTGGCTCCGGCCTCCAACGATGGCTCCGGCATCCGGCTCCGGCCTCCAGCTCCGGCCTCTGGCTCCGGCCCCGGCCTCCAGCTCTGGCCTCTGGCTTCGGTATCTAGCTTCGGCCTCCGACTTCGGCTCCGACTTTAACTTGGTGCCTTATTTTCCTAAGTACACTAAAGCCCACCTCAAGTAACGAACCCCGAGATTCGAGACATCCATTACCGCGTATCTTGATCACCGAAATCACGGGCAAATACTAGCACGCCCCGCAGTTGCCGACATACACGACGTCCATTCAGCAACGGCTCACCTACTTGCCGTTCGCAGAAGCTCATCCTAACAAGGAAGATTTGATGGTTCCAACGGAACGAGAAAAAAGGAACCCCTTAGACAGGTATAAAAGAGGACCCTGAGCTCAGGGTGGAGGATCTCTCTTCTTCTCTCAAAAGAAAAGACTCACACAACACATTTCTGTTCTACAAGCTCACTGACTTGAGCGTCGGAGGGTCCTCACCGGAACCACCGGCCCGAGGACTTCTTGCAGGTTTTTGGAGAAAGAAGACGACCTTTCCACCTCCTTGGAGACCCCTGAAGATCTCAGCACGCCCAGCGCTCATCACAAGTGACTTGGCATCATTAAAAGAGCACAGACACCAAGACCAATATCCCACCCTTTGTAATTCTGAATCCACACCAATAGAATTAGGCCTGTGAAGGCTCCAAATGAGATGGCAAAGGTGTACCAGTTGAAGAAGCTGGATTTGAGCTTTGACTCAACTGGGTCATTATCGTCGAACTGGTCTGCCCCCAAAGATGGCAAGGCAGCACGCGCGCAACCCTCAACTAAAGCAATGGCATACAAGGCTATTTGAAGCAGAGTTGCGTTTTGGCCATGAACTTGCTCGCAGTTATTCTGTTCTCTAGTAATATCGTATTTTGGTGGATGGAGTGAGGGAAGGTATGCTTGCAGTGCTAGCAATCCATAACCCTGCACGATGGTGCACTTTATGTGTTATAAATCTTTTTTTTTTCCTCCTTTTTTTTGAAAGAAAAATCTTATGTGACATCGAAGTTTTAAAGTTCATAAACAAGAGGAGATGAGACATGAGTAAATCATACAGACTAAATAATATGAAAACACTTGGTGAAAGGGAAATAATACAATGTCCAAAAGGTGATCAGCAATCCAAGGAAAGAAAACAAGGAAACATTTCGACAAATAAAAATCTAGAAAAGGACAAGGGATTTGACAAAGTGAATATCTTCTCAACCTTATTATGATCATCAACATTATACACTTAAAAAATCTTATCTAGTCAAGAATTCAAGGCTGTGGCTGCTTCTAAAATAGTTTAGATTAAGAATTTTCTATTCAGGGGTTTGTCAGCTAGTTTATACAGCACGTTTTACTAGTTAACGGCGGTCCTCAATGAGTGCTCACGGCATATTACGAAAGCCAACAACTCAGTTCCTACTTTATCTGAGGTTGGAGACTATGCCTACCATCATGCTGCCATCCGTCCAAACAAATTAGAGCCCCTTTTATTCTTTTACCACATGATAGCTATGGTATTAACATTGCAAAGAAAATTACAACAAAATATTTCTCTCAAAAGAAAATACAAGAGAAAAAAATATTTTCAGAAGCAGTCTATTACTCAAGAAGGCTTTAAATATTTACTCACTGTAGAAGTTCAGAAGTTCATGGTCCTTTAGTTCCTCATACACAAGGATTTCTTTCACTTACAACATCATATATGCAACCAAAAAAAAAAAAAAAAAAACAAACAAACAATCCCTTCCAATCCCTTCCAATTCCATGGTACAAAATGAAGAACAGAAGAGGGGAAGATATATTCCTAGTTTTTTTCTGATGGCTAAATAAAAAAAAAAAAAAAAACAAGAGGAGCTTCATAGAGTGTGTGCACCAGCACAAGAGAGAGAGAGAGAGAGAGAAAGAACATACCAAGATCTCGAAGGGAGCAAATATGAGTATGGTTTTAAATCGCGTGATGTATGAGTCTGAGAGGAAAGCTCCTAACACAGCAAACCCGCACATACCACCAATCCAGTTTGTGGCCATGGTGGAAGAGAGCTTGCAATGCCCATGTGCAGACTACCGTGAAGGTAATTAACCAAGTTCAGGATGTTTGCCACATTAGCTATGTTCACCATCACCACCATGACTGCAAAATGAGCAAACTCATTTAAGTCCTAATCACTCATCATCAATATCTCAATTTTGTGGCTACATGCTTGGTTCTGCTCCCATGTGAGCCTAGCCCACATGACTAGATCAAGCAGTCATATAAGGACTATTACTTACAGTTAAGGAAGTATGTAGCTCTGACTCTCCCATGCTTCTTTTATCGATTGGATTTCCCTCCAATCTACAAAGCACTGGATTGTCATGGTAACATATATGAAATGTTTCAAAACAGCTTGAATGGTGCCTATGCCTGTGCCTATGCCTATGCCTGGCCAACATTCATAAGCTCTCTAAGCTTACAAAAAAACCCCCCTCCTATTGCTCATGAGGAGTGCTTATATAGGCATCCTCAGGAGCTTCCAAAATCCTACCAACCCAATCAAATCAAATCTAGATCAAATCTTCAAGATTCTAAGGAAACAATTCGAAACAATTCCTAGAATCAAGGAGATTTGACGATACATGCCTAAAATAACTTAACTGAAAAGAAAACTAATCTTCTAGAGTTTAAGAGAAACATCCTAAATCTAGAAGATAAATCACAATCACTCCCCACAAGGAAATCATCTCTGAAAATATCTCCATAATGCACTTGATCTCGCCGCCGTCCGCCGCCCTACACGGTGGCGCTGTCGCCATTCTCCTCCATGGGTGGTGATGCTCCTCCGACTCCCCAGGCCATGCTCGTTACATCCTGCTCGGTCACCGCTAAGACTGGTGGTGCTCCATCGCCGGAGGTGGCTGCTGTGGGTAGCCACTCTTGATCATCTGCTACTGGTTAGCTAGGCTGGTGGCCAAAGTCTTGCTGTGGCACTTTGTCAAGGTAAGTTTGGGTGCTGGCCCTGGGCTTGCCATGGCATGGCTGTGGTGCTTCGGCCGCGCGCGCTACGGGCATGTCCTGTGCTTCGGTCGTGCGCGCTGTAGGCATGTCAGGGGTGCCCATAAGTGTCACTGGGGCTGCATCTCGTAACTTATCCTCTCCGTCGTGGCCGTGTAGGCCATGGTCTTCGCTTGGGATCCTTTCAGAGTGGCCGGTGGCGGCCCTGGCCGCCGGCACAAATCTCCCCTGTTTTTGGTGAAACAGGGGAGGCGGGAGGGATAAGAAGAGTTAGCGGGTCGGCTAGGCCATCTGGGATTTGGGCCTTGTTGGGCCAGCTCCGAGCCATCTTTGGGCCACGTTTTGGACCCGTATTGGGCCGAGAATGAAAAAATAAAAATATGGCCTGGATCAGTATTGATCCTAGTTTCTTGGGGTATTTTTATTTTCCCATTTGGGCTTATATTTTGGGAGATATTCAAGCCCCAAGTTGACCCCGGGATTAAACTAAATAGAGTTTTAAAGCTATTTTGATATGCTATTTTTGGAGACTAAAAATTGGGAAATTAATGCTGTAGGTACCCAGGTGCTTAAATAGCCGAATTACATTTTTGGATTAGCGCCAGGAGGTAAGTAAGACATTTATCATAATTTTTATGTGTAAGTAAACTATTTATCATAATTTTCATAAATTATTAAAATATAAAATTATGTATTTAAATGCTATATTGATATATTGCGTTATTTGAAAAATAAAAAAATGGATTGGTACTCTGATTTGCAAATGAGAATTTACTATGATTAGTTTATTATTATATTTATAAATAATTTGGTACCTATGCGGACAATCGATCAATTGGCGTGGCCTTTGAAATTGCTAAAGGTTTTATAAATATACATGTGTATTTGACATGTTTAAATCACTGTAATTATGAAAAGTATATGGATTGCATTTTTTACAACGATACATGCTATTTGGCAAATGTGACATGAAAATGATACTTTGTGTATATGATAATATGTCCCACCATGATCCGCTATGATATGATATGATGTGATATATTGCATGACTCACTTGACACTGGGACCCAACTTCATAGGAGGGTATATGGAGAACACACACCCATGAGGTGTGCTGTGATAGGATATGGCAATATTATGCCACATGGCACCGAGAACCAACTCCATAGGGGGTATATGGAGAACATACACTCTTGGGGTGTACTGTAGCCGGATATGGCAGGATGTGAGTTCATGACGCTGGTTCGAGGACCCTGACTCCTAGTGGATATTTATGGAGGTTACACCTGAGGGGTGTTACACCTGAGGGGGGTGTTCTGTTTATGAGGACATAGTGTGTGACCGTGGGACATTGGTATAAAAATATATTTTTACATGCTATTTACAGTGGTACAGTGATTTTATCCTAAAATTATATATTCTTGAAATGCTATATATAGCAATTGATTCCAAAATTATTTGAGCATATGATGCATGTTGTGATAACATGGTAAAATGTATTTGAAACATGGAAGCTTGGCATATGTTTATTATGAAAAATTTAAGTTGATAAAAGCTTGAAGTAATTACATTATATTATAGTTGGTTTATTTATTGAGTGTGAGCTCATTTAAATCTCACAATATTTTTTAGAGCCACAGAACTGAAGATGGGGATATGGGGCAGTTGGAGCAGCTATCAGAGTGACTTAGATCCAAAACTTTGTTGTAACCCTATTGAATTATGTATTTTGTCATGTAGCCTAAAACATATGATTATGGTTTGTATTAAGAATACTTTGAATTTGGATAATATATAGTTATTACTCCTTCTTGTATTAAGTGTTATATTTCTGGACGCCTTGCATGCCAGGTATGCGGCAGGTTGCCACCCCTAGATCCAATATTGGGTCTGGGGCGTGATAGCTTTTGTGGTATTAGAGCCAGGTTTGACCTTAGGGACAAACCCATGATGACACTAGGCAGAACATTAGGATAACATTGGGAGGATGATAACTTTATTAGAATTTCAAGTAATATGTTTTGAAAGCCTAAAATTTAGTGGTTTATAAGGACATTGACTGGAACTTAACCCTGGCAGGAGTTAAGAATGCCACATCGCACTAGGAGTCTGCGGCCTATTGGGAACTCCCAGGCTGGTGACTCTGGCCAGCAGGGAGGCCAGCAAGCTTCTGGAGGCTTTGGTTCCGTTAATCTGGCTGACAATGATCAACCACAATTTCAGGCCCAGTTACTTCTTTAGGATTATTTCATTCATATGCAATGTGATGCATTGATCATGAATGATTAAAGCAATGTTAAACCTCATGACATCTAAGACAAACTAAATTGCATGATCAGGTATATTAAAGTAGGCAATTATGCTCAAATCTTAGTAGATCCGGGTGCCACGCATTCGTTTGTATCTAGCACATATCTCGCCAAGGATGAATTTTGACACCCGTTCCTCTAGAGCAAGAGTTGCACATTGCTTTTCTAAATGGTGATGTTATGAGGGTAGACTGTATGCAGATCTTGCTTGATTAACATGAGGGATAGGAGATTGAAGGCTGATCTAATCGTCCTCCCACTAAAATCCTTTGATGTTATCCTTGGGATGGACTGGTTGGCCTCCTATCATGCTTCAGTAGACTGTTTCAGGAAGATGGTGATATTCCAAATTCCTAATCAACCTGAATTCAGTTTTACTGGAAGTCAGGAGCTTCTGGCCTTAGTGTTCATGTCAGCACTATAGGCTGCAAAGTATTTGAAGAAAGGTGGCCAAGGATTTCTTGCTGTGGTCAAAGACCTTCAGCAAGATGAGGTTAAGCTGGATGATATTTTAGTGGCTTGGGAATTTCCTGATGTATTCTCAGACGATTTGACCGAACTGCCCACAGATTGGGAGGTTGAGTTCACTATTGATTTGGCCCCTGGCACTGGACCTATATCCAAGGCCCCGTACCGTATGGCCCCAGCTGAGCTAAAAGAGTTGAAGAGCCAATTGCAGGATCTTCTAGACTGGGATTTATCAGACCTAGTGTTTCCCCTTAGGGTGCTCCAGTATTATTTGTCAAAAAGAAAGATGGAAGTCTTCGGCTCTGCATTGATTACCGAGAAATCAATAAGGTAACAATGCGGAACAAGTATCCATTGCCGAGGATTGATGATCTATTTGATCAACTCCAAGGAGCTCAGGTATTCTCGAAGATTGATTTTCGGTCAGTATACCATCAACTCAAGGTTTAGGCTGGGGATGTGCCTAAGACAGCATTCAGAACTAGGTATGGCCACTACGAGTTCTTGGTGATACCGTTTGGGTTGACTAATGCCCTGGCAGCATTCATGGATTTGATGAATAGAATCTTTAAGCCATACTTGGACCAGTTTATGGTGGTATTCATTGATGACATCCTGGTGTATTCTAAAAGCTAGGAGGAGCATATGGACCACCTGAAGATTGTTATGCAAACTCTTCGGGAGAAAAAGCTTTATGCCAAGTTGCAGAAGTGTGACTTCTGGTTGAACCAAGTATCATTCTTGGGTCATATAATATCTAGAGATGGCATATCTGTGGACCTGAAGAAGATTAAGGCAGTTGTAAATGGGAGTAGGCCTTCCAATGTATTCGAAGTAAGAAGCTTCGTGGGGCTGGCTGGATGTTATCGCAGATTCGTGGAGGGCTTCTCTCGCATTGATCTACCCTGACTCGCTTGACCCAAAAGAAAGTGAAGTTTGACTGGACTGAGGAATGTGAGAGAAGTTTTCAGGAGTTGAAGCAATGCCTAGTATCAGCCCCCGTCCTTACCCTTCCGTCAGGATCTGGAGGATTCACCTATACACGGATGCTTCTCGGAAGGGATTGGGATGTGTTCTGATGCAAAATGAGAAGGTGATAGCTTATGCCTCCGGGCAGCTAAAGCCATACGAGCAAAATTATCCTACCCATGACCTGGAGTTGGCCGCCGTGATTTTTGCCTTGAAGATTTGGCGACATTATCTATATGAAGAGGCATGTCATGTGTATACAGACCACAAAAGTCTAAAATACATCTTCACTCAGAAGGAGTTAAACTTGAGGCAGAGGAGGTGGATGGAGCTACTAAAAGATTATGACCTAAACATGCACTATCATCGAGGGAAGGCCAATGTGGTAGCTGATGCCTTGAGCAGGAAGTCCTCCTCGGAGTTAGCTTTTATGATCACTTCTCAGCCTCACATCCAGAGGGACCTTGAGAAGTTGAGGTTGGATTGCGAGTACAGCAGTCCGATGGGCTTGTAGCAGCACTTGTACTCCAACCAACTCTGTTAGACAGGATCAAGTCCTCCCAGAAAGAAGACTTGGACCTGCAAAAGATTAAGGAAGCTGTGAAGTCAGGGGTTCAAAATGAATTTGCTATAATGGAGGATGGATCCCTGAGATTTGATGACAGGCTCTGTGTGCCAAATGTGGTGGAACTAAGAGCAGAAATTCTAAGGGAGGCTCACTACTCTCCCTATACAGTGCACCCAGGAGGCACCAAGATGTACAGAGACCTAAAAGAAAACTTTTGGTGGAAGGGAATGAAAAGAGAGATTGCTCAGTATGTGTCCAAATGTTTAGTATGTCAGCAAGTGAAGGCTGAGCATCAAAGGCCTGCGGGACCCTTCAGTCTTTGATGATTCCACAGTGGAAATGGGAGAAAATCACTATGGATTTCGTGACTGGACTGCCTAAGACCCCTAGGAGCAATGATGCAGTATGGGTCATCGTAGACAAATTGACAAAGTCAGCCCATTTCTTGCCATTTAGGGTTGGGATCTCCAGTGAGAGATTGGCCACATGTATATTGAGCAAATTGTGAGGCTTCATGGTATTCCCGTATCTATTGTATCAGATCGGGATACTAGGTTTGTGTCCCAATTCTGGAAGAGTCTTCATAGAGCTCTGGGGACCAAACTGAACTTCAGCACAACCTTTCATCCCCAGACAGATGGGCAGTCTGAGAGAACCATACAGACCCTGGAGGACATGTTGCGAGCATGTGTGATGGACTTGGGTGGTGCTTGGGACAACCACTTATCTTTAGTGGAATTTGCTTACAAAAACAGCTACCAAGCCAGTATCCAGATGGCTCCATTCGAGGCTTTGTATGGTAGGAAATGCAGATCTCCCTTATGTTGGGATGAAGTAGGAGAGAGAAAATTGTTGGGCCCTGAACTAATTCGACAAACAGTAGAGATGGTGCAGTTGATCAAGGAATGACTCCGCACAGCTCAGAGCCGACAGAAGAGCTATGCTGAAGATATCACCAACAAAAAATGTGATGAGATTTGGGATTAGAGGTAAGCTAAGTCCACGATACATTGGGCCATTTGAGATTCTGAGTAAAGTAGGAGAGGTACCTTATAGCCTGGCATTACCTCTGACACTCTCTGGGGTACACAATGTATTTCATGTATCTATGTTGATAAAGTACATTTCTAACCCCAGCCATGTAATACAGTTTGAGCCATGTAGTTAAGGAATGATCTGACATATGAAGAGCATCCTGCGCGTATTGTGGACCACAAGGACCAAGTTTTAAGACAACGTAGCATTCCCTATGTCAAGGTTCAATGGAATAACCATTCTGAGAGGGAAGCTACTTAGGAGTTTGAGGAGGAAATGAAAAAGAAGTATCCTTATCTGTTTGTATCTTAGTATATGTAAATAAAAAAATGATTATTCTTATAAACTTTAAATTCTAAATATGCATCAATTTCTAGGCCAAAATTTTTATAAGGAGGGGAGAATGTAATATCTCCCATGTAAAAGAGATGGGAAGAAAGGGAAGAGAAGGAAGGCGTGGCACGTTGGCGGCAGCGTACCGCCTCTTCCTTCTCCAACCCCTTCTTGCCAGCTTAAATGGGGAGGGAAAGGGGAGTCTCCTCCCTTCAGCTATCACCATCAGCCGACAGGTAAATTCCCCCCCTTCCACTGATTCAACAGAGAAAGAGTGACAGAGAAAGGGAGAACGAGAGGATTTTCTTTGTTACTGTGCCCGATCGCTTGAGGCGGCCGGAGGAGGGAGAGAGGAGGAGGCTTCGGCCGCTCGAGGCGGCCGGAGTGGGGCAATGGAGGGCAGCCGGCTGGCCCTCCCTTCATTGCGGAACCAAGCCGCTTCACGGCTTGGTTTGGGCCCGGCGGAGTGCCCGCCGGCTCGTCGGGCCCGGGCTATGATCGGCGACCTCCACCGGCGTGGGGCAGCGTCCGGTGGAGGTCCGGCCGGCCATGGTAGCCGGACGTGCCATCGGCACGAATGGTGCCGCATGGGAAAATGAGAGAAAAAGAGAGAGATTGAGGGAGAGAGAGAAGGGGGGAGCTTGGCTGTGGCAGCGGCCGGCTCCGGGCCGGTCGTCGGCGGTCGGGCCCCTCGGGGAGTGGCCGGCGGTGGCCCTGGCCGCCGAGACAAATCTCCCCTATTTCAGGTGAAACAGGGGAGGCGGGAAGGAGAAGAAGAGTTAGCAGGCTGGCTAGGCCGTCTAGGATTTGGGCCATGTTGGGCCGGCTCCAAGCCATATTTGGGCTACTTTTTGGACCCCGTATTGGGTCAAAAATGGAAAAATAAAAATATGGCCTGGATCAGTGTTGATCCTAGTTTCTTGGGGTATTTTTATTTCTCTATTTGGGCTTATATATTGGGAGATATTCAAGCCCCAAGTTGGCCCCGGGATTAAACTATATAGAGTTTAAAAGCTATTTTGATATGCTATTTTTGAAGACTAAAAATTGAAAAATTAATGCTGTAGGTACCCAGGTGCTTAAATAGCCGAATTACATTTTTGGATTAGTGCCAGGAGGTAAGTAAGTCCTTTATCATAATTTTTATGTGTAAGTAAACCATTTATCATAATTTTCATAAATTATTAAAATATAAAAATTATGTATTTAAATGCTATATTGTATATTTTAAAAATAAGAAAATGGATTGGTACTCTTATTTACAAATGAGCATTTACTATGATTAGTTTATTATTTATTATATTTTACAAATAATTTGGTACCTATGCGGACAACTGATCAATTGGCGTGGCCTTTGAAATTGCTAAAGGTTTTATAAATATACATGTGTATTTGACATGTTTAAATCACTGTAATTATGAAAATTATATGGATTGCATTTTTTACAACGATACATGCTATTTAGCAAATATGACATGAAAATGATACTTTGTGTATATGATAATATGTCCCACCATGGTCCGCTATGATATGATATGATGTGATATGTTGCATGACTCACTTGACACCGAGACTCAACTTTATAGGGGGGTATATAGAGAACACACACTCATGAGGTGTGTTGTGATAGGATATGGCAATATTATGCCACATGGTACCGGGACCCAACTCAATAGTGGGGTATATGGAGAACACATACTCTTGGGGTGTGCTGTAGCCGGATATGGCAGGATGTGAGTTCATGACGCTAGTTCCAGGACCCTGACTCCTAGGGGATATTTATGGAGGTTACACCCGAGGGGAGTGTTCTATTTATGAGGACATTATGTGTGGCCGTGGGACATTGGTATAAAAATGTATTTTTAGATGCTATTTACAGTGGTACAGTTATTTTATCCTGAAATTGTATATTCTTGAACTGCTATATATAGCAATTTCTTCAAAAATTATTTTGAGCATATGATGCATGTTGTGATAGCATGGTAAAATGTAGTTGAAACAAGGAAGTTTGGCAGATGTTTATTATGGAAAATTTGAGTTGATAAAAGCTTGAAGTAATTACATTATATTATAGTTGGCTTACTTATTGAGTGTGAGCTTATTTAAATCTCACAATGTTTTTCAGAGCCACAGAACTGAAGATGGGGATATGGGGTAGTTGGAGCAGCTATCAGAGTGATTTAGATCCAATACTTTGTTGTAACCCCATTGAATTATATATTTGGCATGTAGCCTAAAACATATGATTATTGTTTGTATTAAGAATACTTTGAATTTGGATAATATATAGTTATTACCCCTTCTTGCATAAAGTGCTATATTTCTGGACGCCTTGCATGTCAGGCATGCGGCGGGTTGCCACCCTAGATCCAATATTGGGTCTGGGGCATGACAGATACCCTCAAAGATATCATAAAATTAGAAATTGCTCTTCTTTTCCTTGCCATGAAGCATTGCAGAAGCTTTTTGGGCTCCATTCTTGATGTACTTTCACTCAGAAGCACTGCAAGCATGATAAGTTTATAACTAATCTCCAACTGTAAAATTTCCACAAGAGCTAGCTCCATCACCTAGCTTACTAATATCCAACCATAAAATTTTCGCAAGAGCTCCATCACCTAGCTTAGCAACAATTCTAAAACTGCTTCTGTGCGTGCAAACCAGCTTAACTGCAAGCTCTCATGTCAACGACCTTTAGACTGCCTCTCAGGTGTAGTAGTTATCCAAGACTAATTGGATGTATTTGGTGTTATAGATTGAGAACACTCTCAAAAGAGGTAAAAAATTATAGAAGTAATTTTTCAAACATTTTAACCCCATACCACACACCCTAAGGATCAAAATATTTCTGTGGTTGTGTTTCGAAAACAAACTCAACACTGAAGAAGTATTAGTTAAGAAATTAGACGAGATTTGGGAGGCTGTTCTTGTTGTAAGGTCTGAGACAATCCTTCCCTTCGATCAGCTTGCTGCAGCTGTTTTCTAGGCTTATTGGAAAGAATGAAATAATCGAGTCTTTCTGAATGAATATTCTACTGAAGCTGCTGTCATTTAATTGTTATGGAGCTACCTTGATGAGCGGTTAATATTGTGCATACAGAACAAATTCGGAGCTCTACAAATCTACAGGATATTATCAGATCTAAACAAGTTCTTTAAAGACTTCTAAATAGTTGGTCAGCGTCTCTCTCTCACACACACTCTCTCTCTCTTAATCGGGAGAAGCTATTCCAAATTTCCAATGTTTCATATTAGAATTTCATTAAAATATTATATTTGAAATAAAATGTAAGAAATCATACTATGTATAATTCTAGTATTAGTTAAAAGACACCAAAGTCATGCGTAGACCACCGCAGCAATGCGAAACTAGGAATATAGTTTTAAGCCACTAAATGTCTTGATAATGCAAATGCTCCTTTCAATCATCGTCCTAAATATTATTTATATCTGTTGAAATGGTAAACTTAATTATGGTGATGAAACCGAGAGGTCATAATAAATTCTGAAAAATTAACTATAGTTGCAGAAAAATGAAGAGTCACATTAAAATCTGAAGAGGCACATTGAAATCTGAAAAGGCATGTTGTAAAACCAAAAGTCATATGAAAAGTCTAAAAGGTTCATTATGATGTATTAACGAGGGAAAATCAATAGTCACTTTCTATATCTATAAATAGGATATATTGTAGTGGGTTATAGAGTGAGTGAGGAAAGCTAATAGAAATGATATTATAGAAACTTCTCTCACTCCAAGCATTTCTCCTTGAGCATTCTAGAGTGCTACCAAAAATATTATTTTCAACAATATCTTGTCTCTATTTCGTGCTTTAGCACAACTTCCAACTGTTCTTGCATCATTTTCGAGTTGTTGAAGGCCAAGTTGTTGAAATCTAGAGAAAAAAATCGTGCTCTCAATTTTTTAACAAATAAACTTTAGAACAGGATCATATCCATAAACTACATACAACTTGTAGACAAGCTTGTATGAAAAAAAAAAAAATGAGATGCAAACTGGATTACAGGAAAGATGAAATGATGAGATGAAACATTTAGAAATAAATTGTTTGATATAGAAGCTGCACTGAAATTCATTGCACCTGCAAAAATTTAAGATCTCGATCTTGTCTCTTGATATTGAGCTACAAAATGTGACTCTCGGAGATCTTCAATCCTTTAACTATTTTGTGAATGTATGTACATATATGTGTATATCAAGAGAGATCTTCAGTACTAATTTAGACTAATGTGAAGTGGAAGATCAGATCTAATGACCATGGGTTCATCCTGGACCAAATTTGCACCAGTTTTACTTTACTGGATTGAGGAGAAGAAATTCATTTCAACATATTCTACCATAATTGTACATCAGCATTGCTTTGGACCTCCACCAAACACCTTGATGCTTTAGTTCACCTACCTTATCCAATTTTACAATTAGAATTGGTTAGGTTTAATATCATGGACTTCTTTGATTCCAGGGAATGAGGAACACAGAATTAAAAAAGGAACTTAAAACACCTAATAAGATAGTGTGTGACGGCATCTTGCATCATGCCTTGCCAGTCCAACATCCAATGGAGATTTCGTTGCATTTGAATAAATCAATATCTTTAGTGATGACTGCAGTAACCATCTGCTACTAATTTAACAGGCATGATAGATCAATCCTAAAGATTCAATCAAGTTAAATTTATCATTCTTATGATGCTACTAGTACATGACACTTCAGCTTGGGAGGCCAGTCGGGAGAGAAGGTCGGCGCGCGTATTCTCGGTCCTTGAAATCTGGATAACTTTAAGTTTGGAGAAGTTAGATGATAAGCCACGTACCTTCTGAAGATACCGAACCATGTTCGGCTTTCGAGCTTCAAATTCTTCCCGCACATGACCGGCAACCAGCTAGGAGTCGGTGTAGACGTTCAACTTCTTCACTTTTAGGTCGCAGGTGATTCAAAGTACAGCAAGTAGAGCCTCATACTCAGCCTTATTGTTGGAGATCGAAAAGGAAAAACGAATGTTGTATTCGAACATGGTTCCTTCCGGGCTAGTGAGGACTAGGACCACACCGGAGCCATTTATGCTAGAGAACCCGTCTACATGGAGTAGCCACAAAGCTTCGGCGTTCGATTGCTCAATGATCTTTGGAGTTGAGCCTTCGTTCGGTATCGTACACTCAAGAAGAAAATTTGCCAAAACTTGTGCCTTGATGGCAGAGCAAGGATGATACTGAATGTCATGTTCGCTTAACTTGACAGCCCACAGCCCACTTCGCCATCCTCCCTGATAGTTCTGGACAGTGAAGAACTACTTTGATTGGCTGGTTAGTTAGGACCACCACGATATGCGCTTGAAAATAAGGACACAGCTTTTGGATGGATGTCACTAATGCCAGTATCATCTTCTCGATTCAAGCGTACCTTGTCTCGGTGTCACGAAGTAATTTGCTGACATAGTAGACCGACTTTTGGAGTTTGTTCTCCTTTCGGACCAGCACAAACCCGATAGCATTCTCTAAGGCCATTAGATACAACTAGAAAATCTCTCCTAGCTTTGGACTACTGAGGAGTGATGGTGAGCCGAGGTACTTCTTGAGGTCCTCAAAAGATTTTTGGCAGTCCAGGGCCCACTAAAAATTTTAGCCGAGCATAGTGCCTTGAAAAAAGCTAAGCACTTCTCAGTAGATTGGGCGATGAAGCGATTGAGCGCCGCTATCCTTCTCGTGAAGCGCTGGACCTCCTTGACCAACCTAGGAAGCGCCATTTCTTGGAGAGCTTGAATCTTTTGTAGGTTCGCCTCGATACCCCTCTGAGAAACCATGAAGCCCAGAAACTTTCCAGAATTGACTCTGAAGGTGCACTTGGTCGAATTTAGCTTCATATGGTATCTTCTGAGTGTTGCAAAGCTTTCCGTAAGGTCATCGATGTGCCAGGATGCTTCTTTGCTTTTGACCAGTATGTCATCGATATAGACCTTCATGTTTTGGCCTATCTTTTCTTTGAAGACTTTGTTGTCCAGCCTCTGATAGGTTTCCCCAGCATTCTTTAAGCCAAACGGCATGACTCGGTAATAGTAAATGCCCCTGTCAGTGATGAAGGTCGTCTTTTCTTCATCCATGGGTGCCATCCATATCTAATTGTAGCCTGAGTAGGCATCCATGAAAATCAGCATCTAGTGGTCCGAGGAGCATCCACGAGCTGATCAATCCTTGGCAAAGAAAAACTATCCTTTGGGTAGGCTTTATTGAGGTCCATGAAGTCGATGCAGATCCTCCACTTGCCGTTCGATTTTTTTACCATGATGATATTTGTCAGCCAATTGGGATAGTTTACCTCCTGAATGAAATTCACCTTGAGGAGTTTATCGACTTTCTCTTCAATGGCCTTCTGACGCTCGGGAATGAAGCTCATTTTCTTTTATTTGACCGGCCGAAATGCTTCGTCCACATTGAAATGGTGGACGAGGACATCCGGACTAATTTTTGGCATATCCAAGGCCGATCAAGCAAAAACGTCAGCATTCCTTCGAAGAAAGTCAATCAAGTCTTGCCGAGGCTTCCCTTCTAGCTAGGACCCAACCGTTATGATTCGATCAGGCCGAGCCTCATCGAACGACAGTTCCTCAAGCTCTTCGATAGGTTCTCCCCTTTGTTTGGAAAAATCATTCCGAGCATCAAGCTCATCGACCTCGGGCCTTCTGGATTGAAGGTCGGTGATAAAGCAGTGCCGAGTTGTGGCTTGGCTTTCTCGGACTGTCCCTACTTCCCATTCTGTAGGAAACTTTATGGTGAGATGAGGTATGGATATTATAGCTCCGAGGAACATCTGTCCGTGTCTACCGAGGATAGCATTATATGATGATCAAAACTTGGTCACCAAAAAGTCTGTATGGACAATTATTACACAGGGCCAAGTGCTTGCTCGAATTGCCAACGTGATGACTACTTCGGAAGTGATAGTGTTTCCAGTGAACCCCGTTAGAGTAGAGTCTATAGCCCGAAGGTCCTTCATTCATAGATTCATTTTCGCAAAAGAATCAAAGTACAAAATATTAAATGAGCTTCCTATCAAATAAAATCTGGTGTACGTCATAATTATTCATATTAAGGGATACAACGAGTGCATCATCATGGGGATATTGTATCCCTTGGTGGTCTTCGTCCGAAAAGGAAAGTCCTTCGGACCGAACTCTCTTTGCAGGTTTTTCTCCTCATTCAGCCGACCCTGAGAGGATCCAACCATGACAATCGCGTTAACGTTGCCAATGGCTGGTGGGTTCGGCATAGTCTATTGTCGAAGCTCAGGTTGGTGCTTGCTCTATTGTTTGGCTTCGAGGCTCTTCTAAATTGCTCCAGCCTCCCTTAACAGATGAGTTGCTCAATCTCGTTCCAAAGCTACTAGCATTATTTAGTATCATGGTTGTAGTCTTGGTGATACCGATAGTACTTCGTCATATCCTTTCGAGTTATGTTTCCTTGGAGGGGCATCGATCAAGGGAGTTGCCGTTCAATTTCCTTCAGGATCTATGTTCGTGGCATGGTGAGCAAGGTGAACTGATTGAATCTCCACACTAGGCTTCTGGTGCGCTCTCTTGGCGATGGAGGAGGAGCCCTTTGATGGCGAGGCGGACTTGCAGGGTGAGCAGGTTGGTTCTTCTCTGAGCCTTTCTTCTCTTTCTTCTTGGACTGTTGACTTCCTAGGTTCGTCGACCCTAGCGTATTTGTTCGCCAGAGCCATTATGTCAGAGAGGTTCTTCGGATAGTTGACTTCCATGACTAGGTAGAAGTCCTCTTTTAACACTTCGCCTGCTAGGACGGACATGGCCACTTCGTGGTTGAGATGGTCAACTTAGCATGGCCATGTTGAAACAGTTAAGAAAGCTTCTTAAGGACTCTCTCTCTCATTGCTTGACTTCAGAGAGGGAGTCAAATCTTCGTTGATGGTAGTGGCTATTGAAAAGATGGCAGGTGAATGATCAATCTAGTTCATCAAAGGAATCAATGGATTTTGGCTTTAGGGTACCGAACCATATTCTTGCAGGCTTCCAGAGAGTAGAGGGAAAAGCCCTACATAGGATCGCATTCGATGCTCCATGAAACATCATGATGGATCAAAAACTACTCAGATGGTCATCAAGGTTGGTGATCCTGTGGTACAGCTCGATGGTAGGAAGTTTGATGTGGGCTAGGCCCACCTCTTACATGATTTTGTCAAAGAATGTGATGCCCTGCTTCACCTTGGGTTGAGAATGAGACACCTGTCTGACAATGTCTATCTTCTGGTGCATCTTTCGGAGTTGTTGTTGCACCAGGGGATCTCGAGCAGCAGAAAAGGCAGGGCGAGGAGATCGCGGTCGCGACATCGAGTCATGGCGAGAAAACACTAAAGATATGGAGCAAGTCCGATGGGATTTAGGCAAACTTCTATCTTTGACTTTCTGCTGTGTCGACTCAACTCCTTCTTCATGGCCGAATTATCGTAGGAGGTTAGTTACCTCCAGTGGGTTGGGTGAAGGAACTGCCGATGGGAGTGGTGTGGCTGTCTCGCTGGGGAGCTGCTGAGTGGGTGCAGCTGGAAGAGAAACTCTATGGAGCCCTTGCACCAATTGTGTCAGGGTTTGAACTTGTTGGACCAGTGTACTGAACTGGTCCTGGGTGATCGAGGCAATACGTGGCGGAGGGGCCTTGGTCGGCGATGGCTGCAAGGGCACCATATTGTTGGTAGGATCAGGCCTATGAAAGATGGTCTGATCAGGAGCATCTATGATTACTCTCTTACGATTGGTCATTGAATAATTATCCTTCTTGTTTGGAACCTTATCTTCTTGATTTCAAGATTAATGGGACTTAAGACCCTTCCTCTAGTGCTAATCTGTTGCGGTTGAATTTTGTTCTCTGGCTTGGGGATGATGCACATTAGGATCCAGGTATCGTTTTTCCATCTAAGTGGACCTACAAAACAGTCCTCACACAAGAATCATAGGGGGTGATCCCTATGGAAGACCCTCCGATGCCTAAGTCAGTGGAGATTCTTAGCAAACAAAAGAGGAGGGAAGGCTCCGACAGAAGGATTTCTCCTTGATAGGGTTTCATAGGAGTAATGGCTTTTGCTAAAGTTGTGAGAATGTAAAATAGCATACCTGGGTGATCTAGGGATGTGATATTTATGCACTGACAAGATGGTGAGTAGTTACCTAATTTTTCAAGCATGTTTTGGAATATTGGGAGCCGATGCAATTGGAATCCCATCGGTTATGGGATTGGTAGCTGATCAAGCCTCATCAGGAATTTGAAACCTCGTTGATTGTGGTTTGAGGGTCGTATTTGGCTTTTGTTTCTATTTAAAAAAGATTACTTCAAGATTTATGTGATTAGGGTAGTTTATCCTTCAGAATGCTTAGCGTGAGGTGACAAGGGCGCTCGAGTCGAAAGGAGGGTCCTCAACCCTACCGAGGTATGGAGATGGCTTGGCCCTGCCAAGGCATTAAGATGGCTCGGTCTTGCCGAGATATGAAGACTGTAGGGAGAAATAAACTTCAAGGCATGCATATTTTTAAAATTTGATAACTATTATCAATGCGAAAACTAAAAGATTACATATTAATATATCTAATATGCATCAAGATCATATCTTTGCCTTATATATAGATTCGCTTGATCTAAAATATGAATATAAATAATCATCAAGATCATATCTTGATCCTCAACGTAAAAAGTCATACTTCTTGCCTTGAATCATGCCTTAAGGTTTAGGGATCATATCACTTACCTTAAGGGCAGTTGGTAAATCCTTTTATGCTCTGCAGCCATTCAATCGTCCGGCCTCTAGTATCATCCACGCGAAGCCCCAAATGATCGGATTTCTGGGAGTGCTAGCTCACAGAAAAATGACTTTGCTGATCTTGAATCCTTCCACTTGAATCTTCCTCCAAGATCCATCAAGCTTTTGCTAACAACAGAATCACTAGGATTTTCTGTTCTAACCTTTTAGAATTTCAATCCATGACATATCATGTGTTGTTGTTTTCTGGTGAGGAATGTCCTCTATTTATAGTCTCATTTTAGCTAGCCCATTGAATTCTAACATTTAGAATTCCGCCATTCGGTAAAAAGCAAAGAGACTCCGAACCAAAGAGGCACGGTGTTTGGTTAATTCCAACATTCGGTGAAAACCAAAGAGACGCAGCGTTTGGTTAATTCCAACGTTCGGTGAAAACCAAAGAGTCGCAGTGTTTGGCTAATTCAAAGAGGTACATGAATTCTAACACTTAGAATTCCAATGGGAGAAGATTAATGTCAGGCATTAAATTCTATATGAGAATTTAATCTCTCATGAGATGAGATTTCAGCCATCTCATCATGTGAGATCCTTATGCGAGAGGTTTGGGTTCAGGTGATGGTTTAATCTGATCTGAATTTATTGGACTGAACCCACATAGATCATGGTCCTAGCCCAAATCAAATTTGGCTAGTCCTGAATCTATTTAAATCTAAATTAAGTCTAATTTTAATCAATATTTGAAATTGACTAGTCCTTCTAATAGACTTAAACCAAATTGAATCTTATTCACTTGTACTTAACCCAATTGAGATAATTCAATCAATCAAATTGATTAGTTAAATCATATACAATTCTCAATCGTTGATCAGCAAATAGATCATCCTAGGAAACTTCTATGCGTGTGACTCTCTAGGTTCAAACCTAAGCCGATAGTATAGAAACAACTTTCTATACTAATCGATGTGCGTATCTAGCAATGGAACCCAACGTCCGGATAGGTTGAAGAGTTGCCAACAAACTCCAAGAACCCTAAGAAACAGTTACCGTATATTTCATCCTTTTGACCACAAATGCTAAAGATGGCTTAAGAGCCTGTCAACTCTAAATAGCAAATCCATAAAGTGATTTCAATTTTAGTGATCATGTGACTTTCACATGAAGTGCCTTGGCCAAGGTCTTGCTAAATTGAAACACAATCATTTCTCCTTTTAACGGGATAGGTCAAATTCCATCTTGATTCAAAACTGACTACCACAAGTATTTGACTACACCCAGTAACATTTTGTAGCTGGATTAGAAATCCAGATGGTCCAGCACCTAAGTACAATGAGTTGCTTGCAAGTCACCGGTTGTGATCTTCAGGTCTGAAGGATACTTATACATATATCTTCTCGGATTAACTCTTGACAACAGAGTATCCGGAAATGAGTCACGTTCGATGAAATGTACTCCTACATTTTACCTGTATGTCATACCAGTGTCTCTACACTCCTTAGTTAAGAGGACAACTAACAAATATGATATACAATGTCCTATAATTGATAGTACTATGGCCCTTTCATAGTATATCATTTGGTCGCGAACTCTTTTGAGGACCTTCATAGATAAATCCTCCTTTATCGTGAAGGAAGATCCTGAGGGCTTCATTACTATTAGGAGTTTTAAGAAGATGTTCTTGTAATGAATAAACTGCCAAATAAATTTTATTAATATATCAATTTATATCCAATTTACATTAGCACAATCATCAAATGATTGGCTTTAGGATATAATTCCCAACAAACTCCCACTTAGCCTAAAGCCACTCATTACAGTATTTAATACCCATCTTTAATTTATAGTCGTCAAACTCCTTGATGCTGAGTGCTTTAGTAAATGGGTTACCTAGGTTTTCCTTTCCATCAATCTTCTGAAGATTTATGTCACCTCGGTCTACAATCTCTCATATAAGATGAAGCCGGTGCAGTATGTGCTTGGTGCGCTGATGTGCTCGTTGTTCCTTTGCTTGAGCTATGGCACCAGTGCTGTCACTGTACCACAGGACTGGTCCATCTATGGAAGATGCCACTCCAAGCTCAGAGATAAACTTTCGCAGCCACACAGCTTCTTTCGCAGCATCTGATGCAGCGATGTACTCTGCCTCGCACACCGAATCTGCCACTGTATGTTGTTTGGAACTTTTTCAGCAAACAACTCTACCATTTAGGATAAACTTGAAACCCGATACACTTTTGCTATCATCATGATCTGATTAGAAACTAGAATCAGTATATCCAACAAGTTTCAAATCAGACTCTCCATAGACTAACCACTGGTCTTTAGTATTTCTCAAATACTTAAGGATTGTCTTAACAACTTGCCAGTATTTTTCTTCTGGATCAGATTGTTATCTACTCACTACTTATAGTGAGTATGTCACATCTGATCTTGTACATATCATGGTGTACATAATTGATCCCACTGCCGAAGCATATGAAATTTGACTCATACGTTCTCTTTCATTAGGAGTTATCGGACAATCCTTCTTAAAAATATGAATTCCATGGCCTATCGGAAGATAGCCTTTCTTGGAATTCTCCATGCTAAACCTTTTTAGCATGATATCAATGTACGCAGATTGGGATAAACCAAGCATCCCCTTAGATCTATCTCTATAGATCTTCATCCCTAGGATGTATGATGCTTCTCCCAGATCTATCATAGAGAATTATAATGATAACCATGTCTTTATTCCTTGTAATGCAGGGATATCATTCCCGATTAAGAGAATATCATCCACATATAATAAAAGAAATACAATAATGGAATCGTTAGCCCATTTATAAATGCAAGGTTCTTCTTTATTCTTAACAAAGCCATAAGATTTGATCACATTATCAAATCGTATGTTTCAACTCCTAGATGCTTGCTTAAATCCATAAATAGACTTCTGTAGCCTGCACACTTTAGACTCGTCTTCAGATATAAAACCTTTAGGCTGTATCATATACACCTATTCTTCTAAATTACCATTTAGAAAAATGGTTTTAACATCCATCTGCCAAATCTCATAATCGAAGTGTGCTGCTATAGCTAGCATAATCCAAATGGATTTCAGCATTTTCACAGGAGAAAATGTTTCATCATAGTCAATACCATAACGTTGACGATACCCTTTGGCAACCAGACGTGCTTTGTAGGTCTCTACCTTTCCGTCTACGCCTCTTTTCCTCTTGAAAACCCACTTACACCCTATGGTTTTTATCCCTTCGGGTGGGTCAACTAATGTCCATACATTATTGTCCTTCATAGAATCAAGTTCGGATTTCATGGCATCAAGCCATTTATCAAAGTCGGTCCTTTGCATAGCATCCATATAGGTGATCGGATCCTCGTTGTTCTCATCGAGTTCAACAGGATCTTCATTCTGGATCAAGAAACCTAAGTATCTGTCCGGTTGATGTGGTACTCTACCAGATCGCCTTAATGGTGCATCTAGAATGGGTTTTGAGTTTAATCTAATCAACTTAGATTCTAAGGGTTCACTAGTTTGTGTTGTTCCTTTTACTTGATGAACTTCCTCAAGTTTAATATTGGAGCTATTTGTTCCTTCACTAAGGAACTCCTTTTCAAGAAAAACTGCTCTATTACTAATGAACAACTTTTGTTTTCAGTATTGTAGAAGTAATATCCTTTGGTTTCTTTCGGATAGCCGATGAAAAAATATTTGTCAGATTTGGGTTCAAGTTTGTCTGATTTTGCACATTTCACATAAGCTGGACACCCCCAGACTCTCAGATAGGTGATAACCGGTTTATGTCTGTTGGCCCAGATGGCAACCCAAGAGGGGGGGGGGGGTGAATTGGGTTTTTAAAAATTTAAGACTTTTTTGAAATGTTTTAAACAAATTAACTCAAGATGTGCAAGTGAGAGAAATTAACTTATAAGCGATGCACAATCAGAAATATAAGAGAGATAGGGTGAGAGACAAATGAGCACGGCAAATACAAGGTTTTATAGTGGTTCGGTGCAATCCACACCTACGTCCACTCCCAAGATTCACTTGGGTCCACACTATAATCTTCCTTGATTACAGCCGAGTTGTTTTACAAGCTCACAACTCAAACTTGTTGTTTTCCCGGGATCACAACGAACCCAGCCGGTTTTCCGAGCTCACCAGCACAAAAACCCTAACACAAGCTATACCAAGCTTGTACCGAGGTAAGACTACCTCCACTAGTTCAATCCCCCAGATTGAACTAGACACAAATAATGGAAATGTGTTTGTTTAGTTACAATGCTCCTTAATGAGCAGATTAACAAAAGTAAGAATAGAGTTTAGATAAGCCTGATTTGCAGTTGGTTGGCTTTGGGCTTTTCTTCTTTTCTTCAACTCCTTTGAGGTGTAGAATCGGCCTCAGCACGGATTCTCCACGGAATGAGTGTTGGAGTTGATTTGGGCTTTTCCTCTTTTCTTTGAGTGGTGGAAATCACTTGAGATGCACTTGGATTTCTTTTGAAGCTTCCTTGGATAGTAGAGCTTGAGCACAGATGGAGCTTCCTTTGATTTCACACTCTTTCTTTCACTCTATTTTGAATCACGGATTTTTCCAGCTAACGCTCTGTTTTTCCAATTTTTCCTTTCTTTTTCTTTGAAATAAAATCTCTCTCTATGTCTCTCTTTGATTTGAAAATAGCTTCTCTATTTATAGATTCTGCAAGAATATAGCCGTTAGAGACAAAGAAAAATAGCCGTTAATCAAAAACTTACCGTTGGAGCTGAGTTGGCATCCGTAAAAATTTCGTCCAGATTTGCTGGAGTCGACTCATGCTTTTTCCGAGTCAGCTCGAGCTTGTCTTACTAAAAATAGAAATGTTTATAAAGGTTAGGGGTCGACTCACCAAAAGTAAAGTGTCGACTCCTGAAAGTCGGGAGTCGACTCATGAAAAGCTGGGGGTCGACTCGCGAAGTGCTCAGAAAAATACACCTCTGGTGTCTGAGCGGAGTCGACTCGCACAGTCATGGAGTTGGCTCGACAGAATCAGGGGTTGACTCGATAAATTTTATGGGTCGACTCGAGACAGATGCACATTTCTGTACACAGAGTGGAGTCGACTCTGAAACTCAAGAGTCGGCTCCGGAACGTATCAAAAATCAGAAACTTTTATGATTGACATTAAAAACGTTCTAGATTCATTTTAATTCATTGTTTTGACTTGAATTCAATAAAATTGACATTAAGAATTAATTCAAGAACTATTCCAAAAACTCATTGAATAAAACATGAATTATAAAATTTCTTTTTGAAAGTTTAAACATTGAGCTTAAAGTTACTTTCAAAATTGATTAATGTCAAACTTTAACATTCTCATTGATTGTTCAAAATAAATTTATTGCTCATTTAAATAAACTCATTATATCTTTTAATGAACTCAATGGCTTTTAGTAATCATCAAATCAAAAGGATTGGGTCATATAATTTTTCAATAATCTTTCAACAATGTCCATACCACATATCATGTGGAGTTTTAGAAATAGACTTACTTGGAACCTTATTAAGAATATGACAAGCTGATTCTAATGCGTATCCCCAAAATGATATTGACAAGCTTGCAAAACCCATCATGGACCAAACCATGTCTAACAGGGTTCGATTCCTTCTTTCGGACATACCGTCATACTGGGAAGGTTTATAGGTTTGCCCATGACAATGGCATCCATCACAAAGATATCTCTTTTCGATACATAATCAAATCTTCCTGTCTTTGGAAAGAGTATCCTACTGCAAATGTTATGTAATAATCTCAGTTCTAATGTAAGTTGGTTGGCCAAAACCTCTTCAAATCTGACAACATCCCGATTTAATAATCTAGCAAGAGCGGGACTACGGTCTTCTGAAGAAAAAGTGGCAGAGCCAGATAAAGGTAGATCCAACAGTCTAGAAAGAAGCTCAACAGTTACAGAGATCCTATGTCCTCTCACATTGCTAACTAGGCCGTTATCACCTCTAGACAAATTTTTGTA